>CM030358.1:172398983-172432425 GCA_017893485.1 Hemerocallis citrina | reverse complement strand
TTCACTACTCACAATAAACAAAACATTGAAATAAAAATCAAACATAAGGTTAAGATGATAATACCTTCAAATTAAAACAAAAAAAACCACTAGCAAAAATTTCGTTGTGGATGAAGACTGAAAATGAGAGTGGGAGTGAGGAGGTTGGATGTATGGAATTTTACAGGACTCAAATGGTTGGAATTTTTTATTTTGAGAAATAGGGTTTGTGGGTAACAGGAGCGATACGAGAGAAAGATGTTTACGAATCAGAAGGGGAGGAAAGAGAAGAAGAGGAGTTTTTCGATTATAGGAACCTGTGCAAAACGATAATAACTGATGCCGTTATTGTGAAAAACGGCATCAGTATTATCTATGGCGTTCTCTTAGAGAACGGCATCAGTTATTTCAATTTTTGCATTTCTCTCTAAAGTCACAGTTGATACAGTATAGATCTATAGACAAAAATAATATATGCCGTTATTGGGAATAACGACATGACAATTTTTTCAAAAAGAGATGTCGTTATTGGGAAGAACCGCATAGAAATAACTGATGTCGTTTTTCCCAATAACGTTTGTTGCTGACGTGTCACAGACAAGGGTATCTCGCTAATTGTTTTGAAAAGTAGGGCAGGTCAGTAATTATTTTCAAAAAAGAGGGCATTTCGGCAAATCCCCCCCCCCCCCCCCAACTTTCTCCTTTCACAACCCCAAATATAATTTGAAATTCAAAATTTCAAAAATCAATCTCAAATTCCTCCCCTTTCCTTACCAACTTCCCCGACCCACCCCGGCCAGCTTGGCCACCGTCGCCCATCACCACACCGTCCCCCTTCTTGATGCCACTATCGATCACAACCTCCTCACCAACCGTCGACGCCAATAACAGCCACAAGTCGACTATCGCCTGATGACCGATGAGATCACCTACAGACCATCTCAATCCATGAACACCCTCACCGCCAACAGCCCTCGACGTCGACAACAACCCGACGAATCGCCCCATCGCCTGCAGCTCCAAGCCTCAATGAGATCAAATCCCGCCGCCGACGACCGTCACAGCCACCTCGATGCTGCCTCTACATCTCCTGGCAGGTGCAGAGCCCACTTGCGATGCCAGCCACCTTGACATCGGTATTCCCTTACGCGCCTCCGCCTCAAAAACCACCACAACGAAAACCCTACTCGGTAACTCTGACAACATCTACACTGCGCCGCGGGGGGGAGGGGGGGGGGTCCTCCCCCTCCCCGAGCGGCAAATCACTCTGGTCTTTTTCTAATTTATAAAGAGAGAAACTATTTTTTCTTAACATGATACTGTACTGCATATCATGAATTTGAAATGAGGAAATCACATTTTAGCAGGCCACACCCCTTTTATCCTCACAAGGATGAAATCGATATTAATCCTAAAGATGCTTTGTGATGCGCACACTACCACCAACTTAAGATTAGGACCATCTATATAGGATATACTATAAATCACGACTCATAGGATATTTTTAATGTAGGTACCGAGCCGCCTTTTCATCGGATTTTTTTGCCGCACTAGGCCACTTTTTGAAAATATTTGCGATTATGGGGCAATTTTGAAACTATTAGCGTTTGTGGGTTACTTGGTGCCACACCAGTAGCGGCTGCTATTCTCATTAGCGGCATATTCTTTTTAGAGGCCGCTAATGAGAATAATTGCCACTATTTAAAAAAATTTGAAATCTTTGTTTATTGCCGCTATTCCAATTAGCGATCAAAGCATATATGAAGTCGTTAATAAGATTAACGACCTTCAATGAACTTTATTCCAACATTTAGCAAAATCTAGAGAGTTTTTGTTTGAAAAAATAACAATCAATATATTTTCGAAACTAAGGTCGTTATTCGGAATAACGACCTTAGTTGTAAAAGGTCGCTATTCGGAATAGAGACATTAATTGTACTAAGGTCACTATTCGGAATAGAGCTCTTAATTTTACTAAGGTCGCTATTCCGAATAGAGACCTTAGTTGTGTGACTATTTTTCAAATTTTACAAAAAATAAGCAGATTGAATTTCTTAGTGAGGTTGTTATTGCGAATAGCGACAGAAGTATAGTAAGGTCGCTATTCCCAATAACGATCTTAGTTTGGTGATTATTTTGCAAATCTTACAGAGAGCAAGAAGATTTAGTCTTCTACCGAGGACTCTAGTTTTATTTATTTTTTTTCTCCCAAGAAAGCAAAAAATCTATAGAAATCGCTAAATAAGTGTCTCAATACATTCATTTGAGGTCGCTCATTAGCGACCTCATATATACTTTGGTCGCTAGTGGAAATAGCGACATCAAACAAAAAATTTCAAATATTTTAAAACATAGGCCGTTATTCCTATTAGTGACTTTTAAAATAAAGATGCGAGAATATTGGCCACTATTGGTGACAGTGTGTCACCAAGTAGACCACGAACTCTAATAGTATCAAAATTGGTCCATAATCGTAAATATTTTCAAAAAGTGGCCTAGCACAGCAAAAAATTCGCTTCATCTGTGGTAAATTGGTACAGATCACCGACGTCACTTCACTTGAGGTTTGGGAACTCAAAAATGGCGCCCAAAAAATCCGATTCGACGAAGAAGAAGCGTTCACACTCGCCTGATCCAGATGGTATATTCCATGGCATGGTCGTCTTCCTCGTCTCCAAGGGCATCCAAGCCCGAAGATTACAGGTATTCTTTTTTCCCCAATTTTTTTCGTACTCAGTATGATTAATTTTACGATTTTTAAAGAAAAATCCCCTCAAGAATACTTAATTAGGGTTTATTGTGCATTTAATTTACACAATGTTAGATGATTATTGGCGGAGTAGGTTTCATTTGCATGTTAGAATTTTCTAGGGTTTTAATTGTGTGACTATTAATTGTGGATTAACAAGACCCACAATTAATTTGATTGATTGAGCGAATTAAGCTGTAATGGAGATAGTGAGCTAGCGTTTGGGATATAAAGTGGCACTCGATATATATATATATTTTTCTGTTGAGGAAAGACACTCAATACTAGTTTTTATATGTCAGTGTTGTTTGGAACATTCAGTAAACAACTCGTGTCTAATCTTTCATTTTAGATTTTCGTAGTTTCCTCTTTTAAGCAGACCGATAATGTGTTGGGTGTATGTTTTGCATACTTTGGTTCGATGTGAAGAGAAGACGATGAAGCGAGAAGAGGTCGAAACGTCGATGAAGAGAAGAAGAACGAAGCAGCCAGTGGCTACAGCAGCAAGGCAGTTGACTGCAACTTTGACAGTCAACAGCCCATACCCTCTGTTTTGGGGAATGACCAAAGCGGTCGACTGCCACTTTGGGCAATTGACCAACAGTGGCGGCATGCAGCAATTGGGTCGAGTCTGGTAATCTGTTTTGAGCCAATCTTCTACTCAAAGTTACTCCTATCGTGTGGCTCTCTCTTCAAGATATATCAGAGGATTTCTCTAAATCTCTATATATTGTAATAGCCTTTATTGAGAGTGTAAGTACTTCATTGAGAGTTTTCTATTGTAAACAATAGATAATCTTTTAGTGAGGCTTGAGAGATAGATAGATTCTTGGTGAGAGAGTTTGTAACTCTTGTAATATTTTCTAGTTAAATAATATTTTCCTTATTTTTTCCCGGATTAGGTTTGCCCGAACCGGGACAAACATTGTGTGCTTGTTTTGATCTACTCGTTTAATTGTTTATTGGATCGGTTATCGCTTCTCGTTCCTAAAGCCCCAACTCCGCTTTGTCAAATTCCTAACATTATGTTCCTAGATAGTGTTTAGTTAGTTCATGGGGCAATTGACGCCTAATTAGGGACGTACTAACAATGTAGTTAGTTGCGAAAGGTAAGTGCCATACTTGTTGAGGAATTCGGCAGAGTGGAAATAGAGCAAGAGGCGATAAACCGACAACCTATCATAATGAACAACCAAGCATATGTAGATTACACTAATGACAATAGCACACACATATTGTCCCGGTCCGGCGAACCTAATATGAGAGAAATAACCGAGATACTATTTAACTGAGATGACATAAGAGTTACAAAACTCTCTTAAAAAATCTATTATTGCTCAAGCCTGACAGAAGATATTCTAGTGTTTATAATGAAAAACTCTCAGATGAAGTGCTAGCTTTCATGGAGGCTGATACAATTATTTATAGAGATTTAGAAAACCTGAGGGTATAGTCCAATAGGTATAAAGAGATAGCCATGCGATAAGATCCATACAATCTAACTGGGAGAACAAATTGGGCCCAACAAACCGTAAAAGTTTTAGCTCAAAATAGCAGTCTGCCGCCCTTGATGATCGATCGTGCGGTCAACCACAAGTAGCAAAATTTGATCCACAGGGTTGGCGGTCGACCGCAACTCTCCAGACAACAACTTGCACTCTTTTGATCCCCATATTCGCTTCGCTTCTTTGTGCCACTTCGCCTCAACTCTACTCGTGATTGAGTATACAAGCATGGGCAGATCTGGGCCCAAGCAGCACAAGCACAAGCAACTGCTTTGGGCCCCCAATTTTATAGGACCCATATTTTTTAAGTATTTACAATGTTTTAAAAAATGTAATTGTTTTCAGATACAATTATATTGTATTATCTAAAATTTGAAACAACAATTGGCCTAATAACTCATTTGGTTAGAATGTTGTGTTAATAACATGAAGGTCACAGGTTCGATTGGAACCTCACGGGCTAATTAATTTTTCAATCTTTTCGTTATCATACATGTCATTTTACCATTTTATAAATTTAATATTATTTTTCACTTAGCCCATGCATGTTATTTTATGATATTTTTCCAATGTTCTATGATATATCATATTTACCTGTTTATAATAAATTTCTAACAAAATCTTCAAATGCATATGATTATTCTACATTTTAAGCTTCCAACTAGTATTCTCATATGCATATATTCATCATCACTTCATTCTGACCGTGTTATCCAATATATCATATTTACCTCTTTGTGATAATGTAATCTTCAAGTGCATATACATGTTTGCTTTGTTTGCTTCTTTTCCCTTTCTTATAAATTTTGTATTTGCTAGTGAAAGGAATACTAGGGTTGTCTTCAAAAAGAAAAAAATATAAGAGGCGTTTGATAAAATCAAAATGTATCCATGAAAGCATTCAAAATAGCATTATAGATATTCTTCAATCATGTCAGCTCAATATTTCCTCTTAATGTATACAAACTCAACATTAGTTTACTTGTATATTTTGAACTTTTTTTTTGGTTCTATTCCTCTTTAATTCTCTCATTCATCATTTACATTCTCTCAGACAGCATGCAATTCATAATAAAATCACTGCCGCTTCTTCCTTAGAGTTTGTCCGAGCTTCTTTTTGCCACGAAGCATTTCATGTAAAATATGTACGTTATCAATTAAATTTTTTTTTGAAGCATATATATAAATTTATTTTCATTTAAATAGTATGTCCTTCAAGGCTCCAAGTTTGTTTGCATTTAAATAATTGTCATTTTTATTTTATCAACTTGCAAAAAGTCCCATTTGAGAACTTGCTTAGGGCCCCTTGAAACTCAGATACGCTCCTGTTACAAGACATAAACCCTAACAATACTACCATCCCTTTTAGTTGGTGCTTTTTGTGGACAAAGCTTAAAGGTACAAATTTGCAGTGCATACTTAGTAAGGATCAAGGTTGACTGATCTATTGGAGACCCAAGTATGATTGGGAGAAGTTGGTGTTTAAGAATTAGTTACCTGCTTCTTTTGTTGAGAAAGTAACGAGTTTTTTGAAGAGCTTTAAGTTGTGAATGAGGATGAAAGAGTCTGTGGGTAGTTTTGGATCATGTATGTGCCTGGAAATTGTGGTAGTCAAGGTGCAAGTCAGATGTTTCATATTGCAATCAAGCACCATACAAAAGTTCAATTTCATATTGCCGAAAAGGAACCTTGATAAGATATAGCCCATTGGTGCTCGAATGGATGGTAGACAACATGACGTTTTTAAATTGATGGTTTTTATAGCTTACTTGAGGGGTGGGAGGAATGAAGATTTGACTTTGCAGGCATTGTTAGTGTGGGATGCGAGGGCTGCATGTGCATTCTTGATAAAAGGTGCCTAAGGAGATTACCTGATTTCTCTGCATTCTTCGCTGATACCACTAAAAATGTTTCGTATTTGCAAGGTATTTTGGAAGAGTCTTCTGGGGACATCAAGCAAGTGCTTACAAGAGGAAGTGAGGGTGAGAAAATTGAAGAAATGATCTTCAATCTTTGTGTACTGACTCCTAATCGTATTATTTGGGATTCAGAAGTGAACGAAATCATTTTATCTACTAATAGTGGCCAAATTGGCGTATTACAAAACCACGCCCCTATTGGCAAGCAGTTATCATTCATGACTACCCTCTCTTTGAACAAAATTATGCCACTTAATGTGATTTGCAAATATGATTTCCTTAGATATAAGGAAATTGCTTCAATGTAGTACCTGTAGGAGGGTGCCTTGTATAAAGGGAATCATAGTGGAGATTGGCTGGCTAGTTCGAGATATTGAGTAAGCTAGTTTATCACTAAGATTTACTTTCTCTATCTTCTAGAATTGTGCTTAGTAGATAATAATGCTATTTACTAAGTTATAGAGTCACACTTGGTGCGTAATGATGCCATTTACTTTCCCCACTATAAACCCAACAAACAGGAACATGGAATGATGGAAAGGAAAGAAAAAGATATATGTAATACCATGATTTACACAGTTTCCCTTGAATCATTATATTGATTAATTTTCTTAATGATGACAGATCTTGCAAGTATCTATTATTTTGTAAAGATGTTTTGGCACAGTATGGTACCTTCATTACATTATAAATATATTGAAAGATTAGACATGTTTGTGGTCAGAACTCAGAATTTTCACTTTGCTTTGTGTGTCTTTTTTACTTCTTTTGCTTTTAAGATCCTAGAATATTTTTTGATTTATCGCTACATTAGGTGTGGAAACAAAAGTTGGGGCAGATGAGTGCTACAATAGAGGACCAGCTTTCTGAGAGAGTTACACATATATTTGCTGCAGACTTAAGTGTGCTTTTCCAACAAGTGAACCGTGAATGCTTAAAGCACTTCAAAGGAGTGAGTTATCTTTGTTGTATCTGAAGATTTTAGTCCTCATATATGTGAAAATCTTTACGAATAACAATGTTAATTTATTTTTTCCCTTATGTGTGTGTGTGTGTGTGTATATATATATATATATATATATGGGAAAAAGGGGTATGAGCAACTTGCTCATTTAGTAAATAAGCAGTTGATGATGTGGCATGCATGTGATTGAAAAATTCTTAAAAGGGTTAGTTGTCCAATGTGTCACATGCATGCCACATAATCACTTGCTCATTTATTAAATGAGCAAGTTGCTCATATCCCTTTTACCCTCTATATATATATATATATATATATATATATATATATATATATATATATATATATATATATATGGGAGATGGTAAAGCAAAGGACAGAGGTGTAAGGGACGGACATGTTAACATGTTAACCAGGCAACTGGCTAACCTGAAGAACCAAAAGCTACAGTTCTTTGACCTGGGTCAAGGTGCATTGAATTTCATATATATATATATATATATATATATATATATATATATATATATATATATATATAAACTCAGAATGAGTGCTCCAACTCATCCGATCCCTCCGTACAAGTACTGCTCATGGTATCGTACGCGATCCCGTACCCGTAGCATGAACTGAAGCACAATGCGAACCTGGTAACACTGAACTGCAGTAACGGCCAAGTACCAACTAAGAATGCCATATACTTTCCCATTTGGAGAGGGAGAGGGAGAGAGAGAGAGGGAGAGGTGGGAAGCTGTCTTCCAGTGTTCATAGGATGATGCAATACAGGTGTGCCTGTAGTTTTCAGACATATATAGACCACTGTTAAAGCACATATATTCTCTCCTTTTTATCATATGAATTGCACTTCTTTAAAATTAACATATGAATACCAGTCAATGGAGAATTTAATAGTGGTTGAGATTTTACCTTCAGTATACATATTTTACTTCCTTCGTTCTTGTTGTAGGTTCAGTTGGAAAAATATTTTTCTGGTATTTATAAAATGAAACAGTGACGGATCCAGATTGAAAACTGAGGGGGACTAGGGAAATTTTTTTCCGCACAAGGTAACATTCAAAATTTATATAAATACTAGAGTGGTAAAGTTGTTATAGATACTAGATGGAATAGAGTTGGGCTTGTGCCCAAAAAAATAAATAGAAGGCCCAAAATTATATGGGGTGGGCTTTAAAACATATTTGATGGACTGAAGCATACATCCCACACTAATATTTAAAAAAAAAAAAATTTACAAAGAAATGCCAAAATGTTAGGGGGGCTGTAGCATACCCCAGCTCCCCCCCCCCCCCCCCCCCCCCCCCCCCCCCCCCCCCGCCAAATGAAACCTCAAAGCTTCTATTCTGGTCTAAAGATACTATTTAACTGAAAGTTGACTAATAAACTCATCATCAAGAATATATTTGAGCAATTATATATTGACTTATGTCTTAGGATTGGGAAATAGGGTGTTCATTACATAGTAAATTACTCCTAATTTTGTTTTTATAATAGTACTGTGGAAAGAAAAGCTTTGCTTTCAAAATATATAAAATCATGTCGTTAGAATTTCTAATTAGTCTCCCATCATTATTTTTTATGAATTGCCTAAAATTTCTAACTGCTATCTGTTATTAGTTACAGTCTGAAATCTATAATCTTGTAGTGTTCTGTATCGCTCCATGGTTCTTGCTTGATAAAAGTTATTATTTCTCTCGTAGCAGTCATGGCAGTTGATCATGCGAGAATCAAAACCTATTAATAAATATAAATACATTCCTACTAGTTCCCCAAAGGTATAACTTTGTATCTAGTTGAAACCGGTAATTAATCCCAACAAAGAAGTAGAAAATAAGAAGAAAAGAACCAGATTTTTTTTTCATTTCTTTTTTTCACAATTCTTTGTAACTATATATGCGTATATTCAATTAGATACACATTGGATTACTTAGGTAGAGGTTTGACAAGTTTTAAATTGTGACCAAATTGTGCCAGAGTTTGCTTCGTTATCAATGGTTGGAGAACTGTCTGAAATCAGGAGAACGGTTATCTGAAGATCAGTATATAATAAAGCCTGAGTCTTGTGAAGAATACAAATCAGCCGATGCTAAATGTTCAGGTGATGGATTGCCAGGTCCCAAGAGAAATAGGGTTTCATCTGAAGGTTCACAAGCTGCACGTACAGAAGGTGGCACTGATGATGGAAATATGAGCAAGACAGGTGATTCTGCTAGACCTGAAGATCAGAGTACATACAGTAAAGAGCTTAATGAAAATGCTTCCTTAAGCCATAGTCCGAGTTCTGAGCTTTCTGGTGCTGCTCAATCTGAAGCATCTGAAGAGGTATCAATTGGACATTGTCATCATTTTACGATTGTAACTCATTATCTATTAAATTTTGGTGATAGATTTTGCAGGATAAAAGAAACCTAATTTTGTTGAGGAGACATTTGCAGTATGCATTGATAGAATAACTATAAAGTTTGTAGTACTTTAGAACTTCTTACTGATCTCTTGGTTGACCTGGTTCGCTTCATTTAATCTTCTCAGTCCTTTTTATCAGTTTCACCTCCATATCTTAAAGTGCTGCTTCTAACTAACCATTTTGGGTAAAGACTTGGTCAGTGGATGCTCAGTTTCTCAGTGGATGCTCAGTTTCTCATGTAAATTTAACATGGACGAATTTACTCATCCCTACTGTATTCACTATTCAGGAATATGTACGCGTGCTACCCTTTCTAATAGTACAACACTCTGGTCTAGATCTTATTAGCATATCTGGTGTAACATTTGGGTATCTCAGAACTTTTTGTCTCACTTCGGTGGAGCCTAAATATTCAGTTTCCTTACAAAACCAAGCTTCTGTCTAGTTTTTAACTTCTGTCACTTCTACCACCTCCCAAAATAACCTTCACTCGAAGTTCCTCTCCACCAAGCCACTATACTCACTGATGTCCTGAAATGTTTATGTAGGAGATTGGAAGTGAAAAACCTGCAACCAAGTTAAATGTATGTACATACCGTCCAAATCTTGCAAAAAGTAAGCCAATAATAATTTGCCAATTCATTTGTAGAATCAACTATTAAGTCGCCATTGCTTCACTGTTTTCTATCCCTGGCTACCTAAGAAAATAAGATCCGACTATCTTAGTCATTTGACTATAACAAATTTCAAGAAAACCTCGTTTCTTTTCTTATCTTGGGTTTCTGTGGTTGCCTTCAACTCTGCTGACATGTTCCTCTGTAACAAATACAAGGTTGGTGATCCTGTATGAATTTCAATTTAGAAAGTATATTTGTCTTTCCACATAAGTTGTAACTATTCTACTTTACTTTATCGACTTGTGAAAACACTGATCTGTGGTTATAGTATATCGTTTATCTATAATCATGAGAATGGTGCTAAACAAAAGAAGAAAAGAAACGTTAGCATACATCATTTCTTCAATCTTGCTAGATGTTTTTTTATCTGTCACGATGGTTACTTTAATGGTGTTCTTGCTGAGGATTCTCTTTTAATGTGTCAGCAGGTTGATACTTCGCAGTTGTCATCTCTTTACAACCCACCTAATTTGAACAGAAACATAACAGAGATTTTTGACAAGCTTACTACCATTTATGGAGGTATGAAGGCAATAACTTAATTTATGTTATATATATATTAATCTAACAAGTATTTCTTTTTTTATAATATTCTTGTCCATAGCATTAGGAGATGACCGCAGATCATTCAGTTACTACAAAGCCATTTCCGTGATTGAAAAATTGCCTTTTAAAATTGAAGACGTTCATCAGGTCAAAGACCTTCCTGCAATTGGGAAATCAATGAAAGACCATGTAAGTGGACACTTTCAGCTGCCCATTATGCTGCTTGACTTTGCATAATACTTTATTTGCAAAGCATTCTTAAATTAAATTGTATCCTTGAGTTGTTCAATCATATTGCTCGAATGCACGTAAAATGAATGTATCAGCTTGATGCCTAAATCATTTTGTAATTGGGTGACCCGTGTTTTTCTAGTTTAAGATTACGATTATGAAATCACTATATGATTTCCAAATGTAAGTAGGTTCACTTGTCGATTGTTACTTGTAATTTCCTACGTTTGCCTGTTAATATTTCCGAAAAATATGGAGGAGGGAGAGTCTCTTAGAAGAACATATATAAAAATGGAAGATGTATTGTTGAGGAATGACAGTTGAGTACATAGCTACTAGAACTTGCATATAGATAAAACTGCATCTGTATATGGAAATGATGCTATCTCTAATATCCTTTCTCTCTCTCTCCCTCACTGTGCTTTGTCAATCTTTTTCTTTATCATTACCCTAACATTAGGTAGAATGGAAAGTCAAGCCTAATCATGAAAATAAAGTTAGTAGTTACTTGGACAGTCATCTGAGTATTTTCCCAATGATGGTGGCATTGTTCTTTCCTTTCCTTTCATTACCAACATTCTTCTGCGCATTCTTTAGTTAATCTTGTATTAGGATCTATTGTGTTGTGAGCATACACAATCAGTATGTTGCTTTCCATGTTTCTCATTGTGCTTCAATAATTTCGAGTTCATTACCTCAGAATCAGGAAATTTTTCTCTGTTTGCTCCATTTATGAACCATGGTTGTTCTGATATGGAGAACTAGCAATAACAAAAACAATCCTCTGCTTGTGAGTATTGCTAAAGAAATGATAAGTAGGAATTAAGTGTTTCAAATCGTGGCTGGAAAAATCACTATTTGTATCCAAGGTCAATGTATCCTCTGTCGATCTCAGCAGACATTGGAAGTACAGAAGGCAAAATTCCATAACTCCGACGGAAAATCCCGATCCAGCACGGTGTGTTCCATTATTTTGGCAAATATTTGAAACCATGGCAAAAACTGAACTACCTTACAAGCTTATGCTGATGGGTTAATGGACGAACAATGTGTATCATGGAAATATTAATACATGCAATGTGGAAAAACCCTGAGTGATTAAATAAATTTTAGGTTAAACAAAAGCCTGGGACCTGTTTTGAAGTTGTCTGATGAGGTGTCAGAATGAAAGAACCTAAAGTTCAAGGTTGAGTTGCAGTTCTCACGCAAGTTATTATGCGCAGTTAAAGTATTTTTTATAATACTAAAGGCTCTATCATCTTATGCTTGTAAGGAATTTATCTAGTCCTCATCTAGTTCATTTTTATTTGATAAGTTTTTTTTTTCATGAATCGTGCATGCAAGAAACCATTTCTTCTAGCATCAATCCCTCTTTGCCTTAGGAATGCTTATGTATAATAACCATGGTTATACCCAGGGCCACCAAGCCCAAACTCAAGTACAAGTGAGATTTAGTCTGACATGGGATAGGAAGGGATTGGGTGCTGTGTGTCAGTGTGTGTATATATATATATATCAAGGATCCCAAGTTGCCTTCTATACTTGCTAATTCTTAGGTGAGACTTTAGCCCTATGGTGGGGCAGTGGGGAACTGAATCGCAACTATGGAGGCAATCTGGAGTCCGTATACACACGCTCATGTATAGTACGGTGGGCTGGGGTGTTGCATATGTCAAGGAAAGGAGCTGGTGGGAGTCAACTTTTGTAGCCCCCCCCCCCTCCCCCCCCCAAAAAAAAAAAAAAAACTTCCGCAACAACTCTTTCACCCACCCCAATATCAACCTATTATAAATAGCCTCCAAACCCTACCGTTTCTCTCATCCTCAAATCCCACTCTCCTTACTGACTCCAAATTTGAGAAGAAAAGAAAGAGAGAAAATTTGAGGGAAATTGAGTTGGGTTTTTTTTGAGTGTGTAAACACTTTGTAGAGAGAATTTTTGTGAGAAAAAATTCTTGGGGTTTTGGGTTGTGAGATTTTTTGAGTTTTTGTGAGGAAAAACACTTTGTACAATTTTCTCCCATAAAGTGAAAATCTGCAGTAGCTCCGGAGATGTAGGCACCAATTTGTGCCGAACTCCTTATCAATTTTTGTGTGTACTATTTCTACTTATATTTCGCATTCTCACTAATCTGGTTAAAGGAAAAATTCCGCTAAGAGATTTTTTCCTAATAGCATACCTGTTAGTCATTTTCTTCCTCGCAACACTTTTTGTCCCTATAAATTCGATTAGTGAAAGTGTGTTTTTGATGTCCAGATAGTGTCGATGTTATTACTTCTATGTTGTACACTTATCATCGTACTCATTGTATATTCTCATGCATGATTGTTACTATTATAGCACCCATATGATCAAAAAAAGAAAAAAAAACACCCATGCCACAGACACATCCATCCATCCAACATACAAAATGTCCGATTTGTTGTGATTATCTATTCAATCTCATTCAATATGTTAATTGTCGGAGTAATCTACCCTACAACTTGTAGTGCTAATAGTGGAAACACACCACAAGCAATAGAAACACCCAAGACTTAGATGAACCAAGAACAAGTCACCACAATATATGGATCTCACAAGAACATAACCAATATGCAGAGATAACCAATACTTCTTATTTTCAAAGAAATACAAAGATTACAAAGAGATTACAACTCTCAATTTATCTCTTTCACCTTTGAAACACTCAGCACAATCTCTGTTGAAGTTGGACAATGATAACGGCTCACCAAATCTCTCTTTGGATGATCAAGGATTAACTAAACCCTAGAGTTTACGGCCATATATATAGCTCCCAAGTAAACATTAAAAGATAAACACAAATATAGCAATTGGGCCCAAAAAAATCAAGCAACGTTGCCGGTCGATCACACCTCTAGTGACGGTCGACTGCAACGTGTAGAACCAACCCAAAGAGCTAACCGGTCGATTGCACCCCGTAGGTCGGTCGATCGTCCTCTCCTCTGTTGGACTTATACACTCGAACAACTCTCAGTCTAGGGTCGGTCGACCGCACCCCCTGGTCGATCGACCGCAACCCTCCAGGCTACTCTTCTTCTACTTGCTGCTTGTCTTCTCTTGCTTCTTTGTCTCATCTTCTTCTCCAACTTCAAGTACCCCGTGCCTACGTGTATTTGAGGCCACAATTCCTAACATTAATAGTATTGAATTAAGTAGGTTCATGGTTCTAAATCTAGAATGCCATCTTTGTGTTGACCAGAGTAATTTTATGTCAAAAGACAGAAGTCAGGTACATATCCAGGATATTTGTTAGATTTTGGGGTGTCATTTTTGATAAAAAAATAATATTTGAAATATAATATCATTCAACATGTCAATAACACTGGATTAAGTTGGTTCAAGAACGCCAACATTTTGTTGATCAGAGTAATTTTATGTGAGATGGCAAATGTTTGGTACATATCCATGATATTTGTTAGATATCGGGGTGTCTTTTTTTATGAAAATATACTATTTGAAATATAGATTTGATAACCTTTACACTTATCCAATGTTATAACCATAATGATGTATAACCCAACATATAGAGAATTTTTTTCCGTTCTGACCCACTTTTTAAAAATATTGACCAATCTGACCCACTTTCGAAAATATTTACCCAACTGACCTAGTTTTAGGCACGTCAGCATAACACGTTCTTGAAAAAAATGGCATAGGTTAATTCAATGCCTTGTTTCCAATAGCGGCATCTTTTAATTTTTTTACATGCCACTATTTGGAGTAACGACATCAGTTAACTCCTCCCCATTCGTGTGACACCCCGTATTTGTAGAGTATATAAGGAAATATTAAGAGAAATATTAAATAGATATATATGGATTATTGGAGTGACCTATAGAGATTTCTATGGGCTATGGAATAAATGGATTAATTAAGAGGGGCCTATAGAAGTGATTATGGCGCTATGGCTTTAATGAAGAGAAAATAAAAATGAAAGAAAGAGAAATGAAGTGGCTATGCTGTGTGGGGGTGACGTGGCTCAGTGTGTGGCGTGGGTGGGTTAGTCCCACATCGGAGGAGAGAGAGAAAGAGTGTATAAATATAGTTTGCCTATGATCAAAAGTTATCTAATGGTCCGGACACCTTTTGTGAGGCCAGCCTGTGGTGGGCAGTGGATTATGATTTATTTGTGTGCTTTACGAGTTGGGTATGGCACGTTACAGATGGTATTGGAGCCAACTTTCGACACCGAATGTAGAACTTGTATATATGTGATGCGTAAGACCCTTAGTGGGTAGCAATGTGATGCGTAAGACCCTTCGTGGATAGCGATATGTGTATTTGATCAAGGAGACAGTTTACATTTGACTAGAAAGGTGATCCTGTGCTAGATTGCACGTCCCGTATTCAGCGAGGACACTGAATTCTTAAGATGGGGCGAATGTAGGGCTGCAATCGAGCCGAGTCGAGCCGAGTTTCTTGAGGCTCGAGCTCGGCTCGTTAAGCAATCGAGCTCGGTTTCGAGCTCGAGCTCGGCTCGAGCTCGTTTCAAGCCGAGCTTTGACCGAGCTTTGACCGAGTTCGAGCCGAGTACTTGCGAGCTTAGCCTAATAATTACAAAATGCCCAAGCTTGAGCTCGGCTCGTTAAGCTGTCGAGCTCGAGCTCGTATCGAGTCGAGCTTTGACCGAGTAGCTCGCGAGTAGCTCGGATCATTTGCAGCCTTAGGTGAATGTAACACCCCGTATTTGTAGAGTATATAAGGAAATATTAAGAGAATTATATATATATATATATATATATATATATATATATATATATATATATATATATATGGGAAATGCTCAGTTGAAAATGCAAATGTTGTGAAAACCCGTGAAAACAACGGCCTAGGTGGTTTTCCACGTTTTCACGAACATTTGCGTTTTCATTGGAGCATTTCCATATATATATATATATATATATATATATGAATTATTGGAGTGACCTATAGAGATTTCTATGGGCTATGGAATAAATGGATTAATTAAGAGGGGTCTATAGAAGTGATTATGGGGCTATGGCTTTAATGAAGTGAAAATAAAAATGAAAGAAAGAAAAAAAGTGGTTGTGCTGTGTGGGGGTGACGTGGCTCAGTGTGTGGCGTGGTGGGTTAGTCCCACATCGGAAGAGAGAGAGAGAAAGAGTGTATAAATATAGTTTGCCTATGATCAAAAGTTACCTAATGATCCGGACACCTTTTGTGAGGCCAGCCTGTGGTGGGCAGTGGATTATGATTTATTTGTGTGCGTACAAGTTGGGTACAGTGCATTACAAATCGTGTACTCTCTAACTTGAAAAAAATTTGCAAGTGTGAAAAAGGCCTATAACAGATGCCGCTGTCCCCAACAACGACATTCACATTATCGATGCCATTGTTGGGGATAGCGACATCAGTTATAATACTGATTGCATATAAATAGTGGCCTCCTCTTCTCCTTCCCCGTTCACTTTAGATCTATTTCCTTTCTCTCCCAAAATCCAAAAACCCTAGAACCCTAAAACCCAAAATCGCACACTTGTTTCCTTTCAAACTTCATATCTCCTACCTCCCTCTCCCTTTCCCACCGAAATTCAACCCTCATATTCTGAAAATCTCCAACATTGTCTAGTCATTTCAATTCTTCATCCACAATGTATTTTCAAGCTATCCAAGATACGGTCTAATTTGAAGGTATTTTTATAATCATGCGTTTTATATTTTTATGCATAGGTTATGCTTGTGAGTAGTTAATGACTTGAATATGTGGATGAACTACTCACAAGCATAACCTATGCATACATATAAAACACATGGTTATAAAAATACCTTCAAATTAGACTGTATATTGGATAACTTGAAAATACGTCGTGGAAGAAGAATTGAAATGACTATAAAAATACCTTCAAATTAGACCGTATATTGGATAGCTTGAAAATACGTCGTGGAAGAAGAATTGAAATGACTATAGACAATGTTGGAGATTTTCAGAATAGGAGAGTTGAATTTTGGTGGGAGAGGGAGAGGGAGAGGGAGAGGGAGAGGGAGAGGGAGGTAGGAGATATGAAGTTTGAAAGGAAACATGTGTGCGATTTTGGGTTTTAGGGTTTTTGGGTTTCGGGAGAGAGAAGAAATAGATCTAAAGTGAAAGGGGAAGGAGAAGAGGGGCCACTATTTATATGCAATCAGTATTGTAACTGATGTTGTTATCCCCAACAACGGAATCAGTAATGCGAATGCCATTGTTAGGGATAGCGGTATCTATTATAGGATTTTTTCACACCTGCAATTTTTTTTTCAAGCCAGAGAATACACAATTGGGAAGAAGTTAACTGATGCCGTTACTCCAAATAGCGGCATGTAATTTTTTTTTAAGAGATGCCGTTATTGGAAACAACGGCATAAAATTAACCTATGCCGTTTTTTCCAAGAACGTGTTATGCTGACGTGCCAAAACTGGGTTAGTTAGGTAAATATTTTCGAAAGTGGTTTAGTTGGTCAATATTTTCAAAAAGTGGGTCAGTATGGGAAAATTTTCACATATAGACATCTGCATAAAATCTCGTGCATATAATGAAACATATATAAACACAAAAGACGATCTGAGAATTCTTCATAATAGTTTTTAAGTAATGAATAAGCATAGGATGACAATAAACAAGCCATATTATGAGAGAATCACTTTCAATCAAACATCCTATTAAATCCATATTTCATGTAATGATGATAGTACTATTTCTATTGATCTCTCTTCTATTCTCTGTCTGGTGTGTACAAGCGCGCTTGGGACCATAAAGGGGAGAAGGGAATTTTTCCCTAATGTCTCCTATATAGTAAGTTAAGCTTCACGTTTGTTGTGTTTCTAATCCAAGTCAAATTTAAACCTAAATGTTCTTTCCTCAAACATGATATATACTAGATTCGACACATGACCGGCATTTTCAACTGGCATGTTGGCTGATATATGCGGATGTGAGTTAAAAGTGGCATAAGACTTTTTCTTTAAATTACTGCCTGCTATTGTAAAAACCAACATATGTGCTGTGTCAGCCAATATCTAAAGTACTTAGTTGATTATGATTTTTAAACGTATAATTTCACATATTAGTTTGTTAGAAAGTAAAGGAACTTAAAATTCGCTCCACCCAAAATTGTATTAGAATCTGATCATTATGAAGTAAGACTGTAAGAACTTGACGCTCATCATTGCTATATTATCAAAGTGCTTTCTGAACTTGTTTAATAGTTAAACTGAAATTCATTTTGGGATCTAAATTGATAATATACCCTGAGAGCATGTCTTTCCAGTAAATTTAGAGATAACTTTGTCCTTTCTTTCACTGTTGGAGTGAAAGCAAGCACAATTGAAGTTTCAAGTGTACCAAAAGCTATATGTAATATGTCACACTTGTTATAAATGTCTCCATGATTGAGATGCTTGAGAAAGATTGTCTCGTATTTCCAGTTTTGCTATATGATAATTGTCTTAAAGAAAAAATGAAAATGTTGTGAAGTAAAAGAGAAACTGTGCGGCTGATGTAGTCTTGTAGATCAGGATCAGAAGGCTGAAGTAATCACCTATCAACATTAACAACTATTACTAGTTGCTTGGCTTTCTTCCTAATTTCTCAGGTTGATATTCTCCACTCAAATCTTTTTTTTCTCTGGATTACTTTTCATGCAACAGTCTACATTGGCAGCCTTGATATGTAATGCCTAGCCAGTAAAGCTTCACCCTCTCAATGCATACAGCACACTGTTTGATTGTGAATGATTGCTTGGCAATAATTCTAGAAATCTTGCTAAAATTGTTGTTAACTAGTTGACTAGAACAAAAAAACTTTTCACTGATAGGCAGTGAATGAGATTTGAACTTCTCATTGTATATGATACCCCTTTGTTAGGCTTTTTTGCTTTTGTTTTTTGGATTGCATACATACTGATAAAATGTAATTAACTGAAACTGTTTTTATTTTTATTTTATTTTATTTTATTTTTTGTTTTTGTTTTTTGCAGATTCATGAAATAGTTAACAGTGGAAGGTTATCTAAATTGGAGCACTTTGAGCAAGATGAGAAGGTGATGTAACGTTTTTCTAGCATCTCCTTATAAAGCATAAAACATTATCCTTAATATTTGCACCTGTTTTTCTTTTCCTTTATGATGGGAAATTTTTCTCCTAGGGGAGCTTTTTTACTTGTAAGCACTCATTAGTTATTTCAAATGTAATTTTGCTTTCTTATGGATGGTTGGTGGGATTAATATTTTATATTTTTCTAGAAATATGGATGGTTGGTGGGATTAATATTTTATATTTTTCTAGAAGTTTCTGTTTAGCAAGTTCAAATCATATCCATTTCATAGAACTATAGTTTTTTTAGTTTGCTTTAGTATCTAGAGAGTTCAGAATTACTATGTCAAAATAGAGGACGTGGAAAATAACTTGAGTAAAACGGTTAGATGAAGTGAAGGTATGAGTTTACATTGATGGCCAAAAAGTACCTATGAGTTCACCCAATAATGCCTTGTACACACAGGGAGTAGGCACTGCTACACTAGTACGAGACTGGGTGTGGGTTGGATTTGTGACTGGCCTAAGCTAATTTATTCCTAGCATGCCTTTTGGGCCTAATATTCTTGACTCATAACCACGTTTAAGAATTGTTTATCGTTTCTTTTTGTTGGACTTTCTATAGTGCCAGCCAATGTGCTTGGGGTCAACCCTGACTCACTTCTATCCTTATTTATCTTGAAATGTATGAAGATGTAGTATGTTACGTCTCTTTTCAGTGCAAAGTATGTCTTTTTTTAATTTAAACTTTTGCTTGTATATAAATATAAAAAAACATTGGATATCCATGCATGTATGGATGTTAAAAAGAACAAATATTTGCAAACACATAAATATATATGCATCCAGGGCGGACCCACGTTAGGCCCAGGGTGAGCGACCGCTCACCCTGGATTTTTGCAAAATCGGGAAGACCTAGACATCTATACAATTATTTTTTGTGTATATGTATTATTCTATATACTTTATTGACAAATTAGAGACTTGACTTTTTGGTTAGGTGGTTCAAAGTCCACTACAAAAGAACCAATGTTCAATTCCCTTAAGGAGCAACTAATTTTTCATATTATTTTAAATATAACTTGGTTTTAGATTGTGAATAAACTTTCATTAATGTCTTTAATAAAGTTATACTATATATCTAATTAAGTTTGAGAAAGTACATTTTCTTACTGAAAATATATAATTGAATAATCACATTATTTATGTTCTTAATAATATTTTTATATTTATCATTTCAAATTAAATGAGTATCGAATTATACAAGTATGAGTTTTTTGACTTCTTCTCATTAGGCGTGCAATTCAATTTATATATATTATGCAGATATTTATTCAACCATATGGTAGAAAATAGTTATCGTTGGAGATTATGATGTATTATGATGGAGATATGATGGAGATTATGATGTAGTTCTTAATAGTCAACGAGATCTGGAAGAAAAAAAATCTCAAGTTATCATACCGACAGTGAACAATAACATACTTCCAATTGAATCAAAACTTCATACATCTCAAATTATCATCTAATTTGTATACATGAAGAGTGAATAAAAAGAATCAAACCTTGGTAGCTTCCTAGTTGGTACTGTGGTAGAGAGAGAGAGTAGGAGATAGCCCAAGTAGGGGGAGAATCGACAGCTCAAGTAGTTGGTACGCTGGTGAAAGCTCAAGTAGGGGGAGAGTGGCACGGCGACGGCAGTAGAAGGAGATGCTCACGGCAACGATGGTAGAGGGAGAGACGAACGGCGACGGCTCATGGCGACGACGGTAGAGGGAGAGGCACACGGCGACGACGGTAGAGGGAGAGGCACACTGCGACGACGGTAGAGGGAGAGGCGAACGGCGATGATCAATTGTGCTTGGGGAGAGAGAGAGCTCGTTTGCGACATGCCGATTTGGCTTCGGGGAGAGAGAGAGTGGACGATTAGGGGATAGAGAGGGATCGGTTTCGTCGTCGATTAGGGGAGAGAGAGAGAGAACGAAAGCTGCGTTTGGGGAAGGAGGCGCGATTAGGGTTTGGGGGGAAAGGGGGTGAGCTGTTTAGGTTTTTTTCCTTTTTTTTTTAATACTGTAAAGGCGCACCCAGGCGCACCCGAGCGCACCCAGACTTTTTTATTTCGTTTTTTAATTAAAAAAATTGCGGATACGCACCAGATACGTACCCAGAGCGTATCTGGGCGTATCCGGGTCGGGTACGTACCCGGTACGGGTACGGAACCTGTTTTTAAGTACTCGTGCTTCATAGGATCTCATCACTAAATATCCCGTAGTTAAATAATTGATGGTTTCAAATAACTAACAAATTGCTAAAAGTAAAAACTCCTGTTCAACATAAAATATGTATGCAATATTTTTCTTTTACAGTTTTTGATAAATAAATATAAAATTTAAAAAGTATTATTTACTTATGCTCACCCTGACTAAAATTCTGCGTCCGCCAATGCATCCAGCCCCAACGTTGTTGTGGAGTTGTTAATGGATTTAGAAATTTTCTAGCACCCACTATTCATGTTGGAATATTCATGTTCATTTCTCTAAATTATAGTTTATCAGTTGTGTAATAACTAATGCTTCTTAGTTTTATTGTATTATTTCTCTTACATATGATGTTATTGTTGTATCAGCCTTTCCACTGAGAATTTTGAGCAAAGAAAATAAAATGGTGCCACTGCACTCAATACAGAGATCAAATTTCGACCCCTTCAGTTTAATTGAACTTATTGTTTTTGGTACGAGCTACATATAACTTCGAAGTTTTATGCAGGAAAGTAATCTGATAGTACCTTTTGAGTGCTGGTTTAAGCATTAGTGATTTCAACATGTAGTTAATGTTCGAAAACATGGTTGAACTCTCTTAGGAAGATCTAGCAAGTCTATTGTGAATTTGCCATTCTTACTGATCTCAATTTGCCATTCTTACTTTAACCAACATTCAAAATTGATGACGTTGAGGGAATACATGAGGCTTCTGATTATTAGCATAGAAGAGGAAAACACGTACTTTGCGAATGCTAATAATCTGGTTTGTAATAATCTCACATTGGTCTTTTGTGTGCATTTTCTTCTTGCATTGCTTTTAATTTTCTCGACAGCAAGTGATCTGATATAATGTGCATTTGCTCTTAGTTGTATTGCAAACTCATTAGGGTAACTGATGATTCTGAAGGTGCGCTGTGTTACTTTGCTTGGAGAGGTTTGGGGAATTGGTCCAGCAACTGCACTAAAACTATATGAAAAAGGGCATCGTACCCTTGAGGATCTTGAGAACGAGGACTCATTAACTACTTCACAGAGAATAGGGTTAAAATATTTTGACGATATCAAGAAGAGGATTCCACGGAGTGAGGTATAGTTAATGGTCATCACACAAATTTACTTGGTATAACTACATGCAATTTCCTCTCCATGAGAAACTTCTTTTCTTTTTGGTTGTGTAATATAGGTTAAAGACATGGAGATGCTTCTACAAAAGGCTGGAGAAGATATTCTCCCTGGGGTGAGCATTGTTGAAAACTAGTTTCTCTTATGGCATTTCATGTGTATATCATAATTTCTATTTAGTTTCTTGATTTTCAATTTCAATTTTAAGGAAACATAAATTTAAATTAAATAATAATGTACAAGTTTGTAGATTGTCTGTGCTTGTACTTGTGCGACTGTATGTGTGCCCTCGTACACTAGACATAGTAGATATGCACATTTATAGACTGTCCGTGATATACAGTTTTTCTTCTTTGCCACATATTCAGATGAACAACTACATCCCCTGTCCCTAGTCACCTGAATCAATATCAAACTCATTCCTTTTGGTAAAACAGATTGGTAACTTTGACCAGGCTCTTATGTCTGATTTTTTATATGAAATATGCTGAAAATTTAACCCTCACTGGATTCGATCTGATTTAATTACTGGTTATGTTTTAAACCCCTCCAACGTTTACTACGTACATGCCTTAAAGCATAGAATTAGGGTTCTTAAGGTAATAGTAGAGTGAAAATACTTCGACATAGTATGGAACAGTTTGAGTGATCAGGACTTCTCATACGCTGTAGGGTTTTCTGCTAGTATCTTATTGTAACTATAAACAGGTCCATTGGCACGAGACTGAGTGTAAAATGAATTCCTCTATTCTAACTTCCAGCACATTCTTTCCTTTGTTTTAGCATTCCTACCTGTTTAGTACGGATATTCTTGAGTATTTTTTCTGATTTTAATAAACATATTAGAACTTGAACAGAAACGGCCATTTTGATGTTTTCATTATCAACTTTTTTGTTTACTATTTTGTTACGACTTGAATTGAACAAGTTTTGAACTAGTCACTATGATTTTATCTATATACAGCACAATGATTGTTGCAAAGAAAATTAAAAACTGTGTTCAGAATAGGTACTTGTGAGAAACCCCAAGCTTCATTGGTTGATCCCCTCAAAGCCAAGATGGAGAGGGAGATGCGAGCACTCACTGTATAGTCAACAAGCATCTTTTGCACCACCCACGTGAAGTGGATTGGATGACCTTGACTTGAGATATGAACAATCTCAAAGTCTTGATGTTGGCTTTTGGCTGATGGTCTGGGAAAGGCTTAAACATACTATTCTCATGTTCATTTTATGGGCACACTTTTTACAGGCTGATATACTCAAAAGATGGACATTCTCAAAGGCAAAATGCTGGATCTTTGCTGATAATCAGGGAATAGTTACAATTTTAAAATTTTGATTCTCATGTACATTTTCATGTTTTATACAATTATCTACTTTTTAAGTGACTTCTTTTTAGTGCTATAAATCAGAGCTTGATCAAAGAAATAACTCACAACTTTTTAGTGTTAATTGCAGCTTTGTTTTATAAAATTATTCCTAGAATAAACCCATGTCATTCTAATGGTCTATACAAACTTGATGCCTGTCAACATATTTCCAGAACAGATTAAAAAGAATCTGTTACCTGATGTACTGATTTAAGCTTTGGTTGTGAAGGTAGACATTGTCTGTGGAGGTTCCTATAGACGGGGGAAAGCTTCCTGTGGGGACTTAGACGTCGTAATTACCCATCCTGACGGAGAAAGGTATAATATATATATATATATAGAGGTTTCTTCCATTGTAATCGCAAATATTTGTACAAATGCGTGCGCATCACTTAACCCTTCATTGGCAATGACGGGTTAAGGCAAAATATAAAACTTTTTGTACACTATATACGTACTTCTATAATAAGTTTTTAAATTTGGGTCAAACTACTTCACACTTCAAAGTACTGTCTTTATCACATTCTTTGGACACATTTTCATATATTTGAGAACTTAACACTCTTTAGACATGGAGACATTTTCTTTCTTGTTTATATTTATACAAAAGTATTTTATGCAGAAATGAATATCATAAAGGAGACTGACTTACACTTGAACTATTAATTGTTGCGAAATAAGGAGTAAGAGTACGGGGAATCTTATATTTATATAAGAAAAATCTCCCATATAGAGTGATTATAATCTATTGGTGGGCCCATTATCGACAATCACACCATTTATCATGTTATTTTTAATGCCATTTGATTATGTGTTAAAAAAATCAAGTTATTTGGAGGTCTTTTACCTATGTATTGTGTGTTCTATTTTGTTTTATTATTGAAAAATAATTTATTTTATAAATACTTGAAACTGGATTAAGAGACATCCTTATCACTTGGTATGGAAATCAATGTGAATGGTGTGAATCATTCATAATGTGTCCCAGCAAGTAATTATAATCACTCCATAAGAGGAAGTCACTTCATATAATTATGAGTTTCCGTTTACTCAATGAGTAAAATTGGTAACTATTATATACGAAGATGCAAACATATTCTTCATAATATTTTTATAATATATATGCTTGTTAATTCTAGCATATACCTATCCTTATTTTATACTGTTGGAAACCTAGGGTACATTTTGTATGGATATCATGTATGTTTATGAATTTTTTTTTTGCACTCAGTATTAATGTACAAATTCGCTCAATCACCGCTGAAGCATTTTGATGAGGACATCGGTTCGAGACTATTCGGTCGCTTCTATAAGCGCAGACATCGTCTAGGATGACTGTTCTATTAGCCTAGTATTTTTATTTCAGTACTCATATTTGTTTTTGGTAATTATAGCCATATGTAATGGTTTTGCGATTTGCACCATTTATTTTATGCATTAGAATATTTTGGAGATTTGTATTGATATTTGTTTTGAGCATATATATAGACTTCTGGATTAATAAAAAAATGATTTTGATTGACTAAAAATATTGTGATTGAGTTTTTGTTCTTCATCCCTCTTTTTGTGCGTGACAATTGAGAGAAGATTAGGGTATGTGAGAAGCCTTTAAACTACACCCCCAAATCCCCAAATTACTTTTTAATCCTAACCTAATCTCCATCATTAGCAACCACCTACCCCCACTTCATCTTCTCCTTATTCTCTTCTTCAACCCAAGTTCCTGACCTCCTTCCCTTCAACCCTCCCATCATCTTCAACCTCATCCTACTACCGAGAACCACCTCACCACAGTGCCGACCACCACCTCACCACCAGACGATTGCACCACCACCGCCCGCAGCCCCCTTATCGCCGACCGACTCCACCACTGCAGCAGCCTCAACGCAACCACCTATCTCGTGCCCTCATCTTCTCCATCGACAGCCATCGCAGCACTCCGTCTCCACCTTCTCCCCTGCCTTACTCCACAACCTCGAGCTCCATCTTCATCGCTGCACCACCGAAAGCCACCCTCCTTCACCTCACAACCGCAGCCATCACCTCACACCCTGACAGCCTACGCTAGCATCCCCGACCATCTTCCGCCATCGCAACCACGTTCAAAACATCGACAACAACCTCCTCTCTGTTGCTATGCTTTCTTCGAACTCCCGGTAACTTCTTTCCACTTCTCAATATTTGTGATACTGCTTTATCATATCTAGATTATTATCCGAATTTACTATCGTCCACAAATTGAGTGTGTACTTCTACTTGCCAATTAGCATACGAATTATTATTGAATATCTTACTTGCTAATCACATTTAGGTATATTTGTTGATTGTTAGGCTCGAACTTTAATTGGGTTTGTTAAACTATTTCATATCTTGAAAATCCATCAAACCAATTATTAGTTTTAATTTCTGACTTAATCTGCATTACATGTTGATAAATTTAATCTTTTAAATTTCTTGAAAATTCTCTACTTAGGGTTAAGTTTACATCATTTTGGTATCAGAGCGAAGGTTTTTAAAACCCTAGTTCTTGCATCATTTAGTCATATTTTTTGCATTCATTTAGGATTATTTTTAGTTCATTTCAGGTTAAAAAAATTAAATTAAAAAAAAACTTAGGTACATTTAGGACAAGTTTCTCTAAATTTCAGCAAATACACGTCCCCACGATTCCTAGTTTTTCACCGTTGGTGAATGTGTCTTCGCAGCACTATCACGAATCCCGAAGAACCATTCTTGTTCCTCCCAAACCACCAAATTAGGAACCCTAGAATTCAGCGAGTCCCTCTTCAAACTGAAATGGACAACTCTGATATTTTCAATACCCTTGCTGCCATTCAAGCAACTCTTGCCATTATCAATCAGAGGCGTGAGAAAATAGAATTGAATCAAAATGTTGCCCCTGAGCTTCATCATCAGATCCTCAAGGAAATGATCGTGACGACCGACGTCAAGATCGTGACCCTAACGAACAATACAAGAAGAACGTTAAGGTTGACGTTTCCCACTTTGAAGGACATGTGGAGCCCTAAGCTTATCTCAATTGGATCCGTACCATGGACCACAACTTCGTGCGGTTTGACATGAGCGAAGCCCTGAAGGTCAAATTTGCCACAATAAAATTGACTGGTAAAACTCAACAATATTGGACCAATCTTAAACATGCCCACAGAGGCCGAGGCCTGACACCCATAACCACTTGGGAGGCCATGAAAGAGGAGCTCACCGAGAAATAGGTGTCCTTGTCGTTCCACACCCAATTGTTAGATTTATGGAACCACCTCTATCAAGGAAGCAAATCCACCCAAGAGTATGTGGATAAGTTTGACGACTTTCTCATTCGGTGCAATGCTTTAGGTAAAGAAAGTGAAGAACAAACCCTCTCTAGGTTCAGAGCTGGACTACGAGCTGATCTAAGGAACGAGCTAATCCATAGAAATGTGGATTCCTTGGCAGCAACTTATGTCCTTGTTCTCGATATGGATTTCTTTAAAGCAAGTTCCCTATATAAATCTAGCGATTCGAGAGATAATTCCTTTAGAATGACCTTCACTGACCCCTCTAGACCTGAGCCCCCTCTTCTTAGTGCCCCAACAAGTTTTATCCAAGCAAGTCTACTTCAACTCTCTATCCACTTAGAAATGACAACATAGGTAAGAACACTGAAAGAGACTACTCTAAGATTGATCATTTCACTAAGTACTATAAATGCAAGGAATACTGCCATGTTGCTGGCAACTGTCCCAGCCCCAGTAGAATCAACATTGTAGAAGGTACTGCTATTATTGCCGATGAGACCGACAATGAGTTTACCTATGAATCTCATGTAAGTGATGACTTCGATGAAGGAGAAGATGACCAGTCTCTCAACTATATTCGGTCGATCCATTCACCTCCATTGAATGTACCTGAGTCACCAATTTCTTCCTAAGTCACTTGACAGCCCATAGATTTTATCCCTGTGTTAGAACATCATAGAGTCTCAAAGTCTGCATCCACATTTGTATTCCACATTCATGATTTGCATATAGAAATTTCTAGAAAATTAATGAGAATAATTTTAACCACAAGTTAATAGCAGATACTAGAAGAAAATTTAGAGCTTTTGATGTTGGTGACGAAGTGATGGTTCAGATTTGTCCGGAACGGTTTCCAGCTGGATCTGTTAAGAAATTGAACACACATGTTGCATGCCCATTTAAAATTCTGCATAAAATCAATGATAATACTTATATCGTTGACCTTCCTGAAGGTTTTGGCATAAGTAAGACTTTCAATATTGAGGATTTAGTACCCTATTAAGATCCATATTTTAATCCTAGAAATTCTCTTATAGATGAGTCTACCATGCAACCTAATGGTGAGGTTCCCATATTTTTCCTCTTAACTGACAATACTTACCCACCGATAGACAAATTGGATAATACTTTAGATGATCGGATAATCTCTACTAGAGATGATGGTATTCATAGGTATTTGGTGAGATGGAAGAACAAGCCGAAGTCGGAGGACACTTGGAGTGATCTTGAGGAGCTCCAGCGCTTGGATCCAGATCTTTTGGAGCACTATAACATGATCACTGGTTTTGACTCGACTGTTCGAGCCCTCTCCCACCCGGAGAGAATGATGGGGACATTGGTTCGAGACGATTCGGTCGCTTCTATAAACGCAGACATCGTCTAGGATGACTGTTCTATTAGCCTGGTATTTTTATTTCATTACACATTTGTTTTTGCAATTATACCCATATGTAGTAGTTTTGCGATTTGCACCCTTTATTTGATGCATTAGAATATTTTGGAGATTTGTATTGAGATTTGTTTTGAGCCTATATATAGGCCTCTGGATTAATTTAAAAAAATGATTATGATTGACTAAAATTATTGTGATTGAGTTTTTGTTTTTCATCTCTCTTTTTGTGTGTGACAACTGAGAGAAGATTAGGGTTTGTGAGAAGCCCTAAACTACACCCCCAAATCCCTAAATTACTTTTTAATCCTAACCTAATCACCATCATCAGCAGCCGCTTACCCCCACTTCATCTTCTCCGTTTTCTCTTCTTCAACCCAAGTTCCCGACCTCCTTCCCTTCACCTCTCCCATCATCTTTAAAGCCTCACCCCACTACCAGGAGCCACCTCACCAGTGTTGACCACCACCTCACCACCGGACGACTGCACCACCACCGCCCACAGCCCCCTCTTCGCCGACCGACTCCACCACTGCAGAAGCCTCTACGCAACCACCTATCCCCTCCTTATCTTCTCCATCCACAGCCATCACAACACTCCTTTTCCACCCTCTCCTCTGCCTTACTCCACAACCTCTAGTTCCATCTTCATCGCTGCACCACCGAACGCCACCCTCCTTCCCCTCACAATCGCAGCCATCACCTCGCCCTCGATAGCCTACGCCAGGATTCCCGACCATCTCCTGCCATCGCAGCCAGGTTCAAAACATCGAGAACAACATCCTCTCCGTTGCTATGCTTTCTTTGAACTCCCGGTAACTTCTTTCCACTTCTCAATATTTGTGATAATGTTTTATCATCTCTAGATTATTATATGAATTTACTGTTGTCCACAAATATCGAGTGTGTCTATACTTGCCAATTAGCGTACGAATTATTATTGAATCTTACTTGCTAATCACACTTAGGTATATTTGTTGATTGTTAAGCTCGAACTTTAATTGGGTTTGTTAAACTATTTCATATGTTGAAAATCCATCAAACCAATTATTAGTTTTAATTTTTGACTTAATCTGCATTACATGTTGGTAAACTTAATCTTTTAAAATTCTTGGAAATTCCCTACTTAGGGTTGAGTTTACATCTCATTTTTCTCATTTGATGAAAGCTTTTATTTAAGTTCTCAACTTAAGTTAACCCTTTCTTAATTTGCATCGAACTTTTGTTGGAGGAAAATGATCAATAGAAGGGCCTACCGTAACTCTAATATACTACTAGCTTCCTCCAAATTCTTTCAAGCTAGGATAAAAAATTTGAAGGGAAATATGATAATTCCTTTAGGGATTTATGCAAACATAAGTATACAATCTAATATTATGTCACCATATCCTTGTTACACACTCATTCCTCTCGGTCATCATGTTTGTATTATATTGTATCCATGACTTGTCTAAATCTCCATTTTGAGGATAGTATTCACATGTTGCTTCTTATGATCTTATTGAGCAATGCATATTACATTCTTTATTTTTCTAGGTCAGAATTCATGTTTTAAATATTATTAGAATACTAGATTTGCCCGTGGGCACGTGCCTACGGCACGTCTTCGGAACGATACAAAACAAGGAAAGCCTGTAAACAGTAAAACAACAATTATGTAGCTCAAGTTTGAATATTATCACAATAATTTGTTGTAAATAAAAGTTCATGTTTCCATTAGTATATGTTGAAAAATAATTATAAATGAGGGTATAAAATCTAACTTCTTAGAACTTTAAGTGTGGAGTTGAAGAGATATTTACTATTTTCAATATAACATGTGCAAAAAAAAAACATTAAAATTTTGAAAATCTAAATTTCTAAGTAAATATAGAAAGAATGGGAGAGAGAGATAGGGAGAGAGAGAAAGAGAGAAATATGAAAAAGTGAAGAGAGAAGAGAGAGATAGTAATAAAGTAATAAGTTTTTTAGTTTTGGGGGGAAAAATTTGGTTTTGGGGTTTGAAATTTTGGAGGGAAAATATGTTTTGTGAGATTTGATCTAGGTCTTTGATTATAGGGGGGATTGATTGTGAGCCACTAGATAGCTTTCTTTGTAATTTATTATATAGATATTTTCAGTAGTTTCTTATGTCTTATCTAATTTGTGTGCAGTGTAAATCAATTTTCTTAGGGTTTCTTATGTTGTTTGTATTATTGTTATTAGTATTATTCTTTTTTTATTTAACAAGGCAAACATACCACACTCACACAGATGCATTTATTCTCTTCCCATAATAGGGGATTGATGCAAACAGGACTTGTCCTGACCTCTTGCTGACTAGGTTAGTATTGACATGTAGTTTTCTCATGGCCAATCCCGATTATTTCAGCGATAAGAAATTTAAAAAATGTTTTAAAATATTTTTATTTTTTAGTTATACCTATAAATACGAGCGATACAAAGTGAAGGAGATAAATCATCGTAGACCCATGATAAAAGGATGTGTTGGTGATTCTAGCGAAGCCTAGTCTGAATTGTCTTCACTCTTCCTACACTGAAATTGGACAATTGAGTTGAAACTTTTTGAATATGATGCAGAACATTTTAGTCGATTTTCACTGAGTTGATTGTGCCCCTATGTTGTAGTTAGGGCACCAAGTAACTATCTCCACATATTCCTATTTAAAATTATAGTTTTTGCAATATTGCCTACTTTGTCAGAAAAAAAGAACTTTGGGAATAATGGATTAATTGATTGACTTTAGTGCATCTGGTGTAACTAGTGGAATCAAATGAAATAATTAAACGTTGAAACGCAACATAATTACTCCACTCAAACAATTTAATCATTTTCTGATCCTATTGGACAAAGTTGTTGGAGCATATGTTCATTTAGAAAAATTGCTTTGGTCAAGATTTGTTAGGAAACCTCTTGACGAAAATATCTGTTATTTTATCACTTTGCATTCTTTGCTGTTGAGAAACTATCATTATTTTCTTAATCTACTGCATTGATCTATGTTAATTTGTTATTAGTTCAAGTCTTCTAGCTTCAATTTTCAAGTCAGTCTCATTGGTTATTACAAGTTCTAGTTTTCCCACATTGTGCTTTCTCACATTGTGCTTGTTTTGTTTGTTCATTTATTCTTCTTCAAAAGTGTGTTTTGATTATTTTTTAGGCTACTCTATTCCAATAACCTGATATTTAGTTATTTACATCCTTCATTTTTGGTAGTATTGTTTCTTACGTATATACTGTATTTTTGTCATCACATCACCTTACTCCTATGTTTGCAATGTATTATGTCTAGAACATTGACGATATCTAACTTCTAATATTTTGTATTTAGCCATAAAGGCTTTTTAGTTAAATACATCAAATACTTGAAAGACATCAAGTTTCTGAGGGAGGATCTAGTCTTCAGCATCCACAGTACAGAGGTAGTTTGATAATGATGTTCTTTTGTTGTATTCATTCTATGTTATTTCCAATGTCATTTACATAGAATATACAGAGGAAAGTGCATGCCGCTTTATGCTCTTTTCTCATTCTATTTTCTTCCATTTTGCTTCTCTACTTTAATTGTAATGGATGTAGGAAATTTGCCAGGAAGCTTAGGTTAGTTTGCTTACTATTCAGGGCAAGGATAATAGTCTATAGCCGGAGTTGATGTGAGCATCTGTCTCTAATTCATATGTAAATACCTATATGCATTCTATGGTGATCATTAAAGACTAACTTAGCTTTATAGTAAGCAGGTGAATGCAGTGTTAGAACATGGTTTCTTGAGGCACATGGTCCAAAGCCGTGTTCTTTTGGGGCGATTTTTGTAAAATGCAAAAAATTATACGGCTTCTTAATCTATATACTTGGCATGTGTGCTTGCATATTGATTATACACCGGCATAGTTTGTGTTTATCTTTTGCTTTCTGTCTTTTCTTCTTAAGATAAAAGTTAAACCGGTTTCATGGGAGCTAAAGAAATAAGCATCTGTATAGATTCTGCTTGGCCACTAGTGAGAAGGTCCTCATACAATATCACTGAGGGAATCATTTTGCAACTGTCTGATCTTTCAAATGTTCAACCAGACTGTAAGGATTTTGTTTGACTGTATGCAGTAAGCAATGACCTACTGCTTTCTAGTATAACCAATGTCTTAAGCATTATTGAGATGAAGAGTCATATTTTCTCTTTATGGGTGTCTGCTATTCTGGACATTCAGGTGCTACTTATACAAAAGGAATAGATTGAAAAAACATTGGTTATACTTGCCTTGGAAAGAAATCCTGCGGTAGAATGAGTAGCATGAAGACCGATAGGTCATCATGAGATATATGAGGCCTGCCAGACTCAGTATTCAGTAGGGAGAGTTGTCAGTTTAGCAACACATATCTGGACGGCACAATTTATTTTTCCGAACATACACTATTGAGAGGTCGTGAGGGACTAGTGGGTTCATCTGAATGGATGAAGAAGAAATTATGGTTCTGATTTTAAAATGTTCAATATTATCACTAGCAAACATTTTCTAAGAACTGAGGAATAAAAAAATAAACCCTTGCATAATCGAGAGGAAACCAAAAGATACTCTTGATATCATGTATAGTCAAATTATCAGCAATGGTAGCTAAGGAATGAACAACAAACTACACCAAAAAATTCTAAGTAGAACATATGGAATATGTGAAGATTTTAAAACGGAAATGTAAGACATTATTAACAAGAATGAGAAGGTGGGCGTAATCAAAAGTTAAGTTGGGAGCATCCAAATTAATGAGTATAGATCTAGCTGACATCTCACAGGTGATGGTTGTATTACATTCGTTAACCCTATTCTGTTCAGGGTAATAGCATAAGATGTCTGCTGGAGAAATCCATTAATTGAATCTGGGTTTTTTTTTGTTTTTGTTTTTTTTGTTTTTTTTAACGCGGGGGGGGGGGGGGGGGGGGGGGGGGGGGGGGGGGGGGGGGGGGGGGGGG
>CM030358.1:171436617-171764117 GCA_017893485.1 Hemerocallis citrina | reverse complement strand
GTTTATATGCAAAAACGTAGAGATGAATTTTTAGACAACTTGACATATCTGCATTCAAATTCACTCTCCCGTTGTTACAGAAAAGCAAATCTGATTCCGTCAGAGATTCTAGAAAGTAGACTCTCTTCCGGTTCCAACGCATATTCACACGATACATTCTAGAGACAGTAGCTATGCGTACAAATTCATTATTCGCTGGTTTCGATGTTTCACATGCATTCTGAAAATTCAGAGTCACAATACTAAAATTGCAATATCTCACAATCTATACATCGGATTGAGAAACTGTAGAATATTCTGGATATCTCGACTCGAAGGGCTACGATTTTTATGTAGAAAATTTTTCAATCCATTGTCGGGAACATGGTCAAATTCTCAGTACAAGAGTCTGGTTAGTGATCCCGTGCAGATTTAGAAATTCACGATATGACAGTACTAAAATCGCGATACACAATATATATATCCGATTGAGAAACCGTAAGATGTTCTGGATTTGGGACTCTATGGGCTACGATTTTCATGTATAAAATTTTCAATCCAGTATCGAAAACATGGTCAAATTCTCAGTGCAAGGTCAAGAAATTTAGAGATAGTAAGGTTGAATATTCGATGTTCGATAACAGATTCGAAATGTGTTAACGGTTCACTCTTGAGGTTATATAGCATGAAACAAGTGACTAGAATGGAATTTGACAATAAAACATGATGATAACTAGACTACCTGTCACGAGTCTAAGGAAAATGCGTGTACGAGAACAAAAAGAGTGTACAAGTTACTTGCCTTATAATGTAACGATTACGGTGGTGGTGTTAACCACAGAAAGGAGAAGTGACGTTGGCAACGGACGGATGCACAATGGCAGCAAGAATGGCAGCAAGACGAAAACGAGTGAGCAACGGTAGCAACGGTGAGTGACAACAACAACAAGGTAGCGCGGCGTGCGGAAACGGAGTGAGTTCGGGTTGTTCTTTGGGGATCACGGGACCGTAGAAGCGCAGTCTTCGGCTCGAAGGTGGAGGATAAAGTGGAGCTCGGATGCTGGCTTGAGTTCTCGAGTGTGAAGAAGGCAGAGGAAGATGTTGGCGGGAGGAGGAGAAGCAAAGAACAAAAAAGAATAGGTAGTGAGAATGTTGCATGTATGTGTGCATATATATAGAAAGAAAGGGAGAGACAAAGCATGATGAATGCATGCATGGTGTATATTATATCGGTAGTGTAGTGTTAGGTGTAGGAGTGTGGAAAAAAATGAGAAGAGTTAGGCTGGTAGAAGAAAAACGAGAGAGTTAGGTTAGAAAATAAGAATAAGGAGGAGAAGTCAGGAGTAGGAGTTAGGCAGTAGGAGAAAAATGGGAGGGAGAGATTGGCGTATGCAGAAGTGAGGAAGTAGAGATTATAGGGATGGAGAAAAAGAAGCGTAGGGAGGAAGAAAATAAGGTGTAGGAGAACAGAGTTAGTTTAGCTGTTGGATTAAGATTAGGATTAGGATTAATCAAGGTTAAAGTTTGTATTTAAACTCTGATCGAAAAATCACAAAATTATGGAATTGATCAGAAAAATATTCGGCTCTAGATAAAGTGTCCAAAGAGAAAATAAAATTGATCTATAGATTGAAGTAGAAAAATTCACGTAATAAAATACGTACAAATGGAACAGGGAGTTACAATCCTACTCACCTTACAAAAAAATTTCGTCCTCAAAATTTATTCAAGCGAGATATATGATAGAAAAGCAAGACACCTACTCAAAGATATGGGGGTACTTCTTTTGGATTTCTTCCTCGAGCTCCCATGTCGACTCACCTGGCGAGTGAGGATTTCAAGAGACTCGTACAAGCTTGATGACTTTATTCTTCAGCACTTTCTCACGCCTGTCCAAGATAGAAATTGGTTGAGCTTCACATGATAAGTCTGGACGTACAGATAAATCTGAGTAGTCGACGATATGGTTGACATCTCTAATGTACTTCCTAAGTTGGGAAACATAGAATACATCATGAACTCCTGATAACACCGGTGGTAGTGCGAGCCTGTAAGCGACATTGCCTACTCGTTCCACAATATCGAATGGGCCGATGAATCGGGGACTAAGCTTGCCTCCGCCTCCGAAACGGATGATGCCCCTTGATGGTGATACTTTGAGGAACACATGATCACCTGCCTTAAACTCCAAGGGTCTGCGGTGAGTGTCCGCCCATTTCCTCTGCCTGTCTTGAGCTGCTCTCAGGTGTTTCCTGATCTAAGACACTGCATCCACTGACTTCGTAATCAACTCTGGTCCCAAAAGTTTTCTCTCGCCGATGTCATCCTAACAGAATGGTGATCTACACTTACGACCGTAGAGTGCCTCGAATGGTGCCACCTTGAGGCTTGGCTGATAACTGTTATTGTACGCGAATTCAACCAAGTGCAGATGATCTTCCCAAGAACCTCCAAATTGAAGAACACAAGTCCTCAACATGTCTTCCAGAGTCTGAATCTTCCTTTCAGATTGTCTATCTGTCTGAGGGTGGAATGTTGTACTATAATTCAACATGCTTCCCAGACTTTTCTGAAGGCTCTCCCAGAATTGGGACCTGAACCTCGTATCTCTATCCGACACAATACTGATGGGAACTCCATGCAACCATACAATCTTCTGTATGTACTTCTCGGCCAGACTTTCTGTGGACTGACCCACTCTGAAAGGTATGAAGTGGGCGCTCTTCGTCAAATGATCTACGTTCACCCAAATGGTATTATGACCCTTGGGACTCCTCAGAAGTGCCGTCACGAAGTCCATGGTGATGTTCTCCCATTTCCACTCCGGGATTGGAAGAGGCTGCAACAGTCCAGCGGTCCTTTGATGCTCTGCTTTCACTTGTTGGCAAATCAAACACTGTGATACAAACTTCGCCACTGCTCTCTTCATGCCGTGCCACAAAAAATGTTGCCTCAGATCTCTGTACATCTTTGTGCCTCCAGGATGAATGGAATAGGGTGAATGGTGGGCTTCTGCGAGCAATTCTTGTCTGACTTCTCCCTTAGGTACACACAATCGTGCTCCGAAGCGAAGTGATCCATCTGCATGAATAATCAAGTCGGTTCTCAAGCCTGCCTCTACTTCACTTCTGAACTTCTGTAACTGCTCATCACTTGCCTGGGCTTCTTTGATCTGCTCCACCAGTGAAGACTGCAACTGTAACATCATAAATTTTTGTGTTGAACCTGGCAAAATTATTTCCAAGTTCAGTCTCCTCATTTCTTCCAATAATATTTTCTGCTCAGTGAGAAACATAGCTGCTGGTCTCCTACTCAGGGCGTCTGGTACCGTGTTCACTTTACCCGGATGATACTGTAGGTTGATGTCATAGTCTGCCATGAATTCCAGCCATCTCCTCTGCCTCATGTTTAACTCCTTCTGCGTGAATACATACTTGAGGCTCTTATGGTCAATGAAGATTTCAACTCTATCACCGAGCAAGTAGTGCCTCCATAGCTTCAAAGCAAAAAATCACAGATGCGAGCTCTAGATCATGAGTAGGGTAGTTCTGCTCGTGAGGCCTCAATTGTCTGGACGCGTAAGCAACAACTTTGCCTTGCTGCATCAGTACCGCTCCCAAGCCTTTACCAGATGCATCACAATAAATCACGAATCCTCCTGAACTATCTGGTACAGTTAACACAAGTGCTGATGTCAGTCGATCTTTCAACTCCTCGAAGGCCTGACCACACACATCATCCCATACGAACTTCTGATCCTTCCTTGTCAGTTTTGTCAGTGGTCCAGCAATCCTTGAGAAGTCCTGAACAAACTTCCGATAATAGCCTGCTAGTCCGAGAAAACTACGTACTTCTGACACTGACTTGGGTACTGTCCAATCCTTGACAGCAACAACTTTCTCTGGGTCTACTGAAACTCCAGCTCCTGAGATGATGTGGCCCAAAAATGCAACACGATCCAGCCAGAACTCGCATTTACTTAGCTTCCCAAAAAGGTGATTCTCCCTCAACGTCTGTAGAGTGATCCTCAGATGCTTAGCGTGCTCCTCCTTGTTCCGAGAATACACCAGGATGTCATCGATGAATACTACTACAAACTTTTCCAAAAATGGTGAAAACATCATGTTCATCAGACCCATGAAAACAGCTAGTTTTTGGTAACTCCGAATGGCATTACAAGGAATTCATAATGATCATATCAGGTTCGAAATGCGGTCTTCTCAATATCCTCGGTCTTCACCCTAACTTGATGGTATCTCGAACGAAGATCCAACTTCGAGAAAATAAAAGCACCTCCAAGTTGATCAATTAGGTCGTCAATCCTTGGTAGTGGGTACCATTTCTTCACAGTCACGTTGTTTAGTTCCCGATAATCGATGCAGAGCCTACGACTTCCATCCTTCTTCTTAACAAACAATACAGGAGCTCCCCAAGATGAAACACTCGGCCTGAAAAATCCCTTATCTAGCAATTCTTGAACTTGCACCTTCAGTTCGGCCAATTCCACGGGTGCTATCCTATAGGGACTTTTCGATATTGGCGTTGTACCTGGTTGGATTTTGATACTAAACTCCACATCGCGGTCTGGTGGCAACCCAGGTAATTCATCAGGAAAGACATCTAGAAAATCCCGTACAATCAAAGGTGCCACTTCACCATCAGTGCACATTGATTAGCATTCCAGCCTCCTTGACACGCCCAAACGGTGTATCGCCAGCATGGAACTCGAATTTCTAGCGAACTGGAATTCGGAACACTACCTTCTTCTTTCGGTAGTCAATCACGGCATGAGTAGCTCCCAACCAATCCATTCCAAGTATGACATCAAACCCTGAGTTGTTGATGACGATAAGGTTTGCCTTAAAATCCATGCTACGGATCAGTAAGGGACTCTGCTTGCATTCTTTAGAACAAATAATGACACCTGCTCCCGTGGTGATATTCCAAGCAACTGGCATATCATCATAGGGCAAATGATGCCAATCGACGAATCGAGCAGAAATAAAAGAATGGGTAGCACCAGAATCAAAGCGAACATGGGTAGGAAAGGAGTGAACTAGGATGATACCTAATAATGAGATAAAGAATAAGGAAGAATGCAAAATGAAAGAAAATGCAGGAACTGAATATGAATCAAATGCAAGAATACCTGCAACTACTCCTTCAGCAGTCTCTGCCTCTTCTGCCGTCAGATTGTAGGCCTGACCACGTCCTCCAGTCTGGCCTCCCCTAGGAGCTATGTTCCTCTGATCATAGACTTGCCTCTGTGGTGGAAGCGGTGGCCTGCCCAGACTACAAGCTGGTGGTCCCTGTTGTGTGGATCCTCCAGCTGGTGCACCATACCTATTCCTCGGGTAATCTCGAAGCATGTGGTCGCTTGCTCCGCATGCAAGGCACAGGCGGTTAGCAGCCTTACAGTCCCTCTGTACATGGCCAATCTTGTAGCAATAGTCACACACCAGGTCTTCTTCATAGCAACTGGTGAGTAGGGTAGTGTTTTAATTGTTGGGATCTGAACTAGGCCTTCGTATCGGTCCTCCCGATGGCCTCATGACGGTGACAGGTTGTACTGCCCGCTGAGCGGCGTTCCTCCTCCGGTGGGTTTGTTCCTGAATCCTTGCTGCATCAAGCACGGCAGCATAGGTACGGTGCTGGTGGGCGGCTAGACGATCCTGAATATCATAGTCCAAGCCCAATAAGAATCATCGGGCCTTATCCTTATCATTTGCTACGATGGCTGATGCAAAACGGCTCAGCCGAGTGAACTCTGCAGCATATTCATCAACTGACCGCTTTCCTTGGGTTAGATAAATGAACTGACGCTCCATCTCTACTTTAGTAACGCTAGGGAAGAACTTAGTTAAAAAGATTTCGGTGAAGGTGGCCCAAGTGATAGGCTTCTCTAATCTTTCGGTCTCCGCCTTCCACCAGATGTGGGCAATGTCTGCCAGCTGAATGGTGACTACATCCACACGGTCCACATCAGAGATTCATGTGGCCGGTAGCAACTGCTCAGTCCTAATTAGCCACTGCTCAGCTTCCAGTGGTGACTCAGTTTCTACAAACTTCTCCGGACGCAGTCTTATGAAATCTGACACGGTGCCAGGCCTTGGCGGTAATGCTCTTAGGATTGGTCCAGCTCGGTTGGCAGCTTCTTGGGCTATTTCCAAACTGCCTCTCATCAGCTGGTTTTGTTCCTGCTATAGCTCCATCATTCGCTGCATTGCTCGGAGAACTGCGGCATTCTTCGACGGTGCATCTCTAGGTCGTGAAGTTGAAGATCCTCCGCGAACCATATTCTGCAAAATCGAGTAAGGTCATTATCTGGGTTATTTAAATGTTCATGTGATCAATGTGGTGTGCATACTTGTTGAGCTTAACATGGTTCGAACTTAGGCTCTGATACCACTAAAAACCTGTCACACCCCGCTTTCCACTATACGAAAATACAGGCACGCAACTGAGGTCCAGCGAAATGATATACATCATCCATAAGCTGTACAATTATAAGCTCAACAAGATCTTTATAACACATTCACGCAGGCAAATATAATAATCACATGAGCTGAAAATAGAATAACCATCATCTGAATAATACATCAACATCGGGTCAAGATGCTTGGGAGTACAAGGTGCCAGAATTAAAACAGTATGATAAGCAGTTCGTTATAACAACTAGATAAAATAGCGACTGAAAGAAAAACAACATGAAGTAGTAAGAAAGTAGCAACGATCGTCTAGAGAGTCTGCTCGTCGGGTCCATTAGTACCTGTATAATTATTAACTCAAAGAAAAATAGAAAAGTACCCGTTAGAGCAAGTTTCGGGCAACAAGTAGCAACAAATAGTAAAAAGGGTAATATAACAAGATAAAACATGGAAGAAATAAGAAATAGCAGTGCAAATACAATATACAAGGAAGCAAAGAACTGGGACAATATGATCATGTAAGTAATACTGTAACTAGTGTATTCAAGGCTTCAAGGTATAAGCAATTGATAACATAGGCTCAGTTAATTGATATCATGTAATCAAGGATCGAGAGTCATGTAATCAAAATTCATGTAATCAAGAATCATGTAATCAAGAATTAAGAGTCATGTAATCAAGAATCATGTTTAGTGAAAATCTCAAGTTTATCTGTTTTATTAACTTATCTAATGCACGTAATCATGTGTCTCATACCACAAGTTCGGTGCATATCAATCATGTGACGTTTAGACTTAAGTAGTGAATTCTATAGGATTATGTACTCGGGTCTTACAGTAATAGTATCAAGGCATGTAACCATGAATCATGTAATCGAGAATTATGTAATCAAGAATTGTGTAATCAAGAATCAAGAATCAAGAATCACTATTTCGGGAAACACGGGCCCCCTTCCGAGTATACTCTCCTATATTGTCTACTATTAAGTCATACCCTTATAACCCCGGCTTGTTATTCTTTTATAATTAATTACGAACATGCAATTGGTACGACTAGTGGAATGGTGTAATCAAGACAGTTAATTAAGAATCAAGAAAATATCAATGGTGGTAATCATGGGTATGAGATGTGAAACGGGTACATATATCGAGAGTAGTTATTATGGAATTATTAAGAGGTATAAAATGCATTATATGAGAAAATATATATCTATGCAAGTTATTATTACAAGAACAATAATACACTCAGTTCATTAAATATGAAAAATAATGGGTTTATATGCAAAAACGTAGAGATGAATTTTTAGACAACTTGACATATCTGTATTCAAATTCACTTTTCCGTTGTTACAGAAAAGCAAATCCGATTTCGTCAGAGATTCTAGAAAGTAGACTCTCTTCCGGTTCCAATGCATATTCACACGATACATTCTAGAGACAATAGCTATGCGTACAAATTCATTCTTCGCTGGTTTTGATGTTTCGTATGCATTCTGAAAATTCAGAGTCACAATACTAAAATTGTGATATCTCACAATCTATACATCGGATTGAGTAAATGTAGGATGTTCCGGATATCTAGACTCAAAGGGCTACGATTTTTATGTAGAAAGTTTTTTCATCCAATGTCGGGCACAGGGCCAAATTTTCAGTACAAGAGTTTGATTAGTGATCCCGTGCAGCTTTAGAAATTCACGACATGACAGTACTAAAATCGCGATATCTCACAATCTATATATCCGATTGAAAAACCATAAGATGTTCTGAATTCGAAACTCGATGGGCTATAATTTCCACGTAGAAAATCTTCAATCCTGTATCGGAAATATGGTCAAATTCTCAGTGCAAGGTCAAGAAATTTAGAGATAGTAAGGCTGAATATTCGATATTCGATAACACGATTCGAAATGTGTTAACGGTTCACTCTTGAGTTGATATAGCATGAAACAAGTGACTAGAATGGAATTTGACAATAAAATATGATGATAACTAGACTACTTGCCATGAGTCTAAGGAAAATACTTGTACGAGAACAAAATGAGTGTATAAGGTACTTGCCTTATAACGTGACGATTACGGTAGTGGTGTTAACCATAGAAAGGAGAAGCGACGTCGGTAACGGACAGAGACACAACGGCGGTAAGAATGACAGCAAGACAAAAATGAGTGAGCAACGGTAGCAACGGTAAATAACAACAACAACATGGTGGCGCGGTGTGCGTAGACGGAGTGAGTACGAATTGTTCTTTGGGGTTCACAGGACCATAAAAGCGCAGTCTTCGGCTCGAAGGTGGAGGATAAAGTGGAGCTTGGGTGTTGGCTTGAGTTCTCGGATGTGAAGAAGGCAGAGGAAGATGATGGCGAGAGGAGGAGAAGCAAAGAAGAAAAGAAGAATAGGTGGTGAGAATGTTGCATGTATGTGTGCATATATATAGAAAGAAAGGGAGAGACACAGCATGATGAATGCATGCATGGTGTATATTATATAGGTAGTGTAGTGTTAGGTGTAGGAGTGTGGGAAAAAATGAGAAGAGTTAGACTGTTAGAAGAAAAATGAGAGAGTTAGGTTAGAAAATAAGAATAAGGAGGAGAAGTCAGGAGTAGGAGTTAGGCAGTAGGAGAAAAATGGGAGGGAGAGATTGGCGTATGCAGAAGTGAGGAAGTATAGATTATAGGGAGGGAGAAAAAGAAGCGTAGGGTGGAAGAAAATAAGGTGTAGGAGAACAGAGTTAGGTTAGCTGTTGGATTAGGATTAGAATTAGGATTAGGATTCCGATTAGGATTAGGATTAATCAAGGTTAAAGTTTGTATTTAAACTCCGATCGAAAAATCACAAAATTATGGAATTGATCATAAAAATATTCGGCTCTAGATAAAGAGTCCAAAGAGAAAATAAAATTAATCTAAAGATTGAAGTACAAAAATTCACGTAATAAAATACGTATAACTGGAATAGGGAGTTACACCCTGTCTTCACCCTCGAACTCCAACCCCCTCATCTCGCCGTCCTCCCTTCCTCTGTTTCCTTCTGAAACAGAGTGTTTCGTCACCAGCACCACCGTCGAACTCTGCCATCTTCACCGTTGTTGTCCTCGTCGCCAGCCCACCACTACCGTCTCCACCATTGCTGCTCCAGTTGACCGCCGCTATCCCCACTGCTCTCTCTTTCGCTGCGGTTGCTGTCCACTGTGTGATTGCCGATCCGATGTGTTTTGGCTGTTTGTTGTTGTGTTGGATTGGATTGTTGTTGCTGTTGTGTGCTCTTGCTGCTGTGGTTGTGCACGTAGTGTGAACGTGTTGCGGTGTTCTCGCGGTTGCATGTTCTACCTCCGTATATTATTTCCGTCGAGATTCTCATCCCGTTATTTTATTGTATTCGGATTAACCGTCTAAAAGGCAATTCTCTCTTGAACTAATTTATTGTTCTTGTTCAAGATTTCTTCGAACTACGCAAGTAGATCCTGGTTGTTATCATATTGTTAAACTATTGATTTTCCGTTGAGTATATTGAGGGTTTACACGAGCTAACCCAAGATATTCTTAACTTTGTGCCAATATCTTCGACTCAAACTCTAGTCCCTATTGCATATTGTATATGCATGTAATACATGAAAATAATTAGATCCATGTTATAGTATCTTGTTAGTTTTTATAGTTAGATTATATTCTTAAATAATTCAAAAATCTTTGAAAACTTGGCTAAATTTGAACATGTGTAATAAATTTTATACAGTTAACAATAGTGTGATTTTTTTAATTCAGGTATTCATGAGTATCAGTGATAACCTCTTTTCTGTAGAGATTTATCTAGGTGGTAACTTTGATCTAGGTCCACCTAAACAATATTTAAATGGTTCTTGCGCTCGTCTCGAGAAAGTGCATCCGGATGAATTCGACATGAGTTCAATAAAAGAAATAATGATGGAGTGTGAATATTTTGAAGATTATAGTCTTTTGTAAGTTGCATGAAAGCTCAGTATACGATGGCTACATACTTATTAATACAGATGAGTCACTTCATGATGCCTTCACAGAACATCAAAACTTGAAGAAGGTTGTGCTATATATTGAACATCTAGAGGAAGAACATGTAGTGCCTGAAGGCAGTGAGGAACATAAGATAGGTATAAATAACATACTACTAAAAATATTGACATTTTTGTGTGTTACTACTCTTCTAAAATTAATTGTTGTTTGGTTTTATCTTTTTTCTCTTAAGGGTTTAAAACAATTCACACGAATGATGCATTTCTTGATGACCGAGCAACAAACATGAACTTTGGAGATCCTAACAGTGATAATATCTCAGATTCAGATGTCATTGAGGTTGGTTAGTAAAAAGAATTAATTTTCTTTATATACATGCAACAACTAACTCCAAAATATATAATAATTTTCCTTTTATTACTGTTGACTCCTGAACTAACTAGTTTCATTTTTCTTTTTATAGGCCTTGAGTTCGACTCCTAAAACAGCATGAGAACATGACCAGGGTGAGTGGACACCAACTGCAGATGATATAATCGGCCGAAACTTGGAATGAAGTTTGCATCATTAGAAGAGGGGAAACTTTTTTACTATGCATATGGAAAGCTTGGAGGTTTTTCTATTCGGAAAGGGAGTACAAATTTAGATAGGAACACAAGAGAATTGATAAAAAATATTTTGTTTGCTCAAAACAATGTGAAAGTACTGCAAAAATAGTACAAGGTGAAACTATTGAGGAGTTTCCCGTGGGATCAGATGCAAGTAAAAAAAAAGACGACGATCTGTAATTAGAGAGCATTGTGTGGTTATGATAAAATTTAAAGTTGAAAATGACATGTGGGAGATTACTAAATTTCATGAAGGTCATTGTTATGTTCTCACTAGTCCTCGTAGGCAACAATTTTTAAAAATAAACCGAGTATCATCGACACAAAAGTCCTTAATACAAATCTATGATGAAGCCAATATCTTCACATCCCAATTAGTTACAGTTCTATAGATTCAAGCTAATGAGTACGAGAATATGGGTTGCACTGAAAGAGACATCAGAAATCATAAAAGGGATGTAAGAAAGGCAATGAAAGAAACAGATGCGTATATATTTCTAGATAATTTTGCAAGAATGAAAAAAAATCAAGCCTTGATTTTTCTATGATTATAAGGTTGATAAAGAAATGAAGCTCACTCATGTATTTTGGACTGATGGACTTTCAAGGAAAGCATACCACCTGTTTGGAGATGTAGTAGTTTTTGACACTACGTATTAAACAAAAAAATATTCGATGAAATTTGTGCCGTTTACAGGTAGTAATTTATCTATTATATGAAACTATCTATTTTTATTATTATTTGCAATCCATATAAAAGTACAATATTAATTATTGTATCTGCGCTTTTACAGGGGTTAATCATCATAGACAGTCGGTGAACTTTGGTGCCGGATTTTTGGGCTAATGAGTAGTCAGAATCTTTTATTTGGTTGTTTGAGAAATTCTTGGAAGCCATGGGGGGGAACAACCATTAGCATTCATTGCAGATCAATGTCCATCAATTGGTAATGCTGTAAAAGATAAATTGGACAAAACAAAACATAGATATTGCATGTGGTATATTCTCAATAAGCTATCGGGAAAGGTTGGATCTGATTTGGCCTCTAACAAAAAATTTCACGAAGATTTTAAATCTTGTGTTTATTCTTCTGAAACTATTGAGGAGTTCGAAATGCGGTGGAATGAAGTTATAACAACTTATTAGTTAGGGGCAGAAAATGATGCATGAATTAAGTGAACTGTGGATACCAGCATTTTTCAAGGAAACTTTTTTGGCTGGAATGAGGAAAACACAACGCAGAGAAAGTATGAATTCTTTTTTTAGTCACTTTGTTAGCCAGAGGAATAGTTTGGTGGAATTCCATACTCGATTCGAGAGGGCATTGGAGCACCAAAGACATAATAAATTGAAGGCTGATCATGATACAATTTATATCAGACCAAAGATGAAAATAAAGAATTCAGTGGAGAAACAAATGAGTGAGATATACACACGCGCTAACTTTATCTATTTCAAGATGAGTTTCTTAAGAGTTGTGTCAATTGTGCTACAAAAAAAATTGAGGAGGTAGAAGATCTGTCTTTTTACATTGCTCAAGAAAATAAGGAGAATAAGAAACTCAGATCAAGAGATGTAGTTTATGTTCTTGCTACTAAGGTGGCATATTGTGATTGCAGAATGTTTGAGGGAGAGGGACTTCCTTGTCGGCATGTTCTTACTGTGTTAAAAAATGAATTTGTCTACGAGCTATTTACTCACTATATATGAGGAGGTGGACTAAACTTGCAACAAGTGCTCAAATATTCGATGGTGAAGGAAATGAGTTACGTGGAACTTCAAGTAACATAACGGGAATTAACTTATCATTATTATTGGATTTACTTTCAGAGTGCATGCATCTTGCTGGCTATTCAAATGAGAGATTTTTACATGCTATGGAAAGAGGTAAGAATAGAGATGAATTACTAAGAATGAAAGAAAACTTGGGTGCTAATTTGAATCATACGAAATTGAAACATTCCACTGAGGGGGATCTTCCAACAACTTCAAATAATGACAATGTTTGCATACCGGATATTTCAAAGACGAAGTAAGTGGAAAAAGATTAAAAGGAGGGAAAGAGAAGGCCATGGAACAACAAGAGAAGGATCTTAGACTTTGTAGAAAATGCAACAAGTATGTCTACCATGATAGTTGAAATTGTCCAGAAAAGAATGAATCCTAAATTTGATTTTCTTTGGTAAGATAACTACATGAATTAATTTATTCGTATCTCATGTTCAGCATGTTTAGTTATAGCTTTCAACTAATTATACTATTTTGTTTGTTACCAGTTCCATATCATTCAAGAGCAGGATGTGTCAATGGAGGTTGTCGAGAAAAAAACAAAATCATTAGTGCTGGAAGTTTGTCAAGTGCGAGCATTTGGAGGAAATAAAACTCTCAATAGATTGTTTAGTGCTTTTATTTCTCTGAGTTAAATTTGTTCACATTATTTTTTGGAATGTATGGATGTTAATTTCAATGGTGAAGTTTGGGTGTTCTTGATGGATTTGTAATGTCAGGAATGTTTGGTATTAGAGTAAGTTATTTTTGGTAAGTGCTGCAGACATTTCTTATTCTTTATGAAGGTTAACTATGGTTTCTGACAACTATATGGCTTTGGTATTTCTTTTTCTTAGTTTCCTGTCAATAATATCCATCACATCCGGATGCATTTATACTTTTTGTTGCAAATTCTTTAAATACTATAATAGCAGATTATTTAATGTTATCGGCGGTTTGGAAGTGGTTCAATGCCAACTAATCAACGACATTCCTGTAAAATTAAGGCTGATGACCAAGTCATTTCAATGTAATTTCCCTGCTATTAGATTGAACTTGAGTTCGATCCAATTATTTTGATGGTGCAGGACTGGACTGGACTGGACTTTTAATGGTGCAAGAGTTCATCGACAAACTGCTCTGCATCAACTGAATCTGAACAGAAGGTCTCAAACATATTAATTGATTTGAATTAGGGTATAAACTATAATTTGGATGCGAACCTGTACCAACTTGTAGAGGCTGTAGCCCTGGACTTTGTCCTGTTCATAAGACCTCTATATTTTGGTTAAACAGCCAAGTTGGAAAACGATTGAGAAGGATGTCGTTTTTATTATTCTGGCTAGAATTACTTTTTTCTAGATGAAGTAATAATTGGAATTGTAAAACAATAAGAAATTACATGAAATTAGCCTGCTTCTATCATTAGAAATGGTTTACTATAAAAAGGATAAATGGCCAGGTTTGTCTATTCATCCAGATCTATGCATTGTCTCTCTGTTCTTGTCGTCAATTAGTTGTCAACAACTCTTGCTCATATTAATAGAATTTTCGAACTTTTTAAACTTTTATAATTTCTATTTTTTAAGAATGCTATTGATAATGACAACTGGTTTTTATTTAATTAACCATTACATTTTGAGTGTAATTTTCATGGTTCAAGTGTTATAATGAGTATGATACAAGAATATCCCAGTTGTAATTATTTTGTCATCATAGTCAATAAATTTTGTTAGGAAAGAGTCTATAATTGTAAAAAGTTGAATATTCTTATAGAAGTATGCTCAAATTGTAAAGATCTGAAAAGTTGCCATGAGACTAAAAGTGTAATTCAATTTTATGACTTGTAGCATATTGGTGTTTTATTTTCACTTCTTCTGTAGAATTATCTATTTTTCCTGCTAACCGAGCTACAATTGTGCAAATTGTAAAATCCAAGATTTATGTGCACAAAAATAAAAATTTGATAGATATGCAAGACTTATCAAAGCCCTTCAAAATTTTATTTTGTATGTAGTTTTTATAATGTGATCACATTTAATAGTGATTTTTTATTTAGATATTCCATTATCTGAGTATCCACATTCGGATATCTGAAACTAGCAAACTTTAACTCTGTATTATAATGGAATTTTTTTATGTGCATGATACCATCAGGGTGTGTTCTTCAATTTGGACAATGAATCGTCCATTTTAAACGATAATATACCTTGAATACTTCTGCGAATGGTCTAACTCATCTCTAGTTCTATGTGCTGATTGATTTCCTTTCCACAGAAAATTGAAATTTCATATAGTAATTCCGTATAAATTTTCCCTTATTCTTGGAAATGAGTTTGCTTGCTATATATGTAGACGAACACGAGAATGCTACAAATTACAAGCTTAACTAAATTCTTTTTGTATGTCAACGTACCTGCAGTCTTCTCAAAATTGTTATTCTCGCAAAAAGAAGAAAAACAAAACTGAGGAAAAAAGTGAAGAATCAGTTTCATGGAACATTGATAACTAGTTGGCTGGAATTTACATGCCAAAAAAATAAAATAAAAATAATAATCAATTAGATCGAGTTGCACTTGAGAGTGAGTCAAGTTCGAAATTGGATCAACTCTTAATTCTCTTCTTGGTTTCATCACCGATGTCTCTTTACTTTGCGAAGAGAAACAAACAAGCTATTGGAATAAACCAGTTTTTTTTGTTTCATCACTGATGTGCAAAATATTAATTAAGAATCATTGGCATGGGTTTCGTGATATGAGAGCAGGTAATGAGATGGGTATTTTTTTGGGGGTTTTCTGTGTGTGTATAAGTATAAGATATGAGAACTGATGTTTGGTTTTTTTTTTTTGTGTGTGGTTTCTTTTTGGATAAATTAGTGGAAATAAACTGGTTTTTTAAATTACTAATCCAAATGAATTAGAGCCATTCATCTCAATCCCCTCATATTCAATGGTTATAATTAATATTTCTCATTTTCTTATTATAAGATGTTTCTCATTGGATCACTCCTCTCTCTCTCTCTCTCTCTCTCTCTCTCTCTCTCTCTCTCTCTCTCTATATATATATATATATATATATATATATATATATATATATATATATATATCTCACCATTAACACCAAATATTTAATGTCATGCAAATTCACCATACAGCACAATTTCAACTTATTAAAATTTCGTATTTTCTAGTATATCTTTATCCGGCTATAACTAACACAAATCACATCGAATCAGTCTAAAATTTTATCACAACATAAAGTATACCTATTACAATCATACTCACCTGATGAACCGGCCTGAAAACACTCCTCGCTTGCCCAGTCGCCACTCAAACTTCACTTTTCGCACCTATTCAGAAAATTATCGAACCCCATAAGCTATTAACTCAAAACACATGTTATCTATTCCCCGAATTCATATCAAACATACTCATACATCACATACAACATACATAGATATATCAAATCAACTATTCTCTAGTCTTATAGCCAAATCTCAATTTTACCCCTCGATCGGAGGAGTTGCAATCAATATTTTATATCTTAAAGGTAAAATACCCCAAATAACTTATATATCCCAAGATCAACTCATATATGCATCTCGAGAATAATGTTTATTATTTGTACATATTTTCCCATAATTATCTTGCTTTTGAACCAATAAACTCCATTTTTACAATTTTCCGATACTGAGAAAATTCTTTATAATTATCAAACAATGCTTAAAATTTATCATAAATGCTTCTAAATTATCCCATATTATTGCACATCATCCAAAATATTTATTAGCATAAAATAGCTATAATTTTACTTTCCCTTCCTAAACTCAAACCCTAGGTTTAATAAAATTTCCATATTATTACCAAAGAAGTGGAAATCTTTTACCTTTAGCATGTTCTACATACTCTAAACATCTTTCTACTACGATTTTTATGAAAAGAAATGAAAAGCATACAATCCCATAAACAAAGATACAAATTGGTATACCTTCATGAAGCTCTCTTTACAATGCTACCACGCGAAAGAGCACTCCAAAATCTATCAAAATCCTCAAAAAAATTCAAAGCTTGAAGTGGCATAAAAGATGGATTGAACAACTCTAGGTTGTGTGAAGTTTGGTTTTGGCCAGGAAAAAGGGGTAGGGGAGAGTGAGGAAATTAGTGTCATACTTGTAAATATGGGGATTTTTAAATAGTGAAGGGGTTTGGGTTATGTGCATAAGCCCAATTTCGCATAAAAGGCTCATTGTTAGGGTTATTTTCAACCCCGAACTCCAAAATTTTTAACTTCTTGCTAGGACCAAATAATTACTTCAAATTAGCAAATATTCCACCCTCTATTATGCACTAGTACTCAGGAAAAATTTCGGGTTAAATCGGATTCAACTCCTATACTTCCAATTTTTTCCATTTAACCCCGAATTCCAATTTAATCATTATAAAATAAAATAAAATCAATTAATATAATAAAATATACTCAAAATCATAAATAACAATAATATAAATCAAATATTTAAGAATTTTTAAAATTAAAGGTGTTACAAACTCCTCGATTATCATTTTGTGAATTCTTCGACCATTATTGGATTGTTGTCAGTGGATATCATATCGTCCACGTAGAGGCACTCCACCATTCTTCTTGGTGTACAGGGAATGCTCATATGGACTTTTCTAAAATCCATTCTTCTGAAAGTAATTATTGATCATCTTGTTCCATGCTTTGGGTGCTCGCATGAGACTATACAAAGCTTTCTTCAGTTTATAAACTTTATATTCTTGGTTTTTCTTCTCGTAACCGGGTGGTTGTTGAATGTAGACTTCCTCCTCCAAGTAAACATTGATGAATGCAGACTTGACATTCATTTGGTATATCTTCCATTCGTTTTGTGTAGCTAGTGAAATGAACAATCTGATGCTGTATACCCTTGCTACTGGTGCAAAGGCTTCTTCGTAGCCGATGCCTTTTCATTGACTGTAGCCTTCAACTACTAGTCTGGCCATGTACTTCTCCACTTTTTCTTCTTGGTTGGTTTTGGTTTTATACACCCACTTTACACCAATTGCTTTGTGGCCTTTTGAAAGTGTTTTCAACTCCCACAGTCCCACATATCATTTCTTCATATTACCTCGATTTTTTCATCCATGGTTTTTCTCCATTTGAGATCTTGCACAACATCTCTATAGGCGATTGAATCACATTCTACAAGCAAGCAAAATAATATGTAGACGGGTTAAGGCTATATTTTTTAATAAAATTTTGCCTTAACCCGTTCTTCCCAACGACGGGTTAAGGCAAGATTTTATTAAAAAAAATCTGATCCAACGGTCCAGATCGAAGTTCGCACGGGTCTGTGTGAACAGACCCGTTCCGGCTCGTTTGCAACGGAAGAAGACTCTATATATATATATATATATATATAGTAAGTCTATTAAAAGCTGGGAAGCTGGGATCCTTATCGAGAGCTGGAGTTTTCAACCATTCGATCAGGATTGATCCAGATCGAACGGCTCAGAAGAGATCCTGCTTAAGTTGGCTTTGTTGAGGGGCAAAAGGGGAAAAATCGAAACCTATATCTCCCTACCGCTCTGTCTCCTCTCCCTCCCGCTCTCTCTTCGTCGAACAATTGAAACCCTAGCTCAAATCCCTAAAATCGAAACCCATATCTCTCTATCTTTCTCGTCTCCTCTCCCTACCGCTCTGTCTCCTCTCCCTCCCGCTCTCTCTTCGTCGAACAATTGAAACTCTAGCTCAAATCCCTACTGTCGAAACCCATATCTTTCTATCTTTTTCGTCTCCTCTCCCTCCCGCTCTGTCTCCTCTCCCTCCCGCTCTCTCTTCGTCGAACAAGGAAAACCCTAGCTCAAATCCCTACTGCCAATCTCTCTCTCTCTTTCTCTCTCTCTCTCTCTTCGAAGAGAAACCCTAGCCCCCAAATCGAAATCGATGAGCTTCTCTTGGAAGCGACTCTACAAGGAGGTTTCCCAACTCATGACACTCTCATGCCGTAGCTGCAGCTTAACAACTAGTACTATTTTGAGTCAAGAGGACGATGATGATGCTGGTGCTGATGGCTTCATGTTTCCTATGCCCAGTCCCAGGGCCTCTCACTTCCTCAACTTTGTTTCTGATTCCAATTGCCTTGTCCTCTTTGGTGGAGGCTCTGAGGGAGGTTAGCATATTCTTCTTCTTCTTCTTCTTCTTCTTCTTCTTCTTCTTCTTCTTCTTCTTCTTCTATTGCCCTTTTCATTTTTTTGTGTTTCTGCTTTGCTTTGTGCTTTCGACTGACTGTGGACTCTGAATGGATGGATCATGGTTGTCGAGTAGACCTAATTGTTCTGGAGTAGCAACACAAATGCAAATTATCATTCATTCATTCATTCATCTCGGGTGGAGCGTTGTTCCTAATGATGCATTCACAGTGGTTGTTTTTAAGTTAACAAGCCAAAAAGAATAGGGAACCGTCAGTTGAGCTAAATTTACACCATGATTAATAAACATTCCAATAGATTGGTACCAAAGTCCCAAACTTCCATCTACAATGATTCTCATCCTGTTGTGTGCACTAGTTTGGTTGGTGGATTTGATTAAACTCATAACTAGCTTGCTTAGGTGATAGTAATACTGGAATGGGTTTTGGGTACTCTCGGGGTGCATTCTCAAGAACATGGTGAGATTACTTCTCTTCTCTGCATTTCATTTTTGAACATCAAATCAACAACTTTATTACAATTGTTCATTAATTAATTTCCATTCACTTGTTCAAACTCTTTATTGTTAATTAATTTGTGAGGTAATGTTTGCATCTCAAGAATAGTGTGTGGAACAAGAGAATCAGCTACAATATGTCAGGGAAGTATTCGATTCCCCAAATAGTCTGTTACATTCATGTGATTGTGAGTTTGCTTCCTTGTTGGATAACTTTGATTCTAGTTTTAAAAGTGATGATGAGATGGATTATGTTTATGAAGTTGCACACTATAAATCATTTATTTAATGATTTGTAGGAGTGACTTGTGATGAATTAATCTTATCTGAGCTTTATTTTCCCTAATTGGTTATAAGTGATGATGAGATGGATTATGTTTCTGAAGTTGCACACTATGATTTAATGATTAATAGGAGTGACTAGTGATGAAATAATCCTATCTAAGCTTTACGATTGTCACTTCACTGAATGTTGCTAAATTCCCTGACTCATATATAGTTAGTCTATTAAGAGCTGGGAAGCTGAGATCCTTATTGGGAGCTGGAGTTTTCAGTTATTCGATCGCGATTGATTGCGATCAAACGGCTCAGATTTGATCCCGCTTATCTTGGCTTTGTCCAGGGGCAAAAGGGGCAAAATCTTTAATTAATGTTCTTTAATACCAAATAGCACATTTGTTAAATTAATCGTTATGTCCTGCAAACTGATGATGGACATAAAAGAGATGCATGACAATACTTGTTTTTGTTTGGTTGGTAGAAATTGACAATCGTGGAGATGATGATGATATATTCTGATCCTATATAACCTTTGCAGAATTGAAAATGACCAAACACTGGTAAATTTTGGAGATGATGGATGAGGATCCTGTATAACTCAAGTATTGTTTTTTTTTATTTTAACAATTTTACATAATGTGTACAATTTCCTTCCTGTGAAGGGTTCATATTCTGCTGATGGCTTATCATGTTATCATGGTTTGTGAAGGCTTTTGTCACTTGATAACTCTGAAGAAATGTAATTGGGGTGTGCATTGAGATGCTTCTGATGTGTTCTCATGCTTTGGGCATTAATAATCAATATGCTAACACAACGGCTTCAATAAATGTTGTTGATGTGCCTTTGAAAAAATTGAAAATGAAGGCTTCTGATCCTGTGTAACTCAAGTGTTGATTTTTTTTACCTTAACAAATTTCCATAATGTGTACAATCTCCTACCTCTGAAAGGTATGTCTCTGATTCTGCACATGGATTATGATGTTATCATGATTTGTCAAGGCATCTCCATATTTGATAACTGTGAAGATTATTTGGGGTGTGCATTGAGATGCTTCTGATGGGTTCTCATGGATATTTGCAAAAATCTATCAGTATGTTAATGAGTGGTTTTGAATACATTTTGTTGATGTGCTGGAAGATACAATCGTGGAGATGATGGCTTCTGATCCCGTATAAAAATCACTTTTGATTTTTAACTTTAACAAATTTCCATACTGTGCACAATTTCCTTTCTGTGCTGGGTTCTGATTGCTGCTTATGGCTTATGATGTTATGACGGGTTTCTTACTGGTGTTCGTAGGTTATAACTATGAAGAATGATAATTTGGGATGTGCATTGGGATGCTTCTGATGGCTTCTCATGCTTCGGGCAAAAAATAATCAAGTATGCTAACACAACTGTTTCAACTCTTTTTCTTGTAGATGAGGAGGTTGAAAAAAGTGGAGATGAAGGCTTCTGATCCTGTATAACTCAAGTGCTACTATTTTTTTTACCTTAACAAATTTCCATAATGTGTAATCTCCTTCCTATGAAGGGTTTAGATTCTGCTGATATTTTATGATGTTATCATTGTTTGTAAAGGCTTTTGATATGTTATAACTGTGAATAAATAATTTGGGGTGTGGATTGAGGTGTAACTGATGGGTTCTCATGCTTTGGACAAAAAACTATCAGTATGTTGACACAAGCTTTTCAATAAATTTTGTTGATGTGCATGACGATACAATCGTGGAGATGATGGCGTAAACTGACTATGAAGTTCAAAATGTGTAAGCTCAAAACAACACAAACTGAAGATGAAGTTGAAAATGTGTAAGCTCAGAACAACACAAAGTGAATATGAAGTTCAAAATGTGTAAGCTCAGAACAGCATAAAGTGAAATGAAGTTGAAAATGTGTAAGCTCAGAACAACACAAACTGAACATGGAGTTCAAAATGTGTAAGCTCAGAACAACACAAACTGAACATGAAGTTCAAAATGTGTAAGCTCTGAACAACACAAACTGAACATGATGTTCAAAATGTGTAAGCTCAGAACAACATAAACTAAACATGAATATCAAAATGAGTAAGCTCTCAACAACAGAAACTGAACATGATGTTCAAAATGTGTAAGCTCAGAACAATAGAAACTGAATATGAATATCAAAATGTGTAAGATCAGAACAACAGAAACTGAACATGAAGTTCAAAATGTGTAAGCTCAGAACAACATAAACTGAATATGATGTTCAAAATGTGTAAGCTCAGAACAACATAAACTGAACATGAATATCAAAATGAGTAAGCTCTCAACAACAGAAACTGAACATGATGTTCAAAATGTGTAAGCTCAGAACAACATAAACTGAACACCACCAACCACCAACCAATGTGTACACCAAATAGAGATTATACAAAAGGATTAATAACAGATTTGTAACCACAAACTAGTTTTAACTTTCGACTTTCATTACTTCCCTTACAATCCATACATGACCAACACAGTAAAAGACATTTAAACTTCCTAACATTTGAAACATTCTCAATGGGGCAAAAATGGGCAGTCGAAGAGAATGTTCTCAAGGCTCCCGGGTTCTCCACTAACATCCTTCTTGTTCTTCCTTTTGAATTCCTGGACAATTTAATTCACCCAATAATATCAGAAGCAAATACATAAATATATTAATTATAATGAATTGCAAATACATAAAAATCTGTAGGCTCAGAACAACAACAACAGCAAAGAAAACTGTAGGCTCAGAATAACAACTACAAAATAATCTGTAAGGTCAGAACAACAAGAGATGCAAAAATCTGTAGGCTCAGAATAACACCACCATAACCACATCATAAAGTGAAAAATGTGTAACCTCAGTACAAGAGAATTTGAACATTCAGTGAAGTGACAATCGTAAAGCTCAGATATGATTATTTCATCACTAGTCACTCCTCAGTACAAGAGAATTTGAACATTCAGTGAAGTGACAATCGTAAAGCTCAGATAGGATTATTTCATCACTAGTCACTCCTATTAATCATTAAATCATAGTGTGCAACTTCAGAAACATAATCCATCTCATCATCACTTATAACCAATTAGAGAAACGAAAGCTCAGATAGGATTAATTCATCACAAGTCACTCCTACAAATCATTAAATAAATGATTTATAGTGTGCAACTTCATAAACATAATCCATCTCATCATCACTTTTAAAACTAGAATCCAAGTTATCTAACAAGGAAGCAAACTCACAATCACATGAATGTAACAGACTATTTGGGGAATCGAATACTTCCCTGATATATTGTAGCTGATCCTCTTGTTCCATACACTATTCTTGAGATGCAAACATTACCTGACAAATTAATTAACAATAAAGAGTTTGAACAAGTGAATGGAAATTAATTAATGAACAATTGTAATAAAGTTGTTGATTTGATGTTCAAAAATAAAATGCAAAGAAGAGAAGTAATCTCACCATATTCTTGAGAATGTACCCCGAGAGTACCCAAAACCCATTCCAGTATTACTATCACCTAAGCAAGCTAGTTATGAGTTTAATCAAATCCACCAACCCAACTAGTGCACACAACAGGATGAGAATCATTGTAGATGGAAGTTGGGACTTTGGTACCAATCTATTGGAATGTTTATTAATTATGGTGTAAATTTAGCTCAATTGATGGTTCCCTATTTTTTTTGGCTTGTTAACTTAAAAACAACCACTGTGAATGCATCATTAGGAACAACGCTCCACCCGAGATGAATGAATGAATGAATGATAATTTGCATTGGTGTTGCTACTCCAGAACAATTAGGTCTACTCGACAACCATGATCCATCCATTCAGAGTCCTCAGTTAGTCAAAAGCACAAAGCAAAGCAGAAACACAAAAAAATGAAAAGGGCAATAGAAGAAGAAAAAGAAGAAGAAGAAGATGAAGAAGAAGAAGAAGAATATGCTAACCTCCCTCAGAGCCTCCACCAAAGAGGACAAGGCAATTGGAATCAGAAACAAAGTTGAGGGAGTGAGAGGCCCTGGGACTAGGCATAGGAAACATGAAGCCATCAGCACCAGCATCATCATCGTCCTTTTGACTCAAAATAGTACTAGTTGTTAAGCTGCAGCTACGACATGAGAGTGTCATGAGTTGGGAAACATCCTTGTAGAGCCGCTTCCAAGAGAAGCTCATCGATTTCGATTTGGGGGCTAGGGTTTCTCTTCGAAGAGAGAGAGAGAGAGAGAGAGAGAGAGAGAGAGAGAGAGAGAAATCGACAATAGGGATTTCAGCTAGGGTTTCCCTTGTTCGTCGAAGAGAGAGGGGGGGAGAGGAGACGAAAAAGACAGAGAGATATGGGTTTCGGCAGTAGGGATTTGAGCTAGAGTTTCAATTGTTCGACGAAGAGAGAGCGGGAGGGAGAGGAGACGAGAAAGATAGAGAGATATGGGTTTCGATTTTAGGGATTTGAGCTAGGGTTTCAATTGTTCGACGAAGAGAGAGCGGGAAGGAGAGGAGACAGAGCGGTAGGGAGATATGGGTTTCGATTTTTCCCCTTTTTCCCCTCTACAAAGCCAACTTAAGCGGGATCTCTTCTGAGCCGTTCGATCTGGATCAATCCCGATCGAATGGTTGAAAACTCCAGCTCTCGATAAGGATCCCAGCTTCCCAGCTCTTAATAGACTTACTATATATATATCTATATTTATATATCTATACCGAGTGGGGGTCTCTTGAAAAAAACATATTTTTTTTAAATTTTTTGAACTGTCAAATTTCAAACAATTTTCAATTAATAATATGACTGTTTCAAAAGTTAAATAGACTTTTTGTTATAACCGTTTCAAAAATTAAATGATCTTCATTATGTAGCCGTTTTTTTTTATTAAATGCATACAGATTTATTTCTCCCTGGTTACAAATTATAAGAATGAATCATTTTTTGGGAAGAAAAACACACAAAAAAAACTATCAGTCACTCTCTTCTCCAAATCTTTTTTCAGAGGTTTTGTCTTGGTTTTGGAGGTGCAAGTTGATACGTGCTGCTATTGGAGCATTAGCAGCATTGTAAATGGAAGCTCGTTGTATTCCGAGAGAAGTATTTGATGATCAACGATTTGTCTCCAGAATCGACCAAATAGGTTCTTAAAGAAAGTGTAACCCACGCCTCGAGCCACTTCTCACTTTCTTCCGGTTGCAGATCAACTCCAGAGCCATTCTCAGAAGGTTCGCTTGGTGCACTCAGGTTTAATTAATTTTTCTAACAGTTACATTGTTGTCAAAAAGCTTGATGGCGAAATCACTGATTGTGTCTCCTCTTGTAAAACCAGTAACGTCTAAGCTGGCTTCTGCTTCCGAAGTTTGGGAGAAGCTGGAATTGTTTGAGTTATAAAGAAGGACATCAAGAAATTGGAGAAGTAGCTTCCGAAGTATTTTAATCTACTACTAGTATGAACAGAGGTTGAGACGAATTTAATCTAATCTAATATTTAATTTAATTTAATTATTATTATCATTATTATTTATTAATAGTGAAGTTTTTGTCAGCCGGGAGAAAACATGACAATTTTTAAGCCAGAAAATGATGTGGCAAAAAAAATCACCAAGAGAATGACATATAGCGAGATATAGTCGTACGTATAGTTAGATTTAAAATAATTAAATTAAGAATAGTTAGATTTAGATTTTTGAATTATTTTCTTTTTTTTGATAAAAGGGATGAAGTCAGAAGACTTCAGCCAAGCTAAAATAAAAACGATCCGGAGTTCTTACAGACTCGAAAAGAGCGGTGGTCACAAAACAGACCCCAAAATATCCTCAAACAGAGGAATAAAACACCACCAACTCAAACAAAAGTAAACCCAGACAGAGAACAGCAGTTGCAGACAAAAGAGAAACAGAAAAGACATAACAGAACAGCAAAGACATTAAACCAAGCCAGCCGACCCCGAACTCGACGACTCCTGATCCGCTTGAGCAGTCTGAATGTTATGAACCAGCAGAATCCCAGTGACCAACTCCTGGTGAAAAGTGGACATGTTAGAAATTGAGGCAAGAGTGTTGGAGACTAAAACATCATCTTCATCCTGATCATCTTGAACTTGAGTGTCAGCTGGAAAATCCTCTTCATCATCTTCAATCGGGATGGTAGTATTAGGGGATGCACCAAGAATAGTAGAAGGGCTCAACCCAGAATGAACAGCAGAGGAAGCAGCATTGCTACTAACAGGAATGAAGGATTTGCAGGCATCCATTAAAATGTTCACCTCCGTCTTCATCTTTTTAGAGGGGGGAAGAATATCTGTCCAAGTAGAAACAAAATAACAAATGGAATCCAAAATCTTAACTATATCAACAGATTTCTTAATAAAAATACGATTATTACGCTCTAACCAAATAACCCAAATCAAAGCCATCATCGACATATCCCAAAGAAGAAGTTTTTTCTTCCTAATCCTCTTCTTCCTCCAAATACCCCACCAAGCCTTAATAGACGGAGGGAAACCTCTAAAACTAAAGGCCACTTTGAATATAAACCACACTTGCTTAACAAAAGGGCATCTCAGTAAAAGATGACAAGCGGATTCATCTCCAGAACCACATAATGTTTGAATTTTTTTCCTACACGACAATTTAAAATTTTCTTATATCTCAGTAGTATGCATATCTATAAAAAATCGAAAGAGATCTAGTGGTGAGTGTGTCAACGAAACACATAATGAAAACTGAGTACTTAATAAACATATAGATTTCTTTAAGAAATACACTTTTGAACCAGTGGTTCAGTTAGACCCCAGTTCAAGCCTTTACACGTATGGTTATTTCTCTATATGTTTGATTTCTTTGAAGTTTCCGGTTCTGAACATTGATACTAGAAATTGGACAACTTTTGAGAGAAAAAATAATGTTCTGAATCAATGAGGCATTTAATTACTTTTCTAATCCTCTGGGAAAACATGTTATCTGAATTGAAAGCTCTGGAAAGGGTTTTGAATTTAGAAGTTAGAAAGTTTCTGATAATTTATTTTAAAAACAGTGATCAAAATAATCATCACCATAATTTGATCACGGTGTGTGTGAGAGAGAGAGACCTTGGAGGCGAATTTTCTCTGCAACAACTTTCCAAGCGAAAAACCCAATATCAAAGTTAGGGATTAACCATGCTTCATTTTGCACAACTAGATGGAGCTCCTACCAACTACCACTATTGCCCTACCTAACCTTTCTTCCCCCTCAAATCCTTCTGCTACCTCCGTGTGCTCCACCGTCCAGTAGCTGCCCCCTCTTCAACTTCGTTGCTGTAGTTCTCAGCACCGTCCCCCACACCACACCAACTGTCCCACAACCATCCGAACCCACCCTTTCCCCTGTGCATCATGCTGTCACTGCTGGAGCTGAGTGGGTGCGGGCCCAATGAGAGGGTCTGTCACCCACCCACCCCTTCTCCATCTGACTCTACACTGCCGGAGCATGAGCCAGCTAGGACTACTCAACTCACGGCCTGCAACCATCATCAACCCCTCAGGGTGAGAACAATGTGCAACCTACCTACTCCTTCCTGGCAGCAGCGATGGCTCCTGTGCCGACTTCGATGGCGTCTCCTACGAAGGTCTCGAACCCTGAGGAGGGAGAGAAGTGTGAGCTCAGCCGAGTTCACTCCCCGACGCATGCGCACTTGCGTGCGCCGCCGCATCATGAGGGGAGTAAAAACGCTCATCATCGCTCGTTAGAGGAGACTGGCAAGGGCCAGGATTCACATCGGAGACCCGAATACTGTGAGAGGAGGGCCCAACGAGGGGGTCCTCCTACTGGCCACCTGAGGCATAAGAGAACCCCTCCTCGGGAGCGCTACCAATCTCACTATGAGGGTCACTACCGAAGTAGGAGCATAGAGGAGGCACAAAGGAAGCAAACACATCTCAACCAATACAACAAGCCCATCACCACATCCCACAAGCGACACCTTCAGCCACTCTACCCCAACTCCAATCATAACCCTCATCACCTTCGACTCAACAGTTCCATAGACACACCGAACATCCCAAATACCAAACAAACAAACATCCTACTGCCTAGCACCAGCGACAAAACAGTTCAAAACAGTTCTCACCTCAACCCACATCCAACCGTGCAAACTACCCACCCTCCTAAGCTCAACAACCACCACAAACACACCACCTATCAGCTCTCAGTCCAACCACCACCAGCGTACAAGTCTCCCAAGTCACCTGTCGAGCGAGAAGCCGTAGAGGCCACGCTGGATGAGACGACGGGGGATTTGAATGCCAACGAGGAGGACGGAGAGGGGCAGTGGTTCGGGGGGGGTAGAAGACAACACAAGAGGCAGGGGATCAATTCTTACCATGTTTCCGAACAGCCAAAGAAACAGAGGAAGGGGAAGCGAAGGCCAGCACCATGCTTCAACTGTGGGGAGCTCGGCCATTACAGATACGAATGCACCAAGGAAGTTCGATGCCTCAAGTGCATGAAATGGGGACACCTATCCTATGTTTGTACCAATGTGGTAGAAACTAACAGCGATGAGGAGCGCTCAGTGAGCCGGGGAAGATCGCCGGATAGCCCATCAGTGATCCGTCTCGCATCAAGTCTGAACATCATTAAGAATGAAGAAAGAATGGTTGAGGCAATGGTGCGCCATTGCAAGAGTCAAGAAAGGGAGGCCTTCGGAGAGCCACGTCATGCAGGCACTCACTGAGAGATGGCCCATGAACGCTCACGGTGACTGGGTAGCCAAAAAACTTTGCCACTTGCAATTCCTTATCTCATTCCCAACGCCGGAGAAAGTGGCGGAAGTGATAAGTATGGGGACTGTGGAGTTTAGTCACTTTGAGCTGGAATTCACTGCTTGGTCTCCGACTTTTGGAGCTGAGCTTCCACAAGGTGAGAAGTTCTGGATTTGGATCCACAACGTTCCACTATATTTTTGGAAGAAACAAACCCTACAAGAAATTGTAGCTGGCTTTGGCTCGGTGGTGGAGATCGATGATAGAACGGTGCGGCGATCAGAGTTAGTATCGGCAAGATTACTTATCAGATGCAGCGATATCACTCAGATGCCGCGATTCGCCAAGATCTACTCATTCGACGAATCCTATCTCGTCAGGTTCATCCTGGACAAGAAAGTCGATGAGCCAATGGAGCTGCTCCCAACCCAAACCAACCCCACCTCCTCAGCCCTTAGGGACAGCAGGACCTACAGCCAAGTTGTTTCGCCGAGTAAGGAGTTTACTATCGACGGGGCCCACGAAATAGAAAGAGCGCACAGGGAAATCATCTCGGCGGCATAAGCGGCAGGATCGCTGGCTACTCCGAGCAAGGCTGGTAGAGGCAGGGTTCGTCCCGTTGGATCTAACGGTCAAGAGCTAGTAAGAGCCCTCAACCAAGTTGGGCCAACGGTGAACCAGCATTCCAACCCTGATTTGGAAAGCACGGAGATCGAGCGCTCGAGTAGGGTCAAAAGAGGAGCAAAAATAGAGGGTCAAACCCTGCAAGATTCGGGGGCGAAGCGTACTGTGGCTCAGAAGGGTGGAACGGGGCTGGCGCCTCACCATAATGGCAAAGCTTCTTTTGGTAGCAACATGCAGGCTTCCAAAGAGGGGTTGGTGGAGGATTTGGCCACTTTGGGGAAGAAGACAAGCGAGCGCACTCTGTCCACCAAAGAGTGGGTAACCAAAAGATGGTTCCCATCTGAGAAAGCTATAAGTGGTTCTGCGGTGATAGGGGGACAAGAGGCAGCAGTGGGTATAGGGAAAGAAGCAAGGGCCATTTTGGGGAAAATAGCGAGGGTAGGTGAGTTAACCTAGAGCATGGAGCGTACTGGGGTTAACAATATCAGTGATGAAGGGGTGGGTCAAAAGTCCATGCTTTTGAGGAGAGCAGAAAGCAGTATAGGGTACAAAGAGGAAGACGAAGGGGTAGGTGAAGAAGCTGCCATTTGTGGTAAACAAAGTGATAAGGAAGCAGCGGTTCAACCAATAAATCTGGCCACCGATGCAACTTCCAATATGAGGTTGCCAAGTGGCGCAAGCACCAGAGCAATTACATCAGCAGATAAATTGAACCCAGTGTTGGAGACACCCACCGAACACCCCACCTATTGCGGGATGCCAGCTATCCTAGGCGGTAGGCCTACCGTTTTGGGCACCAGGGGGCTGCCAAGTGGCGCAAGCTGCAACGCACTCACAATGCCAATTAAAATGAACCCTGTGTTGGAGACACCCACCGAACACCCCACCTTTAGCATGATGCCAGCTGGCCAAGGCGGTACGCCTACCGAACTGGGCACCAACTGATAAGCGTGGGCATCGAGGCGAATGTTAAGATGCACCACGGAGGTACATCTACACATCCAGTGGATTACTCTAATGTGGATTGCTCGAAGGTTGGGACAGTTGGGGTCACTCTTATAGGCAATCATGGGCCCAATGAGGGGTCCAAATCGCCTACTTACTTGCAGACAAATTGTAATTTTGAGAACGGGCCCAATGAGGGGACCGGTACGGAGAACGCCATTATTGTAACTGACTCAACAACCTGTGGGCCCATTGAGGGGTCCACAGGTAGGGGGCTTTCTTCACATCTACAGGAGAGCCTACACACTGATAGTGAGGAGGATCGAGAGGGGCGGCTCAATCTGGATGAAGAATTCTCCTTTTCAGAGGAGGACTCAGAAGACCTGGAGTTCATTGCAAACACTCAGAGAGATGTCTCCCCTGAGATGGTCTTAGCCACAATCCCAGATTCTGCACCCGGGAACAGCTCCGGATTGTCTCACAGGACAGTTGGGTTCAGAGTGCACCGCTCGCCCAAAAGGGCTCATGGGGAGTCCTTGGATGACTACCTGGAGGTAGCAGCGGCAGCCAAAGCTGCTAAGCTAGATTATGGAGGTACGACTAACTTTTTAGCTTCCATTTTAAATTTCATGTCAGATTATGAGGTTTTTTTACTAGCCAAAACATGTGGGTTAGAGGTACATGATACAGAACGCAATGCGTTACTTCTCAACAAAATCAGGGGTTAGGAAACGGATAGGGTTAACACTAGCTCTGAGAATGCCCTTCGCAATGGCGCTGGGCTGACTGTCAGTCACGAGGATGGGGCCGGCCCTACACCCTCACCAACGATCTCTGATGACAATGTCCCCCAATGAATACACTCTTCTGGAATGTTCGGGGACTGGGGGACAGAGGGAAGAGAGATATGGTAAGGGATGTCATTAATAACTCCAAGGCAGAGGTAGTTGGTTTGCAGGAGACCAAACTCCAGCACGGGCTCAAACTCAAAAGAGTTGGTGGTAACAGAATCAAGGAGTGGTTGCTACGCCCCTCAGTCGGTGCCTCAGGGGGGATTGCTATAGGGTTTAATTCGGATCTTCTTTCCTGTGAAGAGGAACATTGTGGTTCGTTCTCCTTGATTGCCCGACTTAAGCGACGTTCAGATGATTGGATGCAGACGGTGACTGTTGTCTACGGACCGAACGTGGCCACAGACAGAGAGGCCTTCTGGCAAGAACTGGCCGACATCCGTCAGCGCTGGTCGGGACCTTGGATTGTGGGTGGGGATTTCAACATTACTAGATTTGCTTTTGAGCACAAGGGAAGAGGCGCTAGCGACAGGCACCGAGAGGAATTCAATAGAGTTATCACGGAACTTGAACTGATTGATATCCCAATCAATGACAGACTTTTCACTTGGTCTAACTTGCAAGCGGATCCGGTTATGGCCAAGTTGGACAGGGTTCTAGTCTCTATGGATTGGGAAGCTTTATTTCCTCTCGCATCGGCCAGAACGATCCCCAGACCAACTTCAGATCACACCCCGATCCTCCTCGATGTAGGGAATCGGGGAGCCCGCAAGCCTAGGAAATTCAGATTTGAAAAGGCATGGCTGGAAATTCAGGGATTCCATCATATGGTTATGGAGAACTGGGCACTCCCAATGGCCGGCAGGGACGTGGCGTCTCGGTGGTGTGGAAAAATTCGAAGACTGAGAAAGAGGCTCTGTAGATGGAATCGGTCTAGATTCTCGACCATCTGGCGTGATAAAGAGTCCTATCTGGAAGGTACTGATGAGCTTGAGAGGGTGGAAGAAACTAGAGTCCTTTCGCAGGAAGAGCGAAACAGGCTCTTAGAACTTCGTAATAACATTGCCAATCTGTATAGACTAAAAGAGATCAAATGGCAACATAGGTCCAAGATTTCGTGGCTCAAAGAGGGAGACGCGAATACGGCCTACTTTCATCGGGTTGCAAGTGCAAGAAGGAGATCCAATCTTATCCTTTCAATTCAGACTGCTACAGGAACATCGCAGGATGAAAAGGTGATTTCCACTACCTTCCAGTCATTCTATAAGGGTCTATTCGGGAAGAAGAATGACTTTAGGATTCCAATGGGACAGACTTCTGGCAGGAGTATCAGATTGCTCCAGGTCAAAACTTTTCCTCCTTGGAGGAACCTTTCACGGAGTCAGAGGTCAAAACGGCCATTGACCAGATGGGAGCTGACAAGTCACCTGGGCCAGATGGCTTTCCTATGTTGTTCTTCCAAGTGTTCTGGAAAGAAATTAAAGGAGAATTTATGGATGTAATGATGGAATTTTTTCACAATAACCTGAGGCTGGGAATGTTCAACTTTGCAGAAGTTGTGTTGATCCCCAAACGGGAGGATTCTAAGTGCGTTGGGGATTTTAGACCAATTAGCCTGATAAAATGCTCGGCTAAGATCATCACTAAGGTCCTAGCCATCCGCTTGGGAGGCATCATGGACAGTCTTATCAGTAGAACACAGACGGGATTCATTAAGGACAGATGTATCCTAGACTGCGTGGCTACTGCTGAACAAGTTATCCACCACTGCCACAAGAGCAATTCCAAGAACTTCCTCCTCAAACTGGACTTTAAGAAAGCATACGACTCTGTGGACAGGGAATGTTTGCTAGAGGCTCTCAGGGGGAGAGGTTTTGGGGACAAATGGATAAGATGGATTAAACAATGTTTACATTCTAGCAAAACGGCAATTTCAGTGAATGGGAGACCTAGTCCCTCGTTCCCGTGCAAGAAGGCACTCCGTCAGGGGGATCCACTATCCCCAATTCTATTCACTATTGTAGCAGATGTGCTCAGAGGAATGCTTGATAATTGTCAAAGAAAAGGGTGGATATCGCCTGTGGCCAGCAGCAATGCTAATCAGGGATGCACGATCCTTCAATATGCTGACGACACCCTAATCTTTGGTAATGGGACTAGAGCGGAAACAATTTGCTTTAAAGGGGTCCTTTACTGCTTTGAAGCCTGGTCAGGCCTGAGAATTAATTTCCACAAGAGCGCACTAGTTCCTATTTCACTCTCAGAAGCTGAAATTCGGGAGCATGCCACCATTCTCAATTGTGCGATAGAAGAATTCCCAATCAAATACCTAGGGCTTCCGCTCCATCCAGGGAGGCTCACTAAGGCTGACTGGTTGCCTATTATAGACAGGGTGGAGGACAGACTGTCTGGTTGGAAAGGCAAATCACTTTCTCTTGGGGGCAGAGTGGTACTCATCAACTCTGTGTTATCCAATCTGCCCATATACTACATGTCCTTTTTTGAACTCCCAAAGTGGGTGATCCAAAGGATCGATCGTATCAGGAAAAGATTCCTCTGGAAAGGTGCAGACTCAAATAAGGGAGGCTACCACCTTATTAAATGGAATATCGCATGCATGAAAAAGAGGCACGGAGGGCTAGGCATCATTGACCTCAGAGATATGAATCTGGCACTCCTGAGAAAGTGGTGGTGGAAAATGTTCCATCACTGCGGGAAAGGATGGCAGGACTTTATCCAACCTTACCTTCGAGGGAAAGGGACAAGAAGTCTAGGCTTTCGAGTAGGATCCAAAGTCTCCCGTTTCTGGAAAGGAGTTGCTAAAGCCAGCGGACCTTTCAACTCAGCAATTTCATCTTTGATCGGCAATGGTCGAACCACCAGATTTTGGTGGGACAAATGGTGCGGTCCTCATTCTCTTAAGGAAGGTTTCCCAGAGCTGTTTGCTAAAACGAATCGACCAAATATCTCGGTGGCAGAAACATGGAAAAGGGGGACTTGGAGACCGTCGTTCCAAGGAACTCTTTCTCCAAGTTTGCTACAGCAACTGCATGAATTACAAATGCGCATAGTCCAGTCTGGGGTGATATGTGCCTAAGGCCCAGATCACATGCGTTGGGAACTCGAGGACAAGAGAGGGTTCTCGGTTAGATCACTTTACCACCGGATTCACTTCCGAGGATGCAGGCCCAGCTGGGCAGCGGTACTCTGGAAGACAAAAACACCTCTGAAAATTAGAGTCTTTCTCTGGCTTGTGCTCAACAATGTCATTCTCACTAGAGAGAACCTAGCCAAGAGGCAACCTCACATTGCGACCAATTGCGGGTTCTGCAACGTACACGTGGAAAGTCTGAATCATCTGTTTCTTCACTGCACTAGAAGCAAGGCCATCCTGGTAGAGGTGCTGAGAGCACTAGGAACAAGTGACTATCCAAGAGACTATGAGGAACTGTGGGTTGGTCCTAGATTTGCATCAGTCCGTCACGATATGAAAGATGCATGGTTTATTGCCATTGCGGCAACCACATGGGTGTTATGGCTAGATAGGAACAATTTTTATTTCTGTGCTTCATATAATTCTATTTCTAGTAATCTTACTCATATCATGCATCTAATTTCCTTTTGGGCTACAGCTGCTGCTTCAGGAGTAAGAGGGAGGATTGCAAGGGTATTCCAGGTGGATGATTTTGATGACGAGGAGATAGAGATCGGGCCAACTCTAGACTGATGAGTGGACTCTCGCCTCACTATTACATATTTTGTATCAGGCCTTGTATTTTGTATCTGTATTTTGGTTGCCTTCCGGCTGGATGATGTAACCCACCCCCCAGGGTTTTGTTGGGGGTTATGTTTTATTTCCTGCACTGCACTTTTATTTTCCCGGGACTTCGGGGTTGTTTATTAATCACTTATTAATAAAACAGGGTGGCATTATTCCACCTTTTCCTCAAAAAAAAAAAACATTGATACTAGAAATTAATTAGACTTTACAAGTCACCACTTCCTAATAAGGTATCTAATTTTTAATTTTTAATTTTTCTTTCTAAGTCCCCACATTACAAATCGCTTTAGTGCCATTTTTTTTTTATGAACCGGATAGGGTCCTAACGACCCCAGCCAAGAGAATAATATTATATCAAAGTAAATAAACCGTCATATACAAACAATTTTACAAGCTGTAAAATGAACACAACCAACATATAAGAAAGAGCAGCACTAACCAAAGCTAACAATGATAACACAAAGGAAAACTACTTAGAGAAACAAAAATGCCATAAGCGGAGTAGTGCCCCAGTCCCAGACAAAAGAGCTGAACTCCCAACGAGCATATCATCCTCAAGAAATGCATCCCAGGACGATCCTGCAACCCCTGATCTGATGAAGCATTCCGATAGTCCAAGGATGGGGGAGTAGCGCAGAAGACTAAACTCCAGCAACTGGAAAAGAGCCTGATCATGCAAGACAAGACAAGCAAAGCAGAGCAACATCCATACAAAAACATCCCCAAAGGGCCAACGAAGCACTGCAGTGAACTAGGGGCAGCAGAAGCAATACAGAAGCAGTGCACTCATTCAACAAGATCGACAGATTATATTGTCGAGCAAGCAAATGCAGAGCAGAAAAAGCAACTAAATGCAGAAATCATTCCATCTAGAGTGGAACAAAGAAAGCCAATAGCACACACCCAACAAACATAACAAGAGAAACACAGAAAATTAGCAAAGCAACCAAATCTCAGTCGCACAAAAGATAAGAACCTGGAGAGGGTACACACATTAGCTAATAAACCATACATTTAAAGAGAGAACAAAGATTATGCTTCCATAAAAGCATCCACAAACTGAAGATAGAGAGCTTCAGTAACCACAAAAGAACTTCATAACTAAACATAGTTAGAAAGGAAATAAACCGCAGTCAGAGCAAGCAAACACCAGTCGCTAAGGCTCACAAAAGGAGGTCCCAACAGGTCGCAAAAATCACCGTGAGTGATCAAAAACTTATCTGGCCTCTGCTCATTAAAGCAGGATTCAAATCTGCAAAATAGCGAGGGAATGGAGAAGATAAGAATAAACACAAATAACAATAAAGAGAAGGCGAGCTATAAACTTTGAAGAGTACTATGACAACTGAAAGCTTCTACTAATTTTTGATAAGCTGGAACACTTAAATCAGCAGATTTCAACTTCGTCGACCACAGACTGAAAAGAAACAACAAGTCATCAATCATAGAGAGCCTAGAGTGTCTGCGATTCTGAAATAAGATGGCATTCCTCTCTTTCCAAATAATCCATAAAATGATATGAATCGTCAGCATCCAGACTTTACGGAACTGAGGGTTCGAAGGCTTAGAATTCCAACAAGAGGATAAATCCGGGGGAATAGCCCCTGTGCCCCAAGCCAACGAGCTTATCTTCCACAACGGAAGGACGCTAGCGCATTGGGTAAAAAGATGATCCGCATCTTCAGGATGCTGGTTGCACAGAGCACAAAGTTGACCCCAAGCTAGATTCCTTTTGTTAAGGATATCGACCGTGGGTAACTTATAATTAAAAGCGAGCCAAGAGTTGATAATCACTTTTAGAGGCACTGAAATATCCCAAAAATATTTAGCTACTGGAGATCTAATACCTTTTGAGTTAAGGAATTTATAAAAAGATTTAACAGAAAACGAACCCGAGGTTGACCACCGCCAACCGATGCCCTCTGAAGATTTCCAATCGAAATTATTAAGTAAAAAGATGAGCTCATCAAAGGCCTCAGCCAGCGGTTGGGGAAGATCAATCGAGAAGGGAATAAACCAGAAACGATGATTGTCAATAAGGACAAAAGAATCCTCTATAGACGCCAACGGGAAAACTGCCAAATTAAAGAGGGAGGGGAAGGCCGTGGCTAACGAGGTATTCCCAATCCAAAGATCAGACCAAAATTTAGCTCTAGACCCATCATGGCAGATACGGTAAATACCGCATTGAAAAGCGGAGGCTGCCTTCCAAATACCCTTCCAAAAAGGGGAAGCATTGCGATAAGTGGACTCGGGAAATTCCCACCATTGGATGTTGCTGGAGCGATAACCTCTAACAATCCTAATCCAAGGTAAGTGATCATGATTATGGAATTTCCACAACCATTTGCCTAAAAGCGCAATGTTGTGATCGCGAATATTCAAAACCCCGAGTCCCCCTTCCTCTTTGGAGGAGCAGATCAGTTTCCACTGACAAAGATGGGATCCTGGTTTAAAGGAAGAGGAACCGTTCCAAAAAAGTTACTACGAATCTGATCAATCCTTTTGATCACCCAGGAAGGTAAATAGAAGAAAGACATAAGATAAAGAGGCATGGCTGAAATCACAGAATTAATAAGAGTCAGTCTACCAGCTCTAGACAGGAGCTTACTGGACCAAACGTTAAGTCTAGACTCAACCTTGTCTACCAAAGGATGCCAGTCCAATCTATGCAGCTTACCCCAGCGAAGAGGGACACCCAGATAAGTAATAGGGAAGGAGGCTACTGGGCAATTAAAAAAGTTGGAAACTTCCTCTTGGCGATTGGGAGATCCACCTAACTAGAGCACGGAAGAGTTTTGGAAATTAATTGATAAACCAGAAGCCATCTCAAAACAGTAGAGGAGAAGCTTGAGATTACGAAGAGAGTGAGAATTAGGTTTGGTGAAGATAATCGTGTCATCCGCATATTGAAGGTTGAGCACTCCCTCAAAGGATGGGGAGCTTCCCAAACCTTCAATCATGTTAAGATTCCAAGTGTTCCTGAGCAGTCTGCTAAAAACATCCGCGACAAGGGAGAAAAGGAGAGAAGATAGGGGATCTCCTTGGCGGAGACCACATTTGAGTTTGAATTTATGACCTTCCGTCCCGTTGATAAAAATAGATGATGTGCCTGAGAATAAACTAGATTTGATCCAAGCAATCCATTTAGGACCGAATCCACGAAAGATTAAAATGTCCAAAAGAAAGTCCCAATTAACATTGTCGTAAGCTTTTTGGAAATCAAGCTTAAGGAGGATGCCCTCCTCATGAGTTCTATGACAATGGGAAATAATTTCCTGAGCTGAGGCTACACTATCTAGGATAAAACGATCTTTGATAAATCCCGACTGAGCCGAGTCTATCATCGGAGAAATGATAGCACTCAATCTGGAAGAAAGAACTTTCATAATAATTTTGAAAGAAGTGTTGATTAGGCTGATAGGTCTGAACTCAGAGACTAGGTGGGCTCCAATGAACTTAGGAATAAGAACTATGTGAGCATAGTTGATACGGTCAAAAGAAAAGGACCCTTGATGAAGGTCCTGAAACATTTTGAGAAGGTCTACCTTAAGCAGGTCCCAAAATTTTTGGAAAAAGAAAGCTGGAAAGCCGTCGGGCCCGGGAGCCGAATCGCTTTTTAAGGCAAATACGGCCGATTTGATCTCCTCGAGAGAGAAAGGGGCTTCTAGGGAAGAAAGATCATGCTGTTGAAGACCATAAAGTTGGACCCAATCAAGCTCGATCAAACGATGTTTCTTAGAACCAATAAGATTCTTATAGAAAGAAAGAAATTCTCGATGAATGGATTCATCAGAAATCAGGTCTACTCCCTGAACAGAGATAGAAGAGATGTGGTTGCAACGTTGTCTATGGGAAGCAAAGTTATGAAAAAACGCAGTATTAGCATCACCCTCCTTGACCCAATTAACACGAGCTCTTTGCACCCATTTAAGATGATCCTGATGGAGAATGTCCTCATATTGAAGCTTGCAAGATCGGCGTTCCGATCTACAAGACTCCGATATGGGACCACACTCTTCCATCGTATCGATGGAAGAAATAGTTTGCAGAAGGAAATTCTTAAGGAAGTTGGTGTTACTTTGTCTCTCCGATCTCCAAATTTTGCAACCGTGCTTAATAGCGTGAAGCTTGAGCAGGATGTTACCAAGCCCGGAGGATCCGGAAACCGAAGCAAGACATTCAGAGACAAGATTAATGAATAGTTTATCTTGAAGCCAATACTTTTCAAAACGGAATTTATGCTTGAAGTTGAAATGGAAATTAGAGTGGAGTAAGATAGGAGTATGATCAGATGAGGGATTAGGAAGAGCCTGGACGAAAGATTGCTGAAATTTCATCAACCAAGATTGCGAGACCAAAAAACGATCAAGTTTGGCAAGAATAGGGAGATCACGTTGGTTCGACCAAGTGAAGGCCCTACCAGAAATAGGTAAATCCGTTAATTGAAGATTACGGATACAATCATTAAAAAGACCCGACTGTAAAATGGAAGCAACCTGGTTAGATCTTTCAGAAGCAAAACGGGTTACGTTAAAATCCCCGCAAAAGAAACAGAGATCAGATGAAAATTGATGTAAAGAGGCGAATTCATTCCAGAATAATGGTCGCCTATCGGAAGAGGAGGGACCGTAAACCGAAATGACCGTGAGCAGGCAATTATGCGTGTACCAATGGAGTTTGACAATTAAGAAAAAGTTCAAACGTTGAACTGAAATCAGAGAGAAGAGGCCCTCCTTGAACCCAAAGAGAATCCCTCCTCTAGATCCAATGGCATCCAGTGAGATCCATCTAGAGATAATGGATCCCCCTAAGGAGCGAAAGACCGCGGAAGAGGGGGATTCTATTTTGGATTCTTGGATGGAAATAAGATCGCATCGAGAAAACGAGATCAAATCAAAAACCGCCCTGCGCTTGGGAGGGCAGTGCAAACCACGGATATTCTAGGAGACACTAATCATTGGATGAACTGAACTCCTTAACTCTAGAAAATTCTTTCTCCCTAATGGATCGAATGCGAGGAGAGTCCAAAGGATCTAAAAGAAACCCAAGATCATGAGCTGAATTAGCAAGCTCCGAGTCGGAGAGGGAGTCGAAGATTGGAACAAAAATGGATCCTAATTGGTCGGAAGAGATGAGAGAGGAGTGGACCGGCTGCACCAGACGCAACTTGACTCCGGGGGGGCTATTGATAACTGGCAATCCCGATGAGACAGGAAGCCGGGACTTTTTAGCCATAATTCGTGCACTCGATCTAATAAAGCGAGGAATAGGATGAGGGGAACGGGAGTTAATAGATGGAGAAAACTCCTCCTCCTGAGAGGGAGGGAGTCTCCCAGAACACTCCTCCAATGCCATAGACGAAGGAGAGAGAGCTGAACCGTTAGCTTTACTAACAGAAAAAGAAGAGGGAAGATTATCCGGCTGAGGAAGATAGAGGGGAGAGGAAACCAATAATACTCGGGCTTTCGCCTCGAGATCATTAGAGGTCCAATTAAGAGAGGCGAAAGAGAAAGATGTTACCCCGCATGAGACTCGAGCGCAAAGGAAACAATAACAATCTAAACTCCAAAAAGAAGAATGAAACAATTTGAAAGCCACCACCGCAACTAAATAAACACAATCAACAGAAAGCTGAAAATTAAAGACATTGAATACCTTTTGTGAAGGGCCACTCGCCAGTTCTGCCTCTTCCTCCGATAAGAGGGAGTCCTGCTCAATCCAAGCTGACTCTTTGGAAGGCTTGGAAGATGAAGGCTTGGACGAAGAGAAAGCAGGGTCCGACTTCTTCGGAGTGGGAAAATGCGCAAGCTGTTGGAAAAGCTCCCAGTCAGACATAAAGTTTGGGTTAATTTCCCAAGCAGGCCACGGAGAAGAAGATATCTTTTCTTTAGAAATAAGAGCCGGCGACTCCACCACTGGGGCAGAAGCAGCGAAAATAGGCTGAGTGGCGGGAGGGAGAGAGGGAGTGACTGCTGAGGAGGCATGAGAACCAGCCTTAGGGAGCTGACGATCAGGATTGATCCAAACTAAATTGGGGGATTTGGATGGCGAAATTTTGGAGATGGAGGGATGAGAAGGAGGCTTTTAGGGTGAAGGACGTCTGCTGCGCGACGCACCAGTTCCACTAGGTTTAGCGCCGTTTTCAAAGGGCTGTCCTAGCTGTCCTAGCATTTATTTGTGCCGTTATGGAACATAGCGGATCTTCTGAAAATGCTGCCATAAGCATCATTGTAGGGTGTGTAGGAACAGCTATATGGGTTATCGCGGCATTTTTTTGAGCCGCCGCTATAGGTATGAAACCTACCCCGGTGTTTACAATACGGCGTTAAAGAGAAATTTTTCGTTTTTGTTTTAAAAAGAAAATTAGCTCCTCCGTCGTTTCCAAAATGATGCCAACAGCTTGAAACCAATCCCAGTGTTTCATAAACACCGTTATAGGAGGATTTTCCGTCTTAGTTTTTTTTTTTTAATGTGCTCTACCGGTGTTTTGAAAACGTCGCGATAGGTCAAATCATTTTTTTTAAAAATATTTTTCGGCAATTTATGCTAGATATCTATTCCTGCCTTTTCGTTAAACACCGAGATAGATCTCTACGATTTTTTTTTTGAGTTTTATTCCAAAATTTCCATTTAAAAACTTGTAATTAATCGCATATTACAACACATGTAGTCACATTAAATTTAAATACTTAAATCAGAGTGCATCAATAATAACTTCATAATAAACAACCAAAATCTATATATCACAATAAACAACAACTCAATAGAAAACAAAATATCTAACACATAAACTGTCATACAATGAGTAACAAATGTTTAAGATTTACAATACAATTGGTCCAAAACATATATATAATTCTGACAAAATATTAAAAAAAAAGTCCAAATACTACAAACTAGGGTAGGCAGTCTCCTAGTGTGGCCCGACGTTGCTTCCAATCCCATTGGTATCTTTTCCGAGTGTATGTGTGTGACTGGAAACTGACGGAATTCGTTGGCCCTATAAAAAACATAGATGTTTTATCATTAATTTATAAATTAGTAATATTTTTCTTATTCTATTAAAAACACGCGCTTTTATTAACAAATTTAACAAATTTATGTATTCTACTCAAACTATATATATTCTCTTCTATGATGATCTTTACCTAATATTTACACCATTCGCTTTGGATGTAATTGAATTACCATTAAAAGGAAGGACTATTTATGTTGCTAATAAATAATTAAAAACAGGCACAATGATAGAATGAAGGAGGGTGGATTTGAATGCCTCTTCTTTTCAGAAGCAGCAAAGGAGGAAGATAAGGAGGGGGAGAAGAAGAAGCACTGCTGTATTGGGATTTGATCTAATGTTGGGAATGTCGGAGAAATCTACTCCCAACTCGTAGAACTAATAGCGGAAGTGCACCATAAGCAATAGAAATTTTCAAGAAATAGATGAACCAAAAACAAGCCACCACAATATATGGATCTCACAAGAACACAACCAATATGCAATGATAACCAATACTTCTTATTCCCAAAGAAATACAAAGATTACAAAAGAGATTACAACTCTCAATCTCTCTCTCTCTCATCATTGAAACACTCGGCACAATCTCTCTTAAAATTGAATAATGATCAGATCTATTCAGATAGTTAAACCCTAGGGTTTATGGCCATATATATAGCCCCCAAGCAAACCCTAAAGGATATACACAAATCTAGGAAATTGGGTCTTTCTCCCGTAAGCCCAAAAGACGTCTCAGCGTCGGTATCGGTCGACTGCCCCCCAGGCCGGTCGACCGCATCGTGCAAAATCAATCCAGAGATTTGACCGGTCGACCGCACCCCTAGTGTCGGTCGACCGTCCCCTCCTCTGTTGAACGTCTGCACTCGAAGAACTCTCAGTCGACTGGGTCGGTCGACCGCAACCCTCCAGACTTCTCTTCTTCTACTAGCTGCTTGTCTTTTCTTGCTTCTTTGTCTACTCCTCTTCTTCTCCAACTTCAAGTACCCCGTGCCTACATGTATTTGAGGCCACAATTCCTAACAATCTCCCACTTGGACCAAATACACCACGCTTCAAAGTTATTGCAATCTTCCTCGCATTATCTCTGCCATCTCCCACTTTCATGGAAGACCCAAGTACTCTCCACTCTCATGAAGAGCACCTCCGCCACTATAGCACGTGGAGTGTACCAACCACCCCTCATTGCCTCATGAAGGATGTGTTCCACCAATCGCATAGAGCACGAATACCGGAGAAACAACCCCCCATGTCGGATTCCGTGTTATGAGACTCCCCAACTCGTAAGATCTCTATCAACACTGGACATGGTTCGAAGCCTCTCAATGCACCATCTGCACTAGAAACTTCCATGGATGACACCTCCACAAACTCCGTAAACTGTTCAACCCCTACAGTCCCAATTCGGTTATCCTCATCGACATCACCCCGCAAATCGATACCAGTACGCTTTATCACACAAGAGCGACTTGAAGCTTCAACTGCCAATTCGCAAAGTACCATCACCTCAGCAACGTCTTGCCCACTAGGATCACTTCTATGGCCAGCAGCTCCCACTAAATTAGTAACCTCCCCTCCACAACTGAAAGAACTCGGTTGCACCCCACACAACCTACTACTCGATTCCGGCTGAGAATCAACTACAGGAGAAACGTCCCTCACGTCTCTAAACAAATACAGCGTTCCCTCATACTTTCCTTTTGCAATTACCCTTGAACCTGCAGTTATGCACCACTCCCCACTACCAACTGTAGTAGACAACCCCTCCTTTTCTAGCCTTCCAATCGAGATAAGATTTTCTTTCAAGTTTGGAACATGTCTTGTCTCCCGCAAGACAACACTTTGATCATCAATGGTATTCACCCGAACAGTACCAACCCCACGTACAGGACACCGGTGACCAGTTCCCACGATCACATCTCCAAAAGAACCCTCCTCGTAGTCATCAAATATCTCTCTCCTCGGAGTGCAATGAAAAGAAGCTCCCAAATCAATACACCAATCTTGAGTGCCCAACTCCTCCCGAGCTGATAAGCAAAAATCCTCACCAAGCCCCACTTGAGCTTCCTTTGGAGTATCTCTCTTCGGTTTCTCCTGCTTCTTCTTCATATAAGTCTTACAACTGTGAATCATGTGACCCTTCTTGTGACAATACCAGCACTCAGGCCCATGTCCCCCATCGCTGTCATCAGACCCACTCTCAGATGAACTACTCTGATCCTTTCTTCTTCGACTGCTCTTAGATCTCCGACGTCTCTTCTCAATATACACGGCGGAATCTCTAGAAGATGATGATGGATATCCCCCGTTTCTCATCCTTCTCACCTCCTCGTTCAGAATGCTACTCACCACATCCTGTAGAGTCATCGAATCTGTCATAGTGCCTGTAATAGTCTGTTCCACCGTACCATAACTATAGGGTAAAGTAGATATAAGTAACAATGACTGTCCCCTCTCTGAAAACTTCAAACCTGCAGCTTCCATCTGGTTGTAAACCATGTAGTAATTGTTCACATGCTCTGCTACTGAACCCCCTTCCTTCAACTTCATATTAACCAATTTCTTCAGATGAAGAATTTGATTAAATGTCGACGATTTCTCATACATATCCGTGAGAATCTCCATAGCCTCCTTTGCGGTTTTTTCCTTCGAGATATGAAATAACGCCTTCCTACTGAGCCCCAACTAAATCTGCCCTAGCGCCTTCTGATCCAAACGATTCTACTCTGTCAAGACCTTCGCATCCTTGTCTGCACCTACCGGCTTCTCATCAAACAACAGACCATCAAGATCTTTCTGATGAAGATACGCTATCATCTGAATCTTCCACATCGCGAAGTTACTCCCATCGAATCTCTCGATTTTCATCTTGTTATCAGCCATCTCGAACCAACTGCTCTGATACCACTTGAGGGAGAAATCTACTCCCAACTCGTAGTGCTAATAGCGGAAGTGCACCACAAGCAATAGAAACTCCCAAGAAATAGATGAACTAAGAACAAGCCACCACAATATATGGATCTCACAAGAACACAACCAATATGCAGAGATAACTAATACTTCTTATTCCCAAATAAATACAAAGATTACAAAAGAGATTACAATTCTCAATCTCTCTCTCTCACCTTTGAAACACTCGGCACAATCTCTCTTGAAGTTGAATAATGATCAGTTCTATTCAGATAGTTAAACCCTAGAATTTACGGCCATATATATAGCCCCAAGCAAACCCTAAAGGATATACACAAATCTAGCAAATTGGGCATTTCTTCCGTAAGTCCAAAAGACGTCTCAGCGTCGATGTCGGTCGACTGCCCCCCAGGCCGGTCGACCGCATCATGCAAAATCAATCCAGAGGACTGATCGGTCGACCGCACCCCTAGTGTCGGTCGACCGTCCCCTCCTCTGTTGAACGTCTGCACTCGAAGAACTCCCAGTCGACTGGGTCGGTCGACCGCACCCCTAGCCGGTCGACCGCAACTCTCCAGATTTCTCTTCTTCTACTAGCTGCTTGTCTTTTCTTACTTCTTTGTCTACTCCTCTTATTCTCCAACTTCAAGTACCCCGTGCCTACATGTATTTGAGGCCACAATTCCTCACAGGGAAAGCCTGTGAATAAAGTGGAGAGAGAGCAGGAAGTTGAGAAGCCCAAATCTGTGCTTTGCTTGTTCAATGAGTGTGGTGAGAAGAGCAGCAACACACAGCTCTCAATTTCAGTTGATGTGGAAAAAAAATGTTTGTGATTATATGGAATATTTGAATGTTTAGGAAACTATTATCATCTTGTTCTATATTTGGTTCTTTGATGAATGATCGCTAGATGTTGGTTATAGATTATATGAACAGAAAAGTCCTTCTGTAGTTTTTACTTACGGTCTTTTTCTGTATTGTGCTTTGTTCAAAGGTTAGTTTTGTGGAAGCGTTGTGTTATCTTTATGGCAAAATATATAGCTTAGATTCTGAGCCTTAGAGAAGCAAAGGGTATAGCTTTTGAGTCAAGGAAGCAAAATATGTATACTTGAGAGAGTAGTCATATTAGTGCTAGAGTATAAACTGTTTTAAGTAATGACAAAGGAAATTTGGATCATACTGAATATTCTAATTTTTGCTCAGTTAATATCTGAAGCTTGCTACCAGCATATTCATAGAAATTGCAGAATACAATATGGTGATGAACAATGAATGTTTTTTCGAACATGCATCATGATTTGTTACTTAGTGTCAGTTAGCTCTAAACATTTTCAGGCTACATTAAGAAAACTCACAAAACTTGTTCGTTTTGTTTTTTTTTTTCCTCGATCAATGATACATAATAATAAGTAACACTTATAACAGAATAAAAGAGAATTTTCAGAAAGACAATAATTTATAAACTGATATATAGATCAAATCTCATAATCCGAAATAAAACATTATAAAGTTTAGAAGACTGTGTTACTATTGAGGCGATGGTAAGTCATTTGATCCAAATTTATAAAAACCACAAATTATCACAATATGCCATTATTTATAACTAGTAATTTGCACGTGCGATGCACATCTTAATAAATATAGTTTTTTAAAATAAAAATTTAGACATAATATAATATCCCGGGCGGATATTACATTGTATAAATTATTATTTTATTATTATCTTATTATTATTTTGTTTTAATTCCAAAATCGAATTATTTTGTTGATTTTCACCCGGTTTGTTCATAGACATTATCTATACCCATATACCGGTCAGTATACATCCGTATTGTATCAAATTGGTACCGTGATCTTCCGAACTAATAATAAATTTTATTTTATTATTATTTCCGAGATTAAATTATTTTTATACGGATTATGCGGAGATTTTCGGTATACGCATATATATACACACATGTATGTAGTATGTCGATTAGTACATTATACAAATTGTGTGTTGTGTATTTTTGGACAAAATACTTGTCTTTGTTATGACAAAACCTATTAGATTGTTAGGGTTTTATAAGTGTTTAATCTAGACTAAATGTGCATGAGAGAATTAGGAGAATTCTTCTAGAAGCTCACACCATACCTCCACCTCATCCATAGCACCATACCTCCACCTCACCCTCACGTCCCTTAGTAAAAACCGACCATGGATTAGGGGAGGGGGTTTTTGCATATATGTGAGCAATTTTGCACTCTCCACCCTCTCCTTCATCCTATAAATACCCCCCCAATTTCACACTTGTCTCATTTTTACAAAGACCAAAAGAAAGAAAGGAAAAGAAGGAAAGGAAAAGAAAGAGAGGACTACTAACTTGAGAGTTTTATTGTAGGTTTCTTAGGAGTTCTTGGAAGCTTAGGGGAAGGAGAAGGAGTGCTAGCTAGTCCTTCCAACAAAAAAAGAAAGGTGGGGGTTCTCCACCTTCTTTTTGTTTGTTTGAATTGATGTTTTGCTTTCTTCTTCTTCTTACCTTCTTTGTTTTGTTTCCTTTTGTTCTTTTGGGTATTTATTTGTGATGGTGTTGTTGTATATGTTATAACTTGAAAAGAGAAAGAAACAAGTAGTAGTAAAGAACATAAAGATTGAATCTTGTAGTTGTAGTTGTTGTTTTAGTGTTATGAATTGGACTAAAATGAACACATGCACATGGACTTGGTACATACAACCATTTTTTGTTGTAGGACTTGAATGAGGACTCATACATAATCATATGATATAGTGCATACACCACTTTGTGGTTGTAGAACATACACTTGAACTTGGGACTAGAAAATATGCATATAATTGGTTGAACCAAATTGAGAGTTCTTTACTCATTTATTTTGCTTATTTAATCTTAAGTAAGAAAGAACCATTGTAGATGTAAATTCTAAGTATGAAAAGGAAACTAATCTAATCACTAGATGTAGAATGATTAAAAAGATCTCTTTTTATGTTCACTAGTAATAATAAGAAATAGATGCTAATAAAGGAGTTTTAGTAGATACTTACATGAAGTTCAAATAAAATAGTTGTAGTAGATGTACACACAAAATTGTAGAAATGTTTATGTTTTTATAAAAGTTGTAGTAGATGCTTATGTGTTAAAATAAAGTAGTTTAGTAGTAGATGTTATGTTGTAGTAGATGTTGTGTTTAATTAAATTGTAGTAGATGCATATGAATATTAAATGGATGTTTATGCTTATATTGAAGTAAGTATTATACTTAGATAATTGTAGGAAAGTAGTATATCATGCTAGATTAATTTATCTATATTTAGATGATTGTAGGAAAGTAGTATACCATGCTAGATTAATTTATCTATGCTTAGATGATTGTAGAAAAGTATTATACCATGCTTACTTCTTTGCAGGAAAAATAAATACCATGTGTAGATTATGGTAGGAAAGTATTATACCATGCTTGGTTTATTGTAGGAAAAATAACTACCATGTTTAGATGATGGTAGGAAAGTATCATACCATACTTAATTCTTTGTAGGAAAAAATAAATACCATGTGTAGATTATGGTGGGAAAGTATTATACCATGCTTGATTTATTGTAGGAAAAATAAATACCATGTTTGGATGATGGTAGGAAGGTATCATACCGTGCTTCATTCTTTGTAGGAAAAATAAATACCATGTTTTATGGTAGCAAAGTATCATCCCATGTTTCATTCCTTGTAGGAAAGTATAATCCATGCTTAGCTTGTTGTAGGATTAATATTGAATTAATCTACCATGCTTAGAATGCTGTAGGAAAGTATAATCCGTGCTTAGGTTGTTGTAGGATTATTGTTTAATTACCTACCATGCTTAGATTGTTGTAGGAAAGTATAATCCATGCTTAGGAATGTGTAGGATTGATGTTGAATTACCTACCATGCCTAGGATTGTTGTAGGAATGGTTGAGGTTGTATACCATGCTAAATTATTAGTACTCATGCTAAGTTGTAGCAATTAACCATGCTTAAAGTAGTAAGAGATATTCATGCTTAAATCTAGTAGCTATTCATGCTTTAACTTATAGCGGATTTCTACGTAAGTTGTATCCATGCTCGTAGTTAAAGTGTTTAGCAAAGATATTAATCGTGTTGTAGTTATAGTAATAACTATCACGTTGTAGTTGTAATATTAACTATCGCATTGTAGTTATAACATTAGTAAGGAACTATCATGTTATCGTAAATTGTGCTAGTAGAGAACTAGCATGATGTGGATTGTAACGTTAGTGGAGAACAAATCATGTTGTAGTTGCAATATTAAGTTGCGAGGTCGTTCTAGCTAATCCCCTAGAAGGAACTCATGTTGAGATTGCTTAGCCGTTCTAAATTCAAGAGCCATGCATGCTTGAATGGTATATTGTAGCTTCATATATAAAAGTTGTTAGGTCGTTTTGGGCTTCGCATTGGTAGAATGCCTATTTTAGGCTGTTAGTAGATTCTTCTGTTGCTTCTAATAATAGAAGATCAAGTTTGCTAGTAAGCACGTTTGGTTGCTTCTAGGTTTGATTACCTGTATGGTTGCTTTTGTATGTAGTCATCTCATACGTGGCTCACCTGGGCCGTATGTAACGGTTGGTCTCATACGTAGCTTAATTGGCTCGTATGTAGGTATTGTAGGCTGTGAGTAGATCTAATGATATCTTGAGAAGTCTAGGCTAAGACAGGTTAATTGTGGCACTCTTTAGAAGAGGGACGCGTATGGTGCCTTTCATGCCGAGTTGGAAGCACAGTGCCGTGTCTCGCTTGTTTGGTTAGAAGAGGAACACGTACAGTGCTTTTCATGCCGAGTTGGAAGCACAGCGCCGTGTCTGACTTGTTTGGTTAGAAGAGGGACACATATGGTGCTTTTCATGTCGAGTTGAAAGCGCAAGTGGTATGTCCCGCTTGTCGGTTAAGGGTTAGTGACATCGTTAGGGTAGTAACCGTTACTTAACTATTTTTATCTATAAATTGCCAAAGGGTGAGAGTTGGTGTCAGGGGTGATACCCTATAATCCAACCTCTCCTATAGGCTGACACTAGGTGGTGTTATCGGGATGTATTCCCCTGTCAAAGGGATACGGGCGGTGCTTTTTCATGACAAGTTGGGAGCACGGGTTTCGTATCTTGATTGTTAATTCCTGAATGTACCATGATAAGAACGAGAGGGTTCCTAGGGAAATAGACCCTACGATCCCGGCAGGTTCTATGCCTTCTCATGACGAGCTGAGAGCACGGAAGAAGGTTGACAAGTATCTTGTAGTTCGTGTTGGCTTTTGGTGTGAGGTCCGATACGCCGGGAAATAGTCACCAGTCATGTAGTATCATGTCAGGAACAGGATGGGTATAAAAGTAGAATTCATGGCGTGGGTTCAAATCCCTATATGGAGAAAACGGCTTGAAATGGGGCGTATGTAGTATGGGATGCATACTGTTCCGGAGACTTGCTTGCATTAGAATAAGAGCATCTTAGCTTAGTTAATATTACATTAGATTCTAGTCATAGCACTCACAAACACTTCAACTACACCGACACAATTGTCATGTTTCTGTATGTTGTTTTGGGAGATTCGCTGCTATGATTATCAGCCTTAAAGCGTCAGTGAATACTAACGTCCCCACTTCAATAGGTACTGGATCGCAGAAGTACAGGTGCGAGATTCAGGAGGAATCAAGGCAAGGAAAGCGAGGAGTCAATGTCATGTTTTAGTTTCCGCTGTAATAATTACGTTGATATTCTATTGTGGGAAAGTACTCAAGTGAGAGTTACCAAATGTTGTTCTTCATTCTTTGTACTCTGATGTAAGTTGTTGAAAGTGGTAACACTTGGGAATGTAAAGGTACTATTGTAACACTATCGTAATATATTGCAGTTGTATGATACTCAGACTTGTAATACATTGGGTGTTGGATAAAAAGTTTAAATTCTCCTGTTTTTCTGTGTATTGTGACTAATTGAAGAAAAGGTCCTGGCTCGTGTCACGGTTTCCCAGTATAAGGAAATCGGGGCGCTACACATAATCTGGATTTGAACTTAGAACCTCCTTTATAATAGTTATGCACGTGTATTGCACGGGTTGGTAGATTGACAAAATATTTACAAATGACACTAAGGTCTTCTCTCATTATAATATTAGAAATAGGAGTATTTCTTAGTTTTTAAAAATAGTGGGAGTATATGCTAATTTTCACATTTTAAATGGGGGCATTTGCTAAAATATCCTTTTTTAAAAGCTGCACGTGCATCACACGGGTATGTTTGGTGGATTTAGTTTGCCGTATATTGCACGTGTTTACTCCGTTACAAAATTAGGATTTGTTTGTTTACAACCCCAACTCTCCCATTAAAATAGTAGAGATTATTTAAACCTTAATTATCACTAATTAATAGATGTGACATATTTGAAAACAATTGATATTCAATTGAGCTAATATAAAATCAAAAAATATTATGAGATACTTGATATGGCTAAAAATAGAATCAAATCGGGACAGTTCAAATCGGACACGAATCTTAAAGCTCTCAGAGGTAAAACGGTAATTTCACCTATAAACGGATCCGAAATGGGAAATGGGTCTTTCTTCAAAGCCCAATAACCTATAAACGGATATGTCCAATTGGGTGTGGGTAGCAACCCATTATAAACTAGCCCAGATATTTGCAGAGTAATTCAAATTCGTGATTATCTCTAAAAGACAGTTTAAACTGCCTCTCTTATCATGAGGTTAAAATTCTACACCTTATCCTAAAACACCGGGACATAAAGATAAATGCTTATTTCTAAACCGTCTCTTAAGGCAACTATAAATACCCCTCCCCCCCACCATAATGAGGTAATCAATATTTTTCCACATAAATGCTCTTTCATAATCTTCTTGATTACTGACTTGAGTGTCAGAGGGTTCGTCGCCCTAATCCATCCCAGTGTATCAAATTTTTTGCAGGTCAACGGCAGCGGCAAGAAACCAGTCAAACGCCAGTGAAAGTCAACAAGTTTGCCTTTATTGTTTCCAAAAGAATCCACAAATTTATCTGTTTGCTCCCACACTAAAATCAGCAGCAACAGATTGGCGCCGTCTATAGGAAACAGAAAAAGTGATCCAACCTTACTTCATCGGGTGAAAGTAGTTCCAAACCATGCCTCTGAATGAGAAGGGATTGATCCTGCCTTGAATAGTCGAGCATTAAGGGGGTCGGCAAGCAGCAACGAGCTGAGCGACTTAGCTTGAGAAAGCTACTCATGTGCTCGATCTCACTTCGGAGAGTCGAGGCTTTGGCGGTTGACAGGCAGCAACGAGCTGAGCGACTTAGCTTGAGAAAGCTACCCCTGTGCTCGATCTCACTTCGGAGAGTCGAAGCTTTGGGTGGTTAGCAAGCAGCAACGAGCTGAGTAACTTAGCTTGAGAAAGCTACCCCTATGCTCGATCTCACTTCAGAGAGTCGAGGCTTCCGAAAGCTTATGCATTTAAGAAACCCTATGAATTTAAGAAACCCTATGATTGAAGAAAGGGAAGAATAAAGAAAAATGAAAGAAAAAAAAAGAATGAAGAAAAAGGAAAATGAAGATGAGATTTGATTATGAAAGGGTAAGGGTAAACGGGTAGTTTAATAATTATAACTTAATGGATGAGGTTAAGTTAACGGAGGAATGAGTTTAGTGTACTTTTTCAAACGTATTGACATATTATATTCGGCAAAAACCAAAATTACCCCCCCCCCCCCAAACGTTTGGCCCGAGTACAAAATGCCCATACAATATTTGAAAAAGTACACTAAACCCATTTCTCCGTTAATTTAACTCCATCCGTCAAGTTATAATTATTAAATTACTTTTTTGCCCTTACCCTTTCATAATCATATCTCTTCTTTCTTTTTCCTTTTTCTTCATTCTTTTTTTCAAATCCCGATCGATTTGAAAAAAAGGAATGAAGAAAGGGAAGAATAGAGAAAAATGAAAGAAAAAAAAAAGGATTGAAGAAAGGGAAGAATAGAGAAAAATGAAAGAAAAAAAAAGAATGAAGAAAAAGGAAAATGAAGATGAGATTTGATTATGAAAGGGTAAGGGTAAACATGTAATTTAATAATTATAACTTAACGGATGAGGTTAAGTTAACGGAGGAATGGGTTTAGTGTACTTTTTCAAACATTATATGGACATATTATATTCGGCAAAAACCAAAATACCCCCCCAACGTTTGGCCCAAGTACAAAATGTCCATATAACATTTGAAAAAGTACACTAAAACCATTTTTCCGTTAATTTAACTTCATCCGTCAAGTTATAATTATTGAATTACTTTTTTACCCTTACCCTTTCATAATCATATCTCTCCTTTCTTTTTCCTTTTTCTTCGTTCTTTTTTTCAAATCTCGATCGATTTGTCGATCGAATAAATCATAGTTCTCTTTTAAATTTATGGATAAAAATGCAGAACTCATCCTTAAAAAGCATCGTTCGTTTAATTTTCATTTAATTGTTGTAAAAATTTGACTTCAAAATAACTTTAGATTGTTGGTAAGAATAATGTAACTATTAACGCCCATTGAACATGTAAATTCTACTGTACAAATAATGTATGTCAATTCTGTATTTTTTTTATTCTAAGAAAGGTAGGAAGCCCTACCTCAAAATATATTAAGCTAGTTAAATGAATGTTATTTTTCCAATATAATTGTAAAATGACTTGGACACTGCTCATAGCTAGTTAAATGTATTTCACTTCTTGATCATTACGTTTCCAATATAATTGTATTGTAAAATGACATGTTGTCCTCTATTACTACTATGAATTAATAGTCTTTGTGACGGATAGTTTAAAACTGAAGAGTAGACGGTGATAGAATAGCTGGATATTACTGGATATTGCATGTGCAATCCTGCTTTGGTATTAATTTCACTTTTCATATTTATTTGCGGAGAATTCCTTCGGTCCAAGGGAGAGGGAAAGATAGTTTTAAAATTAGGTTGTACAATAAATCTTAAGTTCACACATAGGCGACAGATCCCCTCTCCTCTGCTTAAATTTATCAAACAAAAAAAATCAAAATAAAAAATTCATCAGATAAGTGAAATGGAGAACAAAAGTGAGGGAAGACTAAGAAAGATAAAGGACCATCGATTGCAGAGAGAGAAGTGGCAGCATAAGTAGGAGAATAAGGAGCTTCATGGCCATGGCAAGGGTTTCTGAGAACTCTGATTTATTCAATCAAAAGATCGATCAGGATTTGAAAAAAAAAAGGAATGAAGAAAAAGGAAAAAGAAGATGAGATTTGATTATAAAAGGGTAAGGGTAAAAAAGCAATTTAATAGCTATAACTCAACTTATGAGGTTAAGTTAACGGAGAAATGGGTTTATTGTACTTTAAACGTTGTATGGGCATTTTGTACTTGGGCCAAACGTTGAGGGGTACTTTGGCTTTTGCCCTATTATATTTAGGCCAAACGTTGGGAGGTACTTTGGTTTTTGCCCTACAAATTTAGAAATTTTTACCAAACTATCCCTCTTTTTGTAAGTATGTACCAAACTGTCCCTGTTTGAAAATTTAATACCTAAAATTCCATGTCCCTAACTGAGTTAGCACCCCTAGTAATATCCTTCGCGCTATCTCAGTTAGCGTGTGCTAGGGTACCCCCTCAAGTGGGGGTGTGCAAAAAAACTGATCGAATATAGACACGCTAACTCCATTAGCGTGCCTCTTTAAACCATTCGCGCTAACGGTGTTCACGTGATAGGTGGAGCACTACTCCTCAAGTAGGGGGTAGGAAAAAACCCCAAGTATAGACACGCTAATCCCGTAAAAAATAGCTTAAGACCTCATAAACTTTTTGGTAGCATTGTAAATATGGACATAAAACTTACAATACTCCGAAACAATGTTGTCTTCGGTTGGAACATTGGTAGATAACGCAGTACGTGTCTGCTAGATCGGCAGCATGTCTCCGTGTCGGTACTTGGACCCCCGCTGGAAGTTGGTTTGTTGGAGAAATGTAAAGGCGAGTCATTCTCCTATACCACGTTTTGTAAAGGACATGGGAAGACGCATCGAACGGTGGAATATTCGCAAGTACGTGATCGAGACAATGGTTGTTCCAAATATCCATGTGTACGTGCAATGAAGCTGCCTAATTGTAAGCTGCTTGTCGACCCATACCGTTGACACTATGTAACTCCGCATTGTACGGTTGATGGACCAAAATATTCTGAAGCAACCCAAACTGACGGAGTAGTTTATCTAGAAAATAGCCCTCAATTGTACCAAAGTGGATAAGCGGTGCTTTTGTCAACCACAGTTGAGGAGCCGAGGTACAAACTGGAGGCAATCTCGCTAAACGTGCCTTGGTATATGGTTGCAACTTAACACAATCGTCAGCCAAGTGGTCAAGCTCGTCCCGGTAATATGAGAGGCATCTATTAGGGCTAGCCTTCCACGTCAATGAACCCGTCCAATACACACTTTGCGGTGATCTCATGTTCTCGTCCTCGGGAAGATTTGCCCACTTTGGTGATTTCTTTGCGACAACGGGTCGGCCAATGTGTAGTCGTTCCCAACTCCAGACCTGTAGCATCAATATTGGTTCGTTCATCTGCTTGGCACCGAGAGAGCAATTGCACAAGGCTCTATACAATGTGGCTAATGCAGCACTTTTCCAACTATACGCCCTAACTCTACCAAGATCGGCAATTAGTGGTAGGTACATTGACGGCATGGAATCTCAAGAGGAATTTGGGAACATCACACCTCCAAATAGTGTCATTAAGTAGGCTCGGCAGTAACAGTTCACTTGCAACTCAGTGGAGGCATTAGTCAACGTACTGGAGAATGTGTCCTTCAGCCATTTCAGTCTCACCAATTTGCCTACAAGGGCCGATTAATCCACCTCCACTCTGAGATACTCATGGATAATGAACTCTGGTTCAAAGTTCATTGTGCCAGTTACGACCTGTCCATCAATTGGCAGACCTGTTATTACAGCAACATCTTGCAGTGTCACTGTCATCTCATCGACCGACAAGTGAAAACTATGTGTCTCGGGACGCCATCGCTCGAGAAGGGCGGTTAATAAGGGTCGTCCTTAATGGAGCTCATCAACCCGATGCCGTATAAACCACATTGCTGTAATATGTCATGTATACGGGGATGCATCTCTAACGTGCCGTGCCCCCGAAAACTACACTCCGAAGAATTTCCTTCCCAAACGGCTTTAGAGCGATGCTGACCTTGTAAAGTCAAAAGCTTTGGTTTGATCGGACCGGGAACCACCAGAGGAACTGTAACCCCTTGTTTCAATTGTATGTATTTTATTACGTGGTTTTTTGTTCTTCAATTTTCAGATCAATTTTTATTTTATTCTTCTCTTTGGAATCTTTATCGGGCATTATTTCATTCTTATTAGAACTAAAATATTTTTCCAATCCATTCTAATTTTTTGCGATTTCTTAATTGGAGTTTAAATTTAAACTCTAATTAATCATAATTCCTACCCACAATCTAACTCCCTAATCTTAATCCAACAGCCAGCCTAACTCTCCTCTCCTACACTTTATTTTCTTCCTCCCTATACTTCTTTTTCTCCCTTCCTATAATCTCTACTTCTCCACTTCTACATACGGCCAATCCCTCTGTCATTTTTTCCTCCTACTCTACTGCCTCCATCACCCCTACTACTGCCTAATGCTTTCTAATCCATCAACCCCCTATTTTGTCTTCTTTTACATTTTCAACTATACTACATCAATACTTCCTAATATCTATATATTATTCCCACTGCCTATATAATAATACACATACATACACACTTGCATGCATTCTCTCTCCCACCTTTTATACACACACACACACACACACACACACACACACACACACACATATGCATGCAGCCAATTCCACACCTCTCATCTTTTTCTCTCTCTCTTATATATATATATATACATACACATAACACCTCACCCCTCATCTCTACCTCTCCTTTTTCCTCTGCCTTCTTCAAACTCGAGAAGCCAAGCCAGCACCCGAGCTCCCTATCGCTACCTTCACCGCACTACAGTCGCCGCACCACCATTCTTCTCCGAGCTCCACTTTATCCTCCACCTTCAAGCCGACGACTCCGCTTCTACGGCCCCATGAACCCCGAAGAACAACCCGAACTCACTCCTTCTCCACACACCGCGCCATCTCCTCGTTGTTGTTGCTGCTCATCGTCGTCGCTCACCGTTCTACCTTTGTTCGTCTTGCTGCTATTCTTGTCGCTGTTGTGCCACCGTCCGTTGTAGACGTCTCTTCTTCTTTTTGTGGTTAACACCACCATCGTAATCATCACATTATAAGGCAAGTATCTTGTACACTCCTTTTGTTCTCATACAAGTATTTTTCTTAAACTCGTGGCAAGTAGTCTTGTTATCGTCATATTTTATTGTCAAATTCTGTTCTAGTCACTTGTTTCATGCTATATCGACTCAAGAGTGAACTGTTAACACACTTCGAATCGTTTTATCGAATATCGAATATTCAACCTTGCTATCTCTAAATTTCTTAACCTTGCACTGAGAATTTGACACAGTTTCCTTCATCGAAATTGAGAACTTTGTAAATGAAAATCGTAGCCTATCAAGTGTAGAATCCAGAATATTTTACGGTTTCACAATCTGATTTATAGATTGTGAGATATCATGATTTCAGTATTGTCATATTGTAAATTTCAGAACCTGTACGAAACCACTGTCCTGTTTCTTGTACTGAAAATTAGACCATGTTCCCGATACTGGATCGAAGAACTTTATATATGAAAATCGTAGCACATCGAGTCTAGAATCGAGAACATCTTACGGTTTTGCAATCCAATTTATATATTGTGAGATATCACGATTTTAGTACTTTCATATTGTAAATTCCAGAACCTACACGAAACCACTATCTTGTCTCTTATACTGAGAATTAGACCATGTTCCCGATACTGGATCCTAGAACTATATACATGAAAATAGTAGCCCATCGAGTCTAGAATCCAGAACGTCTTACGGTTTCTCAATTCGAAGTGTAGATTGTAAGTTATTGATGTTTTGGTACTTTGACTCCTGAATTTTCAGAATGTGCACGAAACATCGAAACTAGCGAAGAATAAATTTGTACGCATAGCTACTGTCTCTAGAATGTATCGTGTGAATATGCATTGGAATCGCAAGAGAGACTACTTTCTAGAATCTCTGACGGAATGTGATTTACTTTCCTGTAGCAACGATAAAGTGAATTTGAACGCAGATAGGTGTTGTTATCTAAAAATTCATCTCGACATTTTTGCATATAAACCCATTATTTTTCATATTTAATGAACTGAACTATATGTATTATTGTTCTTGTAATAATAACTTGCATCGATATAACAGATTGGTAGATTTTCTCATATAATGCATTTTATACCCTTGATAATTCTATGAAAACTACTCTCGATACAAGTACCCGTTTTACATCTTATACCCATGATTACCGCCCTTGATATTTTTCTTGATTCTTAATTAACTGTCTTGATTACACCGTTCCACTAGTTGTACCAACTGTATATTCATAATTAATTAATTATAAAAGAATAACAAGCCGAGTTTATAAGGGTATGACTTAGTAGTGGACAATAAAGGAGAGTATACTCCGAAGGGGGCCCGTGTTTCCCGTAATAGTGATTCTTGATTCTTGATTATTGATTACACAATTCTTGATTACACAATTCTCGATTACATGATTCTTGATTATATGTCTTGCTACTATCACTGAAAAACCCGAGTACATAATCCTATAGAATTCACTACTTAAGTCTAAACGTCACATGATTGATATGCACCCGAACTCGTAGTATGGGACACAGGATTGTGTGCATTAGATAAGTTAATAAAACTGATAAACTCAAGAAGCGTGATTTTTGATTATATGACTCCTCATTACATGACTCTTGATTCTTGATTACATGATTATCGATTAACTGATCCTAGGTTATCAATTTGATTATACTTTGAAGTCTATACACTAGTTTACATTTATTACTTATATGATCATATTGTCCCATTTTCTTGCTTCCTTCCATATTGTATTTACACTGCTACTTCTTGTTTCTTCCATGTTACATCTTGTTTACCCCTTTTACTGTTTGTTGCTACTTACTGCCCGAAGCTTGCTCTAATGGGTACTGTTCTATTTTTCTTTGAGTTAATAATTATACAGGTACTGATGGACCCGATGAACAAACCTTCTAGACGATCGTTGCTGCATTATTACTACTTCATATTGTTTTTCTTTCAATCCCTATTTTATCTAGTTGTTATAGCGAACTGCTTATCATACTGTTTTAATTCTGGCATCTTGTATTTCCGGGCATCTTGAACTGATGTTGATGTATTATCTAGATGATAATTATTCTATTTCCAGCTCATGTGATCATTATATTTGCCTGTGTGCATGCGTTATAAATATCTTGTTGAGCTTATAATTGTACAGCTTATGGATGATGTACATCATTCGCTAGACCTCAGTTGTGTGTCTATATTTCCGTATAGTGGGAAGCGGGGCGTGACAGGTTTTTAGTGGTATCAGAGCCTAGGTTCGAACCATGTTAAGATCAACAAGTATACATGCCGCATTGATCACATGAACATTGATAACCATCGTTTGAACACGAATATTAAACTTATTCAATTCATTTTTTATCCCTTCGTATTTCACTCTTTCATTGCTTATTTCCATCCGTCCCTTACATTCTTCTTCATTCATTGATTCTTTATTGGGTATACTACTAGTTCATTCTTTTTATACCCATATTCTTTTTGATTTTGTTGCTACCCATTCTTTTAATCGGCATCACTTTTTTTACTGCGTCATGTCAACGGCTTGGAAAATCACAACTAGAGTGGTGAAGCGAAAGCGTAGCAGAGTTCTTTGTTGGTTCATAGCATGGATTTTGAAGTAAATTTTATCGTCATCAACAACTCAGGGTTCGAAGTTATATTTGGAATGGATAGGGACCGAAGTGCAGATGCTGATCATTGGCCGGTTATAGGGGGCAGTGCATTAGTGAAGAAAGAACAAGAAGAAAAAGAAATAAAAAGAAGAGAAGAAGAAAGAAGTCAAAGAAAGAAGAAAGATGAAGAAAGAAAGAAAAAGAGAATGAAAAAGGAAGAAGAAAGAGAGAGAAGTCGGAGAAGAAAGAAAGAGAGAGAAGCCGGGGAAGAAAAGGAAGAAGAAAAAGAAGAAGAGAACTCGGGAGCAAGAAAGAAAGTGAGAAGTCGGTAGCAGAGGCGGGAGAAAGAAAGAAAGAGAGAGTAGGAGCTTAGATTTTTTTGGCAAATGGAAAGAAGAGATCAAGAAGTGGTATCGGGGATGAAGAGGAAATCAGTGGAAAAAGAAAGAGAAGCGGGTATGAAGAAGCTTTCTTCATCTTCATCATCTTCATTGAGATTTCGCAAGATCTGTGTATTTTGTGGTAGTAACTATGGCATAAGAGCTAGCTACCAAGAAGCCGCGATCGAGCTCGGTAAGGAGCTTGTATAGAGGAATATCGATCTCGTCTACGATGGTGAGAGCATAGGATTGATGAGCCTGGTTTCTGACTCCGTTCGTGCAGGTGGCCGACACATTTTGGAAGTGATTCCCAAGTTGCTGATGCCGAAAGATATTACTGGGGGAACTGTGGAAGATGTTAAAGTTGTCTCTAACATACACGAGAGGAAGGCTGAAATGGCTCCACTGCTAATACTTTTATAGTCTTGCCCGGAGGTTATGGAACACTTGAGGAGTTGTTTGAAGTGATCACAAAAGCTCAAGTGGGGATCCACGGCAAGCCAGTGGGTCTTTTAAATGTTGATGGATATTACGACTCGCTTCTATCATTCATAGATTCAGCTGTGAATGAGGAGTTTATATCCAGTAAAGCCAGACGCATCTTGATTTTTACTCCATCGCCTAAGGAGCTAGTCAGAAAATTGGAGGAGTATGTGCCGGAGCGAGACGAGCTTGTGACTCAGCTGAACTGGGATGTTAGCGATGTCGGTGGTTTAGATTTTAAGCTCAGACATCAAATTGTTGAGTCCTCCAGTAGAGGGTTCACCATTTGTCTTGTTGTACCTTTGCACTCTTTGTTTCTTTTATCTTTTGTTGTACTCTCGATTGAAGAGTATTTTTTTTTTAGGTAAAAGGTGGAATAGTGCCACCCTGTTTCATTAATAAGAAATTAATAAAACAACCCCGGTGAACCGGGAGAATTACAAAAGTACAATGTAGGAAATAAAGTACAGGAAATAAAACATAAACCCCCAACAAAACCCTGGGGGGTGGGACAAATCCTCCATACATCAAACAATCAAAATACAGTAGGACCAATATAAACTAGCCGAGACTGCCACTATCGAGACTCTGATTGGTATGGGTGCCGCCGACTCCTCAGTCCAGTGTCGGCCCAAACTTTACCTCCTCATCATCAAAGTCCTCCACCTCGAAGACTCTGGCAATCCTCCCTCTCACTCATGTGGCCGCAGCTGTAGCCCAAAAAGATATAAGATGCATGATATAAGTAAGGTTAATAGAAATACTATTACATAAAGCACGAAAATAAAAGTTGTTTCTGTTTAGCCATAACACCCATGTCGTTGCCGCAATGGCAATGTACCATGCGTCCTTCATTTCCTGGCGAATTGAGGCAAATTTGGGGCCAATCCACAAATCCTCATATTCACTGGGGTGGTTACTTGTTCCTAGGGCCTTAAAACCTCTACCATCGTCGCCTTACTCCTTGGGCAGTGAATGAAAAGGTGATTCAAACTCTCCGTATGCATGTTGCAGAACCCACATATAGTCGTAATCTGGGGTTGCCTTTTGGCCAGGTTCTCTCTGGTGAGAATTGCATTATTGAGCACCAGCCAGAGGAAGACTCTGACTTTCAGTAGAGTTTTCGCCTTCCATAACACTTGTGCCCAGTTGGGTCTGTATCCCCAAAAGTGAATACGATGGTACAGGGATCTGACCGTGAAATCTCCCTTGGACTCTAGCCCCCATTGCATCTGATCTGGGCCATGGACGCACCTCATCCCTGTCCGTGTGATGTGTGTTTACAATTCAAGTAGTTGTTGTTGTAATCTTGGGGTAAGATTTCCTCGGAGTGGCGGCCTCTAATTTCCCCTCTTCCAAGCCTCTGCCACAGAAATATTGGGTCGATTCGCTTTGTCATATAGCTCTGGGAAGGTTTCCTTCAGTGTATGAGCACCACACCATTTATCCCACCAAAATCTGGTGGGTCGTCCATTACCAATTATCGACGTAACTGCTGAGTTGAATGGACCACTTGCTTTGGTAATTCCTTTCCAGAATCGCGAGACTTTAGCCCCTACTCGAAAGCCTAGACTTCTCGTACCTTTTTCCCGAAGGTATGGTTGAATGAAATCCTGCCATCCTTCTCCACTGTGGTGAAAAACCTTCCACCACCATTTCCCCAAAAGAGCAAGGTTCATGTCTCAAAGGTCGATGATGCCTAGCCCTCCATGCTTCTTTTTCATGCAAGCAATACTCCATTTGATCAGGTGGTAGCCTTCCCTGTTCGAATCTGCCCCTTTCCAAAGAAATCTTTTTCGTATTCGGTCAATCCTTTGGATTACCCATTTTGGAAGCTCAAAAAAAGACATGTAGTAAATGGATAGATTAGACAAAACCGAGTTAATAAGTATCACTCTGCCTCCTAGTGATAGCACTTTCCCTTTCCATCCCGCCAGTCTGTCCTCCACCTTATCTATTATAGGTAGCCAATCCGATTTAGTGAGTTTTCCAGGTCTGAGTGGGAGCCCTAAGTATTTGATTGGGAACTCATTCGTCGAACAGTTTAGTATAGTGGCATGCTCCTGAGCTTCTTCCTCAGAGAGGGTAATGGAGATCAGTGCACTCTAGTGAAAATTTATCCTGAGACCTGACCAGGCTTCAAAACAGTAGAGGGCCTCTTTAAAGCAGACTGTTTCTGATCTAGTCTCATTCCCAAAAAGTAGCGTGTCATCAGCATACTAGAGGATCGTGCATCCTGGCTTGGAGGTGTTGCTGGCCACAAGCGCAATCCAACCTTTCCTCCAGCAATTTTCAAGCATACCCCTCAGCACATCTGCAACAATAGTGAATAGGAGTGGGGATAACGGATCCCCCTGCCGGAGCCCCTTCTTGCAAGGAAACGACGGACCTGGCCGTCCATTCATCGATATTGCCGTTTTACTGGTATGCAAACACTGCTTGATCCAACTTACCCACTTCTCCCCAAATCCTCTCCCTCTGAGAGCTTCCAATAGACAGTCCCAGTCGACGGAGTCGTATGCCTTTTCAAAATTCAATTTTAAGAGGAAGTTCTTGGAATTGCTCTTATGACAGTGGTGGATCACTTGTTCCACGGTGGCACACAGTCTAGGTTACATCTGTCCTTGATGAAGCCTGTCTGAGTTTTGCTGATCAAATTGTCCATTATGCTTTCTAAGCGGATGGCTAAAACCTTTGTGATGATCTTAGCCGAGCAGTTAATGAGGCTAATTGGTTGGAAATCCCCCACACGCTTAGACTCTTCTCGTTTTGGTATTAGGACCACTTCCGCAAAGTTGAACATGCCCAATCTGAGATTGTTGTGAAAAAAATCCTCCATCAGTGCCATAATGTCCTCTTTAATTTCTTCCAAGAACACTTGGAAGAATATCATTGGGAATCCGTCTGGCCCAGGTGACTTGTCTGCTCCCATCGGTTGATGGTCTTTTTCATTTCCATTTCTAAGAAAGGTGCTTCCAAGGTGGATAAATTTTGTGCTGGGTCGTTTTGGTGTGCCTGCCAGTAACCATCCGTCAATGGGATCCTGAAGTCATTCTTTCTCACAAAGAGGCCCTTGTAGTAAGAGTATTGCATTCGCTTCTTAGCTATCCTATATCCCGTCTGTGTAAATTTCGAGGACGAATTTCTTTTGTAAGGTGGGTAGGATTGTAACCCCATGTTTCAATTGTACATATTTTATTATGTGGATTTTTGTACTTCAATTTTCATATCAATTTTTATTTCTTTTCTTTTTTTTGGAATCTTTATTGGGCATTATTTCATTCTTATTAGAACTAAAATATTTTTTTCTAATCCATTCTAAATTTTTGTGCTTTCTCAATTGGAGTTAATTTAAACCCTAATTAATCATATTCCTACTCCCAATCTAACTCCCTAATCTTAATCCAATAGCCAGCCTAATTTTCCTCTCCTACACTTTATTTTCTTCCTCCCTACACTTCTTTTTCTTCCTCCGTATAATCTCTACTTCTCCACTTCTGCATACGACCAATCTCTCTCTCATTTTTTTCTCCTACTCTACTGCCTCAACCACACCTACTACTGCCTAATCCACTCTAATCCATCAACCCCCTATTCTGTCTTCTTTTACATTTTCAACTACACTACATCAATACTTCCTAATATCTATATATTATTCCCACTGCCGATATAATAATACACATACATACACACTTGCATGCATTCTCTCTCCCTTCTTATTTACACACACACACACACACACACACACACACACACACACATGCATGCAGCCAATCCCACACCCCTCATCTTTCTTTCTCTCTCTCTCTCTCTCTCTCTCTCTCTCTCTCTCTCTCTCTCTCTTATATATACATACACATAACACCTCACCACTCATCTCTTACCTCTCCTTTTTCCTCCGCCTTCTTCAAACTCGAGAAGCCAAGCCAGCACTCGAGCTCCTCATCGCTACCTTCACCACACTACAGTCGCCGCACCACCTACTCTTCTCCGAGCTCCACTTTATCCTCCACCTTCGAGCCGACGACTCCGCTTCTACGGCCCCATGAACCCCAAAGAACAACCCGAACTCACTCCTTCTCCGCACACCGTGCCATCTCCTCGTTGTTGTTGTCACTCATCGTCGTCGCTCACCGTTGCTACTGTTTCTCGTCTTGCTACCATACTTGCCGCTGTTGTGCCACCGTCCGTTGCCTGACGTCTCTTTTTCTTTCTGTGGTTAACACCACCATCGTAATCGTCACATTACAAGGCAATATCTTGTACACTCTTTTTGTTCTCGTACAAGTATTTTCCTTAGACTCGTGGCAAGTAGTCTTGTTATCGTCATATTTTATTGTCAAATTCTGTTCTAGTCACTTGTTCCATGCTATATTGACTCAAGAGTGAACCGTTAATACACTTCGAATCGTGTTATAGAATATCGAATATTCAACCTTGCTATCTCTAAATTTTTTGACATTGCACTAAGAATTTGAACTAGTTTCCTTCATCGAGAATGAGAATTTTGTAAATGAAAATCGTAGCCCATCAAGTGTAGATTCTAGAACATATTACAATTTCACAATCCGATTTATAGATTGTGAGATATCACGATTTTAGTACTATCATATTGTAAATTTCAGAATCTGCACGAAACCACTGTCCTGTCTTTTGTACTGAGAATTAGACCATGTTCCCGATACTGGATCGAAGAATTTTATATATGAAAATCTTACGGTTTCTCAATCCGATATGTAGATTGTAAGTTATTGATGTGTTAGTACTGTGACTCTTGAATCTCCAGAATGTGCACGAAATATCGAAACCAGCGAAAAATGAATTTGTACGTATATCTACTGTCTCTAAAATGTATCGTGTGAATATGCGTTGGAACCGTAAAAGAGTCTACTTTCTAGAATCTCTGACGGAATCAGATTTGCTTTCCTGTAGCAACGGTAAAGTGAATTTGAACGTAGATAGGTGCTGCTATCTAAAAATTCATCTCGACGTTTTTGCATATAAATCCGTTATTTTTCATATTTAATGAACTGAACTATATGTATTATTGTTCTTGTAATAATAACTTACATCGATATAACAGATTGATAGATTTTCTCATATAATGCATTTTATACCACTTGATAATTATATAAAAACTACTCTCGATACAAGTACCCGTTTTACATCTTATACCCATGATTACCACCCTTGATATTTTCCTTGATTCTTAATTAACTGTCTTGATTACACTGTTCCACTAGTCGTACCAACTGCATGTCACGCCCCGCTTCCGGAATACGGGAATACGAGCCCGTAACTGAGGCCCAGCGAATGATATAAGTATACCAACTCATATCATCCATAAGCTTGTACCAGTCTTAATCAAAAATATAAGAAAATTTAATCACAACCACGCAGGAAACATGATCACATAAACTAGAATGAAGTTCAATAACCAATTCTGGAATATAAAGACTTACCAAAATAACTCGATAGACTTCTGCTCCAATTGTAGAAGATCTGCTTATCAATGTCTCCTAGAAATTCTCTTTGTGCACAAGTACTTGATTATCTAAAGAGAAATAATAAATTGTCCTTAGAGCAAGTACGGACAGCAAGTAGTGAAAGCAGAGAGTAAAGGAACAGGTTACTTGAAGGAATATGAATCAAGATCAAATACACGATGACAATAATGGCAGTAATAACAATGGTCTTAATAAAATATACATATATGTCAATTTATGTTCAATAGAGTGTCATTTCTCCTATCTAGTGCACGTACTTCTGTGTCCCATGTGTGCCGTACCACAGGTTCGGTGCACGCAAAACAGTATACGTTTGAGACATAGTGGTGGGGTCTACAGAGCGTGTACTCGGTTTCAATAACAATCATTTACCATTTTCATTCATTCATTCACATTCATTACTTCTCCTTCCATTTCAATACCATTTCAATATAGGCCCTCGAGTACATTTTCTGAGATTTTCCACTACTAGGTCAACCCTTATAACCCCGGCTTGTTTAGTATTTTACTCTTAAATCATTCATGCTCATGCAGGTGTATATAATAATGTCAAGGAGACGATAGAATGCAGCAAAATGATGCATTGCTAAATAATAAAGATGAAGTAATAAATTTAAAACAACAATTCTCTTTTTATTATTTAAACCGATTCCAATTATAACTGGGTCGAAACCTCAGTACAATGCAGACAATGTAGCAGTAACTTATAAAAAGCCATCACACATACGTTCATTAAAATGCCAATTAATGTGCTACTACAAATTATGGAACCCATTACAATGTCATATAACGATTAGAATGTCATTTTCTGTGTACAATCCACTTTATGAAGTCATTAATCCAATCACAATTGTCTCATTCAATCAATGTATACAATTACCATTCATTTTCCTTTGTACACAATTCTATTCATTTTATTCATTTCGATTATATCTATATGGCTTAGGTTTGAGTCAATGGACAATTTTAGGAGGTCAAGAGTATGTCGGGTTAGCTCGTGTAAACCCTCAATACTCCTAACGAGACGGGACACAAGGCAATTTAAGATGACTAAAAATGGAACTACTTGCAGGAGATCAATAAGCTTGAACAAGAATAAATAAGAGAGTTCAAGTGGACTTGCCTTTTTGTAGTAGTTGATCCGAATAATTTAAGAATAACGGGATCAGTATCCCAGGGAACAATCCCAAGAGGCACGTGCAAAGTACGCACGTAGAAACTCCAAAAACAGCAACAGTGAGTTGATTTCCCCACACTGGATCAGCCCAAAACAGCAAGCAGCTACGGGATCTAGTGCGGGTAGAACAGCAAACAGCAAGAGTATCCAATCAGAACTCAGACTCGCACCGGATCTGAAGAACAGCGAACAGCAGGATCGAGGGGGCCGAACAGCAAACAGCCTCGGCAACCAATGGAACGACAGCCCCACAGCGGATCAGCCCGAACAGCAAGCGGCGGACTTGGATCGACTGCGGCAAAATAGCGGACAGCCAAAGTAGCCAATCAGCGCTCGTCTTCCACCTTCGATCGAGAGAGAGAGGGAACGAGGGCGGAGGCGCGTTGACTGCTCTGGGATCGCGACGGCGACGTGCGGCGGCTGGTCGGGAAGCGACGCAACCACGGCTACGGCAACACAACTCTGGCGAATGGAGCGAGGCTCTGTTTCTGTTCCAGAACAGGGGAAAGGAAGGGATGAGCGAGAGGGGGGTTCTTCGGTGGTAGCAATGGCGACGAGCTCGAGGGGTTCGAGCGGAAGCGGCACAATGGCGATGACGAGCGAGGGAAGCCGAAGCGTCGACGAGGAGGAGGATGAAGATGGGTTCTTGAGCTTCGATTCTCGACTGTGGAGAAGCAATGGCGATGGTGGTGGACGCGGCGGAGGTGCAGGACTTGAAGACGATGGCGGCAAGGAAGCGAGGGCACACGGGAGGAAGACGATGACGGAGGTAGTGGAGTTGCGTCTGTCGACGAGCTTGAGGTTGAAGACGATCGATTTCGAATATGGCGATGGGTTCTCGACAATGGCGACGAGCGGGATGAAGACTTTGGGTTTGGCCGCGGAGTGGAACGGCGACTCGACGGAGGGAGTCGGGGCTTCGATGGTGAAGTGAGGGGCTCGACGCTGGCAGGATGGAGCTTCGGTGGTAATGGCGAAGGTGTCGAATGTTGAGGACGATGTAGAGTGGCACTGGATTGAGCGGGAGACGTTGGCGACGGCAGTGGAACGGGCGGGAAGCACTCGCGGCGTCGGTGTGGGGAGAAGCTCGAGGGGAAGAGTTCGATAGGAGGTGGGCTTGAATTTGGGCTTCAAATGAATATAATAAATAGGAATTGTTGGGCTTCAATTAAATAATATAACATGTACCAAGATCAATGAGCTCCAAATGAGATAAATAAAAGAAGAGAGACAAATTCTAACTTGGAATATAAATTTGGATTTCAATAGGAGATTCAAAACGATTTTAAGTGCATTGGAATGATTTATACGAAATTTGAAATATCAGAACACACGGAGAAAATATTAGAACTGGAAATCCGTATAATCGGAAATAGGGGTTACAAATCCTACCTACCTTACACAAAAATTTCATCCTCGAAATTTGCTTAAGCGGTACATAGGACAGGGTAAAAGCAACTTAGGAGAGGGTAACAAACAAGGGATCTAAAGAAAAGTCAACTCGGTAGTAACACCCAAAAATACGAAGGGGTGGATAATAATGATGTCAAAAGGAATGCATAGAAGAGAATGAACGGTATCAAAAGGAAAGAACAATACGAGATAATAAGGCAAGATAAGGAGTCGGCAGAACTGAAATCAAAGAGAGAAGACAGGGAAGAATTGAATCAATAAATGAATGAATGCATGATGGTCAAATGGAATGTAAGAAAGAAGTAACCGGTATCAAAATGAAGAATGAACAACACATGACTTGTAAGATAACAAAGCAAGGAGATGAAGAGTATGTAGAGTTGGAATAGAAGAAGCGATGGACAAGGCAGAGATGAGAGAAGAAATGAGTCAAGGGGTGAGGACAATGCAAGGAATGGTACAAAACAAACATTACAAGGGAGGAGAAGCAACAAGAAGATCATGGGACCTGTGGGTTATGGGCCCACCACGCTTCCGCTGCGCTACTCTGATGGCAATGTCCCAAGCAACATATATGTCGATGTAGGCCACATGACATCAATCAACGAACCGAGCAGGAAGACAACAATGAGACACCAGGATCAAGGACAGTATGAGCTCAAGAAATATATAATTAAACAATGCAGAATGAATATAAAGTTTGTTTTCAATTTTAAATGATCAAAAGATATGTTATAGATCAAGACTAAAGGGTAGGAGAATTGGGTTATAAATCAAATAATAGGTTTAAATCCAATAAGGAAATAGGCTATAGGATTTTTAAGATATACAGTAAATCAAATAGTGAAAAGTATATAAAATGGAGCATGTTCGGGCTCAAAACAAAATAATAGTAATAGTAACGACAAGCATAATAATACCAATAACAATAATAATAACAAAATATCAACACTGCTAACAATAAAATAACAATGATAATAACAATAATATTAATAATAATAAGAATAAGAATAATAACAATAACAATAAAAATAATGATAATAATAATAATAGCATAAATGGATATAATAATAATATGCACATATGTGTCAAAATGGAAAAGTGAGTTTAATAGATTTACTAAAATAATCCAGACAGTAGTAATATATGATATAAATATTCGATCACTTAAAATGTAGAATAAAATTAAAATACACCGTTGTTTGAAATAAATAAAATTTCCAAATAGTCAGATGAAATAAAAAGTTTCTTAGAAACCAGAATAATATTTTGTTAAAATCCGATCGATTGAAAATGTAGATTGCTGAAAAGAATTTGAAGGATAAAATCTTAAATACAGAAAGTACACGGAAAGATACATATGTGCAGGAGCAAGGGTTTGAGCTCAAGTTAAATATTAATAAATAGTGCAATCAAGTGTATGTAAAATTTAGGCTTCAACAAAAATACTAATAATAACACCAATAATAATAAAATATTAACAATACCGGTAAAAATAATAATGTAAGACAGAATATAATTTGGTTCAACAAAATTTTTTTTTTGTACGAAAGTAATTCATTATTAGCAACAGTAATAATAAAATAATGCAAACAACAATGACAAGAACAACGGCAATATCAAATATAATAATGATATCAATAATAATAACGAGAAACATAATAATAACATTACAAAACAAGGTGAGAATTTGGTTTATCAAGTCTATAAATAAATCAAACAAGAATATATATAGTCGATCAATTATAAATGGAAGGTAAAATCAAAATACACCGTTAATTCCCAATCGTAAGAAAATAGAATACTATTCAATAAGAATTCAAACCAAAACACAAAAATGTTGATAATTATATGAACAACAAGGGAACACAAAGGTTATATAAAAAAAATATTTTTGAAAGATAACCAGTCAAGATACATAAAAATACGAACAAATTTAGCTAAGTAAGGAAATATTAATAACAATGAAGGTAAAAGAAATATAATAATTAGTGAATGTTGACATTATAATCAATACCCGAAAAATACATTAAGGGTAACGAGTAAACTAGGCCAAAATATATATATATACACAAGGAGGCATTAAAAGGAGTTCATTAAACACTATAAAGGTAAGAGTCAAATCATTAGGACGTGAAACAAGTAAGAAATTTAGAATGTTAAAGAATTGGAAAACCGTGGCAATAATTAGTAATTTACAAAAGAACGAAAACGTAGACCATAGTTGGTGTACTCAATCTTAACATAAATGTAAAAATAAATTTGTAAACACAAAATAGTGTAAAATTTAACTATACTAGTTTAAATTGTATGGAAACATGAAGTGTAATTGTATAAACAAGATGTCATAAAGAAAATATTGCTTTACCTTTAGTTTCATTATGTAAGTAAAAATTGTCTTGAAATATAAATTAGTAATTAGGTAGAAAATCTTGCATCCTTACCATCAAGTTGCAAGTTTGCCTTCACGACATCAGGTTTCAAGTTGCCGTCCGGATATTCGGCTGCACATTTTGCCTCGCCGATATCTAGTTGCAATTTGCCTCCATTGACATCGAGTTGCATATTTGCCATCTCGATATTAGGTTGCACCGAAATGATGAAATGGAAAATGTAACCTCCCATATACACAGGGATATGGAACATTAAATTTAAGTATGAGGTTATGTTTTGAAATTCGTGATATAAAAATAGTAGAATAGTAAGAAATGAAGTTGAAAGCCACACAATAGAATATCAAAATAGATATATAAATTATAAATATCAACACAATAGTTCAAAATAGTAGAAGTTAAAATGATTTATAAAAGTAGGGAGAAGAACGGAATGAAATACATGTATAAGTACAATGCAAATGCGAATGAGAAAATAAATATGCAATGTAGTAGATTTATACAATAAATATATCATAAAAATATACAGTATCGTAGGAGTTGAACGAGCCTCTAACATGTCCTTGAAGATCCACAGATGCCGATCGACGAACCAAGCAGGGAAGAAAAGAATGGACAACTCCAGAATCAAATGAATATGGACACAAAAGAATAAAATCTATACCCAATGAAGAATCAATGAAAGTGAGGACTGCAAGGGGCGGAACGAACCAAGGATTGAAAGACTTGAATAAGAAGAGATCAAAGAGGAATCCAAATGAGAGGGGTATCCAGATAATGTTGGTTATTCATGTTCATGTGATTAACGTGGTGTACATATTATTGAGTTAGACTGGCTAGAACCAAACTTGACTGACATATTAGTCAGATATGACTAACACATTAGCCAACCAGCTAAACTCCAACATAGTTAGAGCCTAACCTGGGCTTTGATACCACTAAAAACCTGTCACGCCCCGCTTCCCGGAATACGGGAATACGAGCCCGTAACTGAGGCCCAGCGAATGATATAAGTATACCAACTCATATCATCCATAAGCTGTACCAGTCTTAATCAACAATATAAGAAAATTTAATCACAACCACGCAGGAAACATGATCACATAAACTAGAATGAAGTTCAATAACCAATTCTGGAATATAAAGACTTACCAAAATAACTCGATAGACTTCTGCTCCAATTGTAGAAGATCTGCTTATCAATGTCTCCTAGAAATTCTCTTTGTGCACAAGTACTTGATTATCTAAAGAGAAATAATAAATTGTCCTTAGAGCAAGTACGGACAGCAAGTAGTGAAAGCAGAGAGTAAAGGAACAGGTTACTTGAAGGAATATGAATCAAGATCAAATATACGATGACAATAATGGCAGTAATAACAATGGTCTTAATAAAATATACATATATGTCAATTTATGTTCAATAGAGTGTCATTTCTCCTATCTAGTGCACGTACTTCTGTGTCCCATGTGTGCCGTACCACAGGTTCGGTGCACGCAAAACAGTATACGTTTGAGACATAGTGGTGGGGTCTACAGAGCGTGTACTCGGTTTCAATAACAATCATTTACCATTTTCATTCATTCATTCACATTCATTACTTCTCCTTCCATTTCAATACCATTTCAATATAGGCCCTCGAGTACATTTTTTGAGATTTCCCACTACTAGGTCAACCCTTATAACCCCGGCTTGTTTAGTATTTTACTGTTAAATCATTCATGCTCATGCAGGTGTATATAATAATGTCAAGGAGACGATAGAATGCAGCAAAATGATGCATTGCTAAATAATAAAGATGAAGTAATAAATTTAAAACAACAATTCTCTTTTTATTATTTAAACCGATTCCAATTATAACTGGGTCGAAACCTCAGTACAATGCAGACAATGTAGCAGTAACTTATAAAAAGCCATCACACATACGTTCATTAAAATGCCAATTAATGTGCTACTACAAATTATGGAACCCATTACAATGTCATATAACGATTAGAATGTCATTTTCTGTGTACAATCCACTTTATGAAGTCATTAATCCAATCACAATTGTCTCATTCAATCAATGTATACAATTACCATTCATTTTCCTTTGTACACAATTCTATTCATTTTATTCATTTCGATTATATCTATATAGGCTTAGGTTTGAGTCAATGGACAATTTTAGGAGGTCAAGAGTATGTCGGGTTAGCTCGTGTAAACCCTCAATACTCCTAACGAGAAGGGACACAAGGCAATTTAAGATGATTAAAAATGGAACTACTTGCAGGAGATCAATTAAGTTGAACTAGAATAAAAAAATTAGTTCAATGGACTTGCCTTTTTGTAGTAGTTGATCCGAATAATTTAAGAATAACGGGATCAGTATCCCGGGGAACAATCCCAAGAGGCACGTGCAAGGTACGCACGTAGAAACTCCAAAAACAGCAACAGTGAGTTGATTTCCCCACACTGGATCAGCCCAAAACAGCAAGCAGCTACGGGATCTGGTGCGGGTAGAACAGCAAACAGCAAGAGTATCCAATCAGAACTCAGACTCGCACCGGATCTAAAGAACAGCGAACAGCAGGATCGAGGGGGCCGAACAGCAAACAGCCACGGTAACCAATGGAACGACAGCCCCACAGCGGATCAGCCCGAACAGCAAGCGGCGGACTTGGATCGACTGCGGCAAAACAGCGGACAGCCGAAGTAGCCAATCAGCGCTCGTCTTCCACCTTCGATCGAGAGAGAGAGGGAACGAGGGCGGAGGCGCGTCGACTGCTCTGGGATCGCGACGGCGACGTGCGGTGGCTGGTCGGGAAGCGACGCAACCACGGCTACGGCGACACAACTCCGGCGAATGGAGCGAGGCTCTGTTTCGGTTCCAGAACAGGGGAAAGGAAGGGATGAGCGAGAGGGGGGTTCTTCGGTGGTAGCAATGGCGACGAGCTCGAGGGGTTCGAGCGGAAGCGGCACAATGGCGATGACGAGCGAGGGAAGCCGAAGCGTCGACGAGGAGGAGGATGAAGATGGGTTCTTGAGCTTCGATTCTCGACTGTGGAGAAGCAATGGCGATGGTGGTGGACGCGGCGGAGGTGCAGGACTTGAAGACGATGGCGGCAAGGAAGCGAGGGCACACGGGAGGAAGACGATGACGGAGGTAGTGGAGTTGCGTCTGTCGACGAGCTTGAGGTTGAAGACGATCGATTTCGAATATGGCGATGGGTTCTCGACAATGGCGATGAACGGGATGAAGACTTTGGGTTTGGCCGCGGAGTGGAACGGCGACTCGACGGAGGGAGTCGGGGCTTCGATGGTGAAGTGAGGGGCTCGACGCTGGCAGGATGGAGCTTCGGTGGTAATGGCGAAGGCGTCGAATGTTGAGGACGATGTAGAGTGGCACTAGATTGAGCGGGAGACGTTGGCGACGGCAGTGGAACGGGCGGGAAGCGCTCGCGGCGTCGGTGTGGGGAGAAGCTCGAGGGGAAGAGTTCGATAGGAGGTGGGCTTGAATTTGGGCTTCAAATGAATATAATAAATAGGAATTGTTGGGCTTCAATTAAATAATATAACATGTACCAAGATCAATGAGCTCCAAATGAGATAAATAAAAGAAGAGAGACAAATTCTAACTTGGAATATAAATTTGGATTTCAATAGGAGATTCAAAACGATTTTAAGTGCATTGGAATGATTTATACGAAATTTGAAATATCAGAACACACGGAGAAAATATTAGAACTGGAAATCCGTATAATCGGAAACAGGGGTTACACTGCATGTTCATAATTAATTAATTATAAAAGAATAACAAGCTGGGTTTATAAGGGTACGGCTTAGTAGTGGACAATACAGGAGAGCATACACAGAAGGGGCCCGTGTTTCCCGTAATAGTGATTCTTGATTCTTGATTACACAATTCTTGATTACACAATTCTCGATTACATGATTCTTGATTACATGTCTTAATACTATCACTGGAAGACCCGGGTACATAATTCTATAGAATTTACTACTTAAGTCTAAACGTCACATAATTGATGTGCACCCGAACTTGTGGTATGAGATACAGGATTGTGTTCATTAGATAAGTTAATAAAACTGATAAACTCGAGAAGCGTGATTCTTGAATACATGACTCTTGATTCTTGATTACATAATTATCGATTAACTAAGCCTAGGTTATCAATTGATTATACTTTGAAGTCTTGAATACACTAGTTTACACTTATTACTTACATGATCATATTGTCCCAGTTCCTTACTTTCTTCCATATTGTATTTACACTGCTACTTCTTGTTTCTTCCATGTTACATCTTATTATATTACTGCTTTTACTGCTTATTGCTACTTGCTGTCCAAAGCTTGCTCTAATGCGATTGTTTTATTTTTCTTTGAGTTAATAATTATACAGGTACAGATGGACCTGACAAACAGACCTTCTAGACGATCGTTGCTGCATTATTACTACTTCATGTTGTTTTTCTTTCAGTCGCTATTTGATCTAGTTGTTATAGCGAACTTCTTATCGTACTGTTTTAATTCTGGCACCTTGTATTCCCAGGCATCTTGACCCGATGTTGATGTATTACCTAGATGATGGTTATTCTATTTCCAGCTCATGTGATCATTATATTTGTCTTCGTGAATGCATTATAAATATCTTGTTGTGCTTATAATTGTACAGCTTATGGATGATGTACATTATTCGCTGGACTTCAGTTGCATGTCTGTATTTCGTATAGTAGGAAGCGGGACGTGACAGAAACATATAAGGAAGAAGATGGTCCTGGCTGACTAGATGGAGAAGAAGGGCCAGGTTGATTTGGAGGAGGATGAGATGGGCCCATTTGATTTGCCGGAGAAGAAGAAGGACTGGCCTCATCCTACACAAAAAAAGTTGAAATACAACATATAAATTTATAATTTTCTTGATATTAAAATTAAACGTATGAAATTAATGTCAAATCATTTTACATTGGTACGTCTCTATCCACCACGGTTCGTTTTTTTGGAGGTTGTCCATGACATGTCCGTGGACCTTTCCGGGTTGTTGGAGGTCTAATACTACTCCCTTCTTCGAGATTACCCACTGTCTATGCCATATGTTATATCAAATTGAATCCTACATGTTCGATAATATATGTTAACAAATTTACCTTAAAATCGCTATAAATTTATTATACAATTAACAATGTCTAATTTCTAAAATTTCAATATTAAACAATATTACTCACAATGTCCATTCCAATATTGGTTTAATTTTGGTTAATTACACAATACAAATTTTACAACCTAAATCTATTACGTACAAATTTATCAATGTAAATTTATAGATCTATCAATGCAAATTTAAACCTAAACCTAAACCTATCAATGAAAATTTATCAATGCAAACATAACCCTAAATCTGCTAATTCAAATTTAACCCTAAATTTAATATAATTATCATATACAAACCAAATAAACCAAAAATTTCAAATCCAACCCTTGACACAAAATCACTAAAAATTATATATTATAGAACTGGCACGCCCCGCTTCCCACTATACGAAAATATAGGCACGCAACTGAGGCCCAGCGAATGATATACATCATCCATAAGCTGTACAATTATAAGCTCAATAAGATCTTTATAACACATTCACGCAGGCAAATATAATAATCACATGAGCTGAAAATAGAATAACCATCATTTAGATAATACATCAACATCGGGTCAAGATGCCCAGGAGTACAAGGTGCCAGGATTAAAATAATATGATAAGCAGTTCGCTATAACAACCAGATAAAATAACGACTGAAAGAAAAATATCATGAAGTAGTAAGGAAGCAACAACGATCGTCTAGAGAGTCTGCTCGTCGGGTCCATCAGTACCTGTATAATTATTAACTCAAAGAAAAAAATAGAAAAGTTCCCGTTAGAGCAAGTTTCGGGCAGCAAGTAGCAACAAGCAGTAAAAGGGGTAATATAACAAGATATAACATCGAAGAAACAAGAAGTAGAAGTACAAATACAATATGGAAGTGAGCAAAGAACTGGGGCAATATGATCATGTAAGTAATAACTGTAACTAATATATTCTAGACTTCAAGGTATAAGCAATTGATAACCTAGGCTCAGTTAATCGATAACCATGTAATCAAGGATCAAGAGTCATGTAATCGAGAATCATGTAATCAAGAATCAAGAGTCATGTAATGAAGAATCATGCTTAGTAAAAATCTCAAGTTTATCTGTTTTATTAACTTATCTAATGCACGCAATTCTGTGTTCCATACCACAAGTTCGGTGCATATCAATCATGTGACGTTTAGACTTAAGTAGTGAAGTTTATAGGATTATGTACTCGGGTCTTCCAGTGATAGTATCAAGACATGTAATTATGAATCATGTAATCGAGAATTATGTAATCAAGAATTGTGTAATCAAGAATCAAGAATCAAGAATCACTATTTCGGGAAACACGGGCCTCCTTCCGAGTATACTCCCCTATTTTGTCCACTATTAAATCGTACCCTTATAACCCCGACTTGTTATTCTTTTATAATTAATTATGAACATGCAGTTGGTACGACTAGTGGAACGGTGTAATCAAGACAGTTTAATCAAGAAAAATACCAAGGGCAGTAATTATGGATATGAGACGTAAAATGAGTACATGTATCGAGAGTAGTTATTATAGAATTATCAAGTGGTATAAAACGCATCTATCAACCTATTATATCTATGCAAGTTATTATTACAAGAACAATAATACACTCAGTTCATTAAATATGAAAAGTAACGGGTTTATATGCAAAAACGTAGAGATGAATTTTTAGACAACTTGACATATCTGCATTCAAATTCACTTTTCCGTTGTTACAGAAAAGCAAATTTGATTCCGTCAGAAATTCTAGAAAGTAGAATCTCTTTCTGTTCCAACGCATATTCACACGATACATTCTAAAGACAGTAGCTATGCATACAAATTCATTCTTCGTTGGTTTCGATGTTTCGCGCACATTCTGAAAATTCGGAGTCACAATACTGAAACTGCGATATCTCACAATCTATATATCGGATTAAGAAACTGTAGGATGTTTCGGATATCTAGACTCGAAGGGCTATGATTTTCATGTAGAAAGTTTTTCGATCCAGTGTCGGAAACATGGTAAAATTCTCAGTACAAGAGACAGGTTAGTGATCCCGTGCAGGTTCAGAAATTCACGATATGACGGTACTAAAATCGCGATATCTCACAATCTATACATCCGATTGAGAAACCGTAAGATGTTCTGGATTTGGGACTCGATGGGCTACGATTTCCACGTAGAAAATCTTCAATCCAGTATTGGAAACATGGTCGAATTCTTAGTGCAAGTTCAAGAAATTTTAGAGATAGTAAGGTTGAATATTAGATATTCGATAACACGATTCGAAATGTGTTAACGGTTCACTCTTGAGTTGATATAGCATGGAAAAAGTGACTAGAACAGAGTTTGACAATAAAATATGATGATAACTAAACTACTTGCCACGAGTCAAAGGAAAATGCTTGTACGAGAACAAAGAGAGTGTACAAGGTACTTGCCTTATAATGTGACGATTACGGTGGTGGTGTTAACCACGGAAAGAAGAAGCGACGTCGGCAACGGACGACGGCACAACGGCGGTAAGAATGGCGGCAAGACGGTAGCTAGCGAGCAACGATAGCAACGGTGAGTGACGGTGATGAACAACAACAACAACGAGGAGATGACGCGGCGTCGGGTTGTTTTTTGGGGTTCACGGGATCGTAGAAGTGGAATTGTTGGCACGAAGGTGGAAGGTAAAGTGGAGCTCGGGTGTTGGCTTGGGCTCTCGGGTGTGAAGAAGGCAGAGGAAAATGATGGCAGGAGGAGGAGAAGCAAAGAAGAAAAGAAGAATAGGTAGTGAGAATGTTGAATGTATGTGTGCATATATATAGAAAGAAAGGGAGGTTGACAGCATGGTGCATGCAAGGTGTATATTATTTATGTAAGTGCATGCATGTGTAGAGTTAGGTGTAAGAGTGTGGAAAAATGGTGAGAAGAGTTAGGCTGTTAGAAGAAAAATGAGGGAGTTAGGTTAGAGAATGAGAAAAATGAGGGGGGGGGGGGCGTATGCAGAAATGGAGAAGTAGGGAGGGAGAAAAAGAAGCGTATGGAGGAAGAAAATAAGGTGTAGGAGAGTTAGGTTAGCTGTTGGATTAAGAATTAGGATTAGGATTAGGATTAATCAGGATTAAAGTTTGTATTTAAACTCCGGTCGAAACATCACAAAATTATAGAATTGATCAGAAAAATATTCTGGCTTAGATAAAGAGTCCAAAGAGAAAAATAAAACTGATCTAAAAATTGAAGTAAAAAAATTCATATAATAAAATACGTACAACTGGAACAGGGAGTTACACGAACACTTACAAACGAATGCTGGGTTGAAGGTCGAAGCCGACTACGACGCTGCAGATCCGATCCTTCCGAAAATTTGGGAAAAAGGGTTTATGGGTTCACTAATAATTTGGGCAAATGTTGGTTGAGATGAGATTTTCGGCATTGAAGAAGAGATTTTATTAAAAATTTCGAGAGATTGGGATGAGTAAAGGCTGAAATCGGAGGATAGGGTTTGGGGGTTGGGTTCAAAATCGTGCGATGGGGTTTTGGGAGAGAGAAGAAGTGAGATGAGAGTGAGAGAGAGTGTTATTTAAGAGAAACCCAATCACACTCGCTAACCCCGTTAACGCGCCTGGTTTAAATGGGCGCACTGACGGGGTTAACGTGTCTATACTTGGTGATTTTTATCCCACACTCTTATTTGAGGTAGTGCCCTCTACTATCCCATCGACACTCGCTAACCAGGTTAGCGCGCCTGGTTCAAATGGGCACGCTAACGTCTATATTTGGTGAGTTTTTTCGCACACCTCTACTTGAGCAGAAAAGTGGTATCTCCTATAACACACTAACTGAGATAGCGCGACGAATTTTGCTAGGAGCTCTGACTCAGTTAACGATAGGGACTTTTTGGTATTAAAGTTTCGAACAGGAATAGTTTGTTAAAGTGGGATAGTTTGGTAAAAAAAAATCAAAAATTTAAGACGAAAGTTAGTCCGATGAATTAAATGCTGCTTTATGCTATTAATGATTTGATAACAAAATCAAAAAGAGTAATGCTTCAGCCACTACCAATTTTACTACCATTCTCTTCACTACTTTAGGTGGCATATTCCTATTGGAGAGTTTTCCCACCTACTCTATCTTCCCCTACCTATTGGAGTGTGCCACCTAAGGTAGTAAAGAGAAATGTAGTGAAATTGGTAGTGGCTCTAGCATTACTCAATAAAAAATAACCATTGATAGAAGGGTAAAGGGTCGGGAGGTGACCATGCTAAGACACAAGTCACACAACCCTTTATTACAAAAAGAAGAATAAAATCAATAATAAAGGTAGGCTCGGAATGCAGAGTATGTTACAACGTTACCTTTAATCAAAATAATAACTCTCTATATATTTTTTTAATTAAAATATTAAAGATATATATACTAACTATTGAATATATTGATACAGAAGTTAATGTTGAAATAACTATAATCTTTGTATCTTAAGCCAATTTTGTTATATTTGAATATGTAAGAGCATCTGTAGTCGTTTATGTTAAAATTATCCATATATGGATAAATAGATATAGGAATTTCGATTTCGCTGCACTCGTCGAAAGCTATTTTATAGCAATCAATTATATAATATTAAGCGACGGCAGATGATGTGCCGTCGGAGGGAGAAAACGCGTAAAATTCGGTGGCATTCAATCGGACGGCACATGAAGTGCCGTCCGTTTAAAAAAAATAAAATAAAATAAAAAATTTCCCCCCGTGTGTCTAGGACGGCACATGAAGTGCCGTCCGACACACTTTTTTGGACCGTAGCTACTTTTCTCAATTATTGGCCATTGAGATCTGATTAATTTAGTATAATTTTTTTTGGACCGTAGCTATTAGTTTGTTTAGTAGAATTAGGGAGAATATATTTGAGATCTGATCTAATTAAATCGGCGACGGACGGCACATCAAGTGCCGTTCGGGGAAAGGGGCTTTTGACTTTTTGGAGTGTTTTTTAATTCTTTTTGGGGGTTTAATAAATCGGATAAATTCGAATTTTTCCAAACGGACGGCACTTGAAGTGCCGTCCGACGATTATAATAATAATTTTTCACGCGGGACGGCGCTTCGAACACCGTCCCTCATTTATCGATAAAAGCTATATCGATTCTCATTTATAGCAATCTACTGTAGCGATTTATCGATAATATCGATATATAGCAAACGACTGCAGCTACTTTTTTTACCAAATATCGATATTATCGATATATAGCAAACGACTACAGATGCTCTAAACAGTTATTAGATATCCTATTTGAACGGTTCGATAATTTAGCAGTATCTACATCCATATTTAGGCTGACAGATGTCAACTATCTGCATTAATCTAATTACTAGTAATAGCACAAAATATCCCCCAGTAAGAGCATCCACAGTCGTTTGAGGTAAAATATGCATAAATACAAAATTTACCTTAGCATTTTGACGAAATGCTGCAGTCGTCAAAAAGGTAAAAAAATGCATATTTTTGTTAAAATGCATGTTTTGTCTGTGATTAAAAAAATCAATTATATAGTCAAAAAGTGAGAAAATATTAATAAAATATACCGGACGAAATATGATGTTTCGTTTCAAAAGAAGAAAAAAAAATTGCAAAATAACTGTCCAAGTTTTAAGTTTTTTTTGCAAAAAAATTGCAAAAACAATTTTAAAAATAGTTTGCAAAAACAATTTGCAAAAACAATTTGCAAATTTGCAAAATTAATTTTAGAAATTAATTTTTTTAAAAAAATTTGGATTGGAACGAAACATCATATGTCGTCCATCCTTTAATTTTCTTTACTGGTTTTTTTTCTTTGTTTTTTTAATTATTTTTGCTTCGGACGAAATAACAGATTATTTTAAAAAATACAAGCATAAAATGCATTATGCTATATGGATTGCAATTTTTTCCTATCTACTGTAGAAAAATGGTAAAATTATGGCAAAATGCCTTACGACTATGTTAGCTACAGTGAATAAAAATGCATAAAATGCCATTTTACCTGACGACTGTGGGTGCTCTAAGAGTATCTGTAGTCGTTTTCTATATATGCAAAAAATGGGAAAAAAAAAAAAAAAAAAAAAAAAAGCAATTGTAGTCGTTTTCTAAATACCCATTTTTAGGGTTTTCGATCTACAGTAGCCGTCTATATTTGGCAGCAGATTTGGCAATATGCATATTATAGAAATTGGATGATTTACCGTCTGTGTGTCGGACGGCATATCGTGTGTCGTCTGAGAGAAATTTTTTAATTGCGAAATTGTGAGACGGCATATGATATACCGTTAAATTATAAAATAAAATATAAAAAAAATCGGAAGAACATCTTCCGTTTCATGAAGAGAGAGAAAAAGCCATTCTGATGTGCAAAGTGTTGGACGACACATCATGTGCCGTCCTTCACTCTTTATTATTATTATTATTATTATTATTATTATTATTATTATTACGGAATGGCAGATCATCTGTAAAAAAAATGCAAAATCTTCAAACGGTAAATGATCTTTCCTTTCATAAAAAAAAGCCATTTTTTGAGGTTTGACGACTGTAGCGCTACGCCCTAATTGCTATTTCTATATTTTCCATATAACCATTTTTTAACAGAACGACTGCAGATGCTCTGAGAAGATAAATCTTTTATGTATAAAAAAGAAATCATTTAATAAAAAGAAATACGTCATAAGTACATAACTAAGATGTTGCTTCATTACAGGTGGGGGTGTACCTTATTAATATCTTAGAGACATGAACTTGGCCCTACTTGGCAAATGGTGGTGGAAAGTGTTCCACCATAATAGAAAAGGGTGACAGAATTTTATTCAAGCATACCTACAAGAAAAATGGTCCCTAAATGTGGGATTTAGAGTTTACCACAGAGTTTTTTGGTTCTGAAGAGGGGTCTCTACAGCTTATGACACATTTCATAGTTGCGTTACTTCGTTCATCGGTAATGGTAGGCAGACTAAATCCTGGTTGGACAAATAGTGTGGAGCATATACTCTCAAAGAACCATTCCCGGATTTATACGAACAAGCCACACAACCACACTGTATGGTAGCCTAGGTCTGGAATTTTCAGGCATTGCCTTAGTCAGAGATCCCAACTTAGTCTGGAGCAATTGCAAGCACATATAAATCAGGCGGGAGTGAAATGCTCACACGACCCAGACCGTAAAGCTTGGGGGCTCGAGAAAGGTGGTACCTTCATGGTTCGCTTGCTTCACAATCACATTCACTTTAGGGGATGCAAGCCAAAATAGTCTATTATAATCTGGAAGGCAAAAAAGTTCACGTAAAAGTTAAGGTGTTCCTCTGGTTAGTCCTCAATAATACAATCATAACCTTGTTAAGAGGCAACCTAATATTGTATCCACTAGTGGATTATGCAACACGGCCATGGAGAGTAGAGACCACTTGTTTATGGAGTGCCAAAGGAGTAAACCAGTTTTGGTGGAGGTATTAAAGGACTTGAGACACAAATGTTTATCCAACTACCTATGAGGATCTTTTGTTAGGTCCCAAGTTTTTGACTTAGAGACAGGAGATGAAAGAAGTTTGGTATATCACACCCGCCGCCAAGACCTAAGTTTTATGGTTATATAGGAATTAACTTTTACTTTCGTGAAATTTGTAACAGTATTTCTGATAATCTAACTCATATTATGCATTTTATCTCTTTTTGAGCCTCAGTAGCTGCGTTGGGACCTAAAGGGCAAATAGTTAGGGCATTCGAGATCGAGGAGTACGATGAAGAGGAGATCACGATTGATTCGACACTAGACTGATTGAGACAGCACCGAACAAACTTCCACCTCCCAGGATTTTGTTGGGGGACCTACTATTACTATTTTTACTAACTGCATATGTTTTTTTTCCCTACCCTCCTATGGATGATGGAGAAACTAAGATTTATTATACATAACACAATACTTTTGATTTGTTTTGTTAATCAGTTACTAAAAAAATATGGTAGCTATACTCGATCTTTTCTTCACACACCAAAAAATAAATAAATAAATAAATGACCGTCAAACAAAGATTTATCTTTTATTGGTGATGTGAGATGAGCTTTTTGGCTGTAAGCTTCCAATCCCAATACCTAGAAAAATCAGACGCACACTACTAAGATCTTTCTTCAAGTACTAAACGTAAGCACAATTTTCATACAGATTTGAACCTTTTTTCATCATAACTGTAAACATGCCACAAAGTTGATGGCCTCCTTCCCCTAAAATTATCATAATTTTTCTGACAATAAATTTGCTGTAACATTTTCCGCCTTGATTAGACATACATCAATCTTATAACTCAAATATAGCAGTGCTTTTACATCATAAAAGGTAAATACGGAACTTAAAATCTCAACTCTGAATGAACAAATAACTTAGCCTCCAATGTTCAAACAATTTACGGAAAAAATGTCGAACTTTTATTTTTATTATTACAAAGTGTAGCATAAAATAATCAAGATGATGCTTGCCATTCTCCATACAAAAATCTAAACCGTTTTGCTACTTTGTCATGGCATGTAACCACCCGTGCTCTGACTACAAATCGGAGAACAGATATTGCTCAGTATGTTGGGATGGTTGGATCCACCTTGACAGCATATGCATGAATTCCACCCGACACATTGAACACCCTCTTGAATCCCTATAAACATGTAAGAAAGAACTCGAATAAAAAAAGAAACAAGTTTTTATCTTATTTCATATAATAAGTCTAACCTATATAGTTGGGTTTAAATCAAGTAAAAAAATCAAAATTAAACACGCACGATTAGAACTCCGCACGATTAGAACTCCCTCCGTTCCAAAATGTAAGTCATTTTAGCCTTTTTTTTGTTCCAAAATATAAGTCGTTTAAGCTCTTCAATACAATATCTTTACATTCAATATATCACAAATTATTTTTTTAATCACACTACCAATTTTACCCTTGAGAGCTTAATAAGTTAATTAGTAGGTTCAATTAAGTGGGATATTTCAATTATAAGGAAATTTTGTAAGTATACCATTGACAACGTAATTAATAGGTTCAATTAAGATGGATATTATACACTAAGCTAGGTGTTTCGAGGTCTAGAAACCTTAAACAACTTACATTCAGGAATGGAGGGAGTAATACATTAAGCATAAAGGGATGAAGTAGATACCTGGGTTTGCAACCATTTTGCAACCTGTAAGGACCGCACACCATGGTGACACTGAGATTGAGGTTAAAAAAACATCAAATCAACATAGATCCCTTCATTGATATCAGCTAAACTATAAAGTTGCCGTTTATTTTAACTAAAAACTATGACGTTCGCATATTATCCCCACATGAAAATAAAAAATTCATTCCCTAATAGTTTCTAAATATGTATGTAATTGTCAGATATATCAATGACATTCACATGTACATGACACAAATCTTGAATAGTAATAATGACTGGGAAATGTGATTGTTATAATGTTCAGAGTCTAATGGAGCTAGCATACCCAATGAGACTCCTGTGTATCGTTTTGGTAACTTGTCCAAGTTAGGTGGAGTTTGTGTCGACGAAAAGGTATGTGTTGGAGTAATATATATTGGAAAAGATCATGGTAGTGCCATGTCTGAAACTTGACTCTGAAGATTGAGATAGATGTACACTGTCATCAGTGTGCAAAATTCTCAATCCTTAGTGACGACCTATTGAAACCATAGTTGCTTAAAGCAACAGATGAGATGATTTTAGTGGCTATTGAAGGAAGAATGGCATTGGTATACACAATCCTCGTGAGAGGAGATATCACATGAGCTCAGGTTTATGGTTGACCATCTTTTTATAGCCAGCTTCTCCCTGTGAGAGACCATTTAGGAAACATTAAAAATAGAGGTTAGCCTATCGTCCATCAGCAAACTTGACTTGAAAGATTAAAAGGTTAAAAAGATGGTGCTCAAACCAAACTAATTGTTGATATACATGTATAGAGATTAGAAGCATAAAATGAAGATGAAAAAGAGAATTGCTCTAATTCAATATTTTGATATTGTAGTGCAGTTGTGACATCAAAATGGTGCTTGCTATAATTAAGGACGGTGTACATGCAAGCATTTTTGAGAGCTAGACCCCATGACCATGAGTTACCCTAGTCCGAGAGAGAGAGAGAGAGAGAGAGAGAGAGAAAGGAAGATTTGGGAGAGAGAGAGAGAGAGAGGGTGATTTGGGAGATTGGATGTAGCTCAAATATTAGTCGATAATGTGGAATCATATGTTGTATACTTCTCATTGGAGTTTGACAAAGCAAACATCTTGTCATTCAACTCAAACGTGTCCAATCATAGGAAGGTACCAAGGAAGATCTATAGGCTTGCAGAGTACCCCAAAGAAGTAACAAAACCAATTTTCTTTAGAATTTTTAAGTAGAATTCCCAGCTTATAGTGATATTTTCCCCAATCCATGCACTTTCCTTATATAATATGTGAGTGTGATCTTGGAAATTGTTTAAAAATATTAGATCTCACAACTCGTGAGAGGCATTGATCTTGGATTTCTGCGAATTTTTTCCATGAAAAATATACTTTCATTACAAGTTTAACCCCACAAACACCTCCCTCCACATTTTCCAATATGGGGCTGCTACACACCATCATGATCCAGAAAAATAGGTATTACCTTCTTCGCTTTGTTTTCATACAATGTGATGACAGTGTTGGTATCTAGGCAATTTATAGTGGGTCTGAACTCTGACGTGGGGTATGGCTTGGTCAGAGAGAAGAAAGGGGAGAAGGGTGTGAAGAGGTATGGAAACATACTAGATGGTAGAGATTTGGGGTTGACATGTTTTGGAAGTGATAATGACAGATGAGTGTGGATACAGTGGGTACAGAGGTGGAAGTAATGGAAAAGTGGAGTATCAAAAGGTGAAGGGGCATCTGACACGCACAGGGATGTAGGGGAGAGTCCGTTGGAATAGAGTAATGCAAACGCTACTGTAGCGGTTGCAAACGTGCACACCACTTAACCCGTCATTGGGGATGATGGATTAAGGAAAAATACATAACCCGTCATCGGACGGGTTATGTTTTTTGCCTTAACCCGTCATCCCCAATGACGGGTTAAGTGGTGTGCACACGTTTGCACGACATTTGCGTTTGCAACGGAAGATGGCTCATATATATATATATATATATATATATATAGAGAGAGAGAGAGAGAGAGAGAGAGAGAGAGAGAGAGAGAGAGAGAGAGAGCTCCTTCCATAGTCATCACATGAATGATCCAAACCATTCACATTGATTAACATGAGTAAAATTCATTTGTCCATGCATCATATCATTATAAAAATATCGATATTCAACCATACAATTTGCAACACTTATAATTCATGGGCAAACTAATCTCAAACAATTTGATCTTCCATCCTAAGACAAAGTAAGTGATGTAGATCAAAATTAATGGTACGGATTTTTCAACCAATGTCCCCCAAAAAATGTTCTCACGTGGTTCTCACCAAAGGAGTTCTCACCGGATCATGGCCCTAAGTATATATATATATATATATATATATATGTATGTATATATATGAGAAGGCACACTTTAGTCAATACAAAGTTTTAATTGAGTTTCATCCTATTTAGTTCTGTATACAACAAAAAATGGAAAGAAATATATTTACAAACATAAGAGATTTCAGGGATCTAACTGCAAATCCTATGGTTTCAAGAACACAAAAGCAAGAGATATAATTTAAGACAGGTGTAGAAAAACCCATCAGAGAACAATGGAAAATGCATGTAAGTCGAACAAAACTTAAGTGAAGTATTCTTTGTTCAACAACCACAGTGTCATACTTCATTTCCTTCAACAAATTTGGGGAATATCAAGAAATTATTTGGGAAGATAGTTGAAACCATGCATAATTTAAAAGATTGACATGAAACCTTATTAAATTACCATTAAAAGGATTATACAGGTAAATTATGCTACAAATAAACTAAAAAATTAATAAATCATGTTGAAATTCTAGAGAAACATTATTGGTGTTTCTATATAAAGTGAATGAAACGTAATTAAAAGGACAAAGGAACAAGAACAGAAGTTAACTTAAAACTGTATACTTACCAAGACATAGGTGTCCCTTTTGAGGATCAAACTCATCTGATATTACTGAGCCCCATGTTCCAAACTGACGGAGTGGTAGGATCTTAAAACCAGGCAAAGAAGCTTGCTCTCTGTATGAAGGAGAAAAGAACTAAAATGTATTCACAATTTTAAGTTGTGTACGAGAAAAAAACGAAGAAAATCTGATCAATGAAATAAAAAAATAAAACTCCTCGCAAACAATATTAACCCCCCCCCCCCCCCGCCCTCTCCACTATATTAATTAAATTAATGACAAATACCAAACAACGATCCCTAACATCAGTAAACAGAGGGTTTGGATACAAACATATCAGGTAGCAATTTGATTCAACTAATACTTCTTGCATCATCAAATACTTATCTTTCTTAATCAGCTAAAGTGGTGGTGGTGGATAAACCTAAAAAGTTAGTATCTGACCCTCTTTTTTGACCAGGTATATACCCCTCGAAAACAGGTACAGGGTCCACATCTAAAAGATGAAACATGTCAAACTACCGGCCTAGATGCACCGGGTATTGGTACACATTAATGTGTGGCACAACTTCTCTTGTACATACTTTCATTCATATGCAACAGTATTTAAAAGAATGATACCTACACTTCCTCAGGTTCACGGACATCTATCAACTGAGCATCATCAATGAAGCTAGGATCTTGCAGTTTTGAATGCAGTTCCTCTGGCGCAATATCTTCGAGTACAGAAGCTTCTCTGGAATTGTCACAGCAATAATAATATCAGTGTCAAGAATACATTTCAGTATAGCAACGAACATTATAATGTTCATACTTTATACCTCTCGGAAAGCACTTGCAAGAGGTGCCATCCAAATTTAGTCTTACAACGCACAACTTTGTTTAGAGGAGCACTAAATGCAGCTTCCTCAAATTCTGGCACCTGTTGAACTAGTCAGACTCTTTGATGGATGCATCATCACAAATATTAATAGGTAAGGGCATTATTGTAGCAAACAGCTTAGGCTGATTTAATATATAATGTGTAGTTACAGTTAAGAATAACAACCTATGCCATGAAACACTCACAGAAATTAATATGTTAAGTCATTGGATAAGAAATTAGAAATCATAAAAACCATACCTCAGATTTATGTGGTATGAAACAATTCAATAAAACCTTGGTTAGATGACAGAAATCATAAAGGGTATCTAAAGTGCTCAGTAGCCATTCAATGGAATAGGCTTAGATGATAATGTTAATGATGACAACTAAAGATCCAATAATGCTTCTTCTCATATATCACTTCCAATAATTAACGATACAAACAAACTTGTTATGCTTTAAATATTAATTAATAGTAATGAAGTCTATGAACAATTAGGAATGGTTAAGGCGAATTTGACACATACAACAAAGACTGATAACCGCACCAATTATGTAAGATTGATAAGATGGAAGTTGTTAACGGGATTAACAATAAATATTGAAGATATATAGAGAAAGGGAACAGCTTGAGCTAGGGTTTTGCGTAAAGCATTATACCTTGGTATCAATATGTACCAACAAGCACAGCTTCTAGGGGGATAATTATACAAGTCCTTGCATATACAACCATGTCGGGCATTGGGCACAAATAGTATAAGGCCCAAACAACCTCGGTCTGATATCCACGATCCATAATAGGAAACATATAATTATATTATGCACATAACATACTTATATTATACCCTAAATATTCACATAATATTAATATATAGTTGAGGGTAAATGGCAAAAAAAAACCCTGCAGTTAACCTCGTAGTCTATTTTTCAACACAATAAACCCCCTAAAGACCGCAATAAACCCCCCTAAACTATCTAAAGGGGGTATCAGCGTTAGACTCCATTAGCTGGCCTGGTCAAACACGTCAATTTATTGTGAAGTGACCAAAATGCCCTTCGTGGAAAATTAGTAAAAAGAAAAATAAATCCATCATTTTCATCTACATCGATCTCTCATTCTTTCAAATAATTAATGGAATCCAATCTCCCCATATTCTTCAACCTCCCATCCATCCCCAAAACCCTCACCCCTTCTGTAACACCCCACAAAATTGAGTTATGATAATTTTGCTCCCGCATGTGTTATGCACATCTATTTTGTACCATTACGTATAATGTCTTATATAATACCCTGATTTTTCTGGTAAATTTTGAGAATTCAATATTATGACTTTTCGGGTTTATTTGTAAATATCAACAAATTTTGGGGTTTGGATCTAAATGAAAATTTGAAATTGATGGGGTTGAAGTGTAAAATGTTTGACATGAGATAATTACAGGCCGGTTGTAAGAAGAAGTGGTTAAATGATGTAGGAAGAGGTGATTAAATGATGAACTATGAAGCACCAATACGGGTACGGCGATACGCGTACGGGAACACGGGTACGGGGGATACGACAATTTTCAAAAAAGTAGGATATGGGATACAGCAGGGATACGGCTATATATATATATATATATATATATATATATATATATAATATATATGAATAATTACACAACTAAATAATATCTCTTGTTAGTAAGGAAATGGTAAATATCTTTTATTAAACATAAATAAGATAATCCATAAAGGCTACAATAATTGTTCATAAGCAGAAGCAATAACATAAGTAAACAAAGCAAGTTAATAAGCAATATAACGTAAGCAAACTAATCAAATAGTGGGACAAGTTTTAGTCGTATCAAATAGTTGGATAATAAAAAATGTAGGATACGAGGATATACAGGATACGGAGACACGAGTATCTGATACGTACAGGATACGGGACGGCACCCTCCGTGAAGTATCCGTGCTTCAGAGATGATGAAAGAAAAGAATGTAAGAAGACGAGGAGAATGTACATGAATTATCTTGTAATTTCTAATCCCAGGCTAAGCTTGTGAGTGTTTGTATATAAAAGCCAAGAATGCCTCCCCTCACATTCAGTCATTCCCTCTTTTCTCTTCCACCTAAACTGAAGATCTTTGAAGAGATTAAAGACAGGGAATTAACTAAGGGGGCTCAAGAAGCCCTAGGGGGGTAACAACTTTACTACTCTTATTTCAATTATATTGTAGGGTGTATACATATTAGAGAATCTATATATGTTGTATTGAATGAATATTCATGCTTAAATTGATTGAATCATGTGCGAATTGTTGTCAATTAATAGTGTGAACTTACGGTAGTAGAAAGAACTAAAAATTGATCAAGTAAAGAGGTTGACTTGGAATCATTGTACAGTTTCTGTCCTAAATTTCAGGTTTATTTCCAAAAATTATTTCTCTTTAACTAAATGGAATTTTAAGCTAAAATTTTTATGTGTATCTCGTATATGTCTATAACATCTCCACAAAATTTCATGAGGTTTAGATATCGTTTGGTATTTTAAACAAATCTGAACTTAGCACTGGTTTGACAGTTTTACCTTGATTCTGGAAATTTGTATACTTTCTGGTTTCAGACCATTTTAACCTCTTATATGCGGTGTTTTGAGAAAACTCAAAATTGAGATTTTGAAGTAAATTCATTAATCTTTCTTTCAAGTCTACGAACTCAAATCTTCACGGAGTATGATATTTTCGGTGATTTTTATAAATAGCAATAGTTGCAGTTTTCTGGAAACCTGAACCGTGGATTTAGACAAAACAATTGTGGTTTAATTGAGATGTTCTTAACTAATGTTGCAGTAAACTCACTTAGGTTTCATATGAAACTAAAAAAATCTATTTTCTGATATGTATTGGAATATATATGGTTTTTGCAAGACTACTATCTTGCTGTCCAAAGATAGTTGAATATTCAAACGGTGGATTATATATATGAGACTGAGGGTACGCCCAGTAAATCCGCATGTGTGGGCTAAGGGTAGGCCGGTGAGGTCCAATATCCTGGGAGTTCGACTTGAACGTGATTACATGTTGGAGTACTAGTCATTGGGTTTAGGTATGCATAACAAGGGATGGAACTCTATATTGAGAAGAAAATGCTTAGTAGTTTGTAATTGGGAACTACGTTGTATGGGTGGCATAACATTTCAAACAAGCATGCATTAGAATAGTACATCCAACATGTTCATATAGAAGTTATGAAGTAGTATCTTGTTGGACAACCATTAATGTAATACCCCTAGTATGCATGGTTAATAACATTTGTTTTTCTTTTATTTAAAATAATAATAATATATATATGCATAGACATTGTTATTTTTTTTTATCATACACTACACTATTATTTCTATGTTTGTATGGTTAATTTTTTTTAAAGCCTAAGATGTTTTCTTTTTAAAGGCCCAACATTTCTTTCTTAAAGGCCCAACATTTCTTTCTTAAAGCCCAACCCAACATGGTTATCTATAGGTTAGGTGTAAATAAATAAAGCTTGAGGGGTTAAGTGTAAAAGGGTGAGGACACCTAAGCCTTTTCTAAACCTTTCCACCACATCCTACACTCCACTACCTCTCTCTTTTTCTCTCTTTACAGCCGGCAGCAAACCGCAGCCTTTTTTTCTCCTTTTCTCTCTATATATGCTACTACTACTACTATTACTGCCTATTATTACTACTATTACTGCAGTCTAAAACTACTATTGCTGCAGTCTACTACTACTATTACTGCTGTTTACTACTACTATTACTGCTGTTTACTACTGCTGCTACTGCTACTTCTACCTACTACTACTTCAACTACTACTACCTACTACTCCTACTACTACTATACTACTTTACTACTACTACTACTACTATACTACTTTACTACTACTACTATTGGATTGGAGCAAGAAGTCAAGAAGATTAAATGTGCAAGGATGAGAAGATAGCAACTTGAAGCTTGCAAACAATCAAAGTGGGTATTCTTCATACCTCATGTATTTTATTATTATTTTTCTTTATATATGAAATGAATGATTGATGCTTGCTAGAAATTGTAGTGGGTGTTCTTCCTCCCTGTATACTTCTTTAATTTTTAGTATTTAATTGTTTGATTGTCAATAGATTGTTAGTAATATGTTGTTTGATTATTTGTTTGTTAATAGTTTGTTATTTATATTTAAATAATTGTGTAGTAGCTTATTTGTAGCAAAAAGAAAATTGTTGATAATAGATTGCTTTGGTAGATGGTATAGATTGCTTGATGAATTAAAATTGATAGCTTGAATTGTTATCGGTTGTAATCATTAATAGTAGTGATTGAAAAGTATTAAAATGCTAATGGTTATTGTAGTAATTGTTAATAGAGTAAATACAAATGGTTATGTATGCATGCTTGTGTGTATGGTTGAAATGGCCGGATTAAGGAAACAAAGGAAACGAAAAAGGAACAAAGTAGAGAAGATAGGAAAGGTATGTTTGTATAGATAATCACACAATTTTGAAATTGAGTAATGCACAAATAAATGTATTAGAATGCTTATTTTACCTTAGTTTGATGGTAATTATGATGGAAATTAATCAAATTATGAAATAAAAGATTTTTCTTATAAAGTAAAAATAAACATAGATGACAATGAAAATAAAAGCATGCATAAGAAACGTTTAGTAGCTTAACAAGAAACGTTTAGTAGCTTAACAAAACATATGAATGAAGTTGTAAATGAGTAAAAGAGTATTTGAGTATTTCATGAATACAAGTTCACACTTGTACTTGTCTAAACAACATAATATAGAAAAGTAGTTGAGAAATATGTATAAAAGATGTTCATACAATGAAGAAAGACTTTGTAGTACATATAGGTTTGTTGTCATAAATAGTAGTGTTGTGATTGTGGGTTGTGCAAGTTAGTTTTTGTCCAAAATAAATGATTGGTAAGGACAGACACTAGTTGGGCGTGTACTCACCTGTCAAGGGGACACGTGCGGCATCGTCTCGTCTGGGACACATGCGGCGTGGTTTCGAATGTTAATTTCTGGTATTTAGTGATAAGAACGGGATGCAGACGTAAGTCGCAAGTCCTGTCGGAACTTAGGAGATGGACTCTTAAGTTTCCGTCTATGTTCTGGGTTATCAATACGAACAAAGAGCAAGGGTGTAACTCTAAGTCTCTGGGCAGAGTAGGGGTGGCCCTATCGATTCGCCATATGTTCATGACAACTTTGGTAAGGACAGGAGTGGAGAAGGACCATGATTCCGGCAGAGCTGATGATCACCGGCCTGACCGGAAATGAAGAGGGACCATGATCCTGTCGGAGTGGAGAAGGACCATGATCTGAACGAACAGAGTGATCACTGCCGTTCGGAGTGGAGAAGGACCATGATCCGACTGCAGGAGCGGGAATGGACCGCATGTACTGCAGACTCTACCAGTCACTAGATGAATGTCAGAAACAAAAAAGAGTACAAGAGTATGATGCATAGCAAGGGATTGAACCCTATCATCTGGAGAATACGAACTCGATTTGGGGAGTATATAGTATGGGATGCATACGTTTCCAAATCAAGTTTGCATTAGATTAAGAGCATGATGTGCATATGAGTTGTGCATTAGAATCTAGATCATGGCCTACACCGACACTTGTGGTTTGATTTTCACATTTTTCTTCTGCATCAAATATTGATTGTTGAGGATTTTAGAGATTACGGGTTTCATTCGCATTGCGTTAGTTATATTCAACTGACGTGCCCATAGTTTGCTAATTGCAGGATTACTGATCGTGGAGCAGGGGACTCGAGTTGCGGAAAGCATCCAAGTGGAGGATATAGTTTTCTTGTGCAAATATAAGTTTTTAATTTCCTGTGATTTCTGTGTTGTGTACTCATTGAAGTAAAGATTCTGGATAAGTGTCACGAGCTTCCAGTGTGTGGAACTCGGGGCGCTACAATTAATGATATAAAAATATTGATATTTCTATGTTATAACTATTTCATTTAGAATTGTCATTACTTATTAACTCACCTTTAATATAATTGAATAGGAATTCAATAAAGTTATTAGGATTTTTACAATCAGTCACATAAGTTGACGATCCCACAGATTGTGGTTTTGCATGTAAGTTTGCATGAGGAGATAGCGTACAAGTATAAGATCCTGATGGCATGTCACGATATTACTCCATGTGACTTGGATATGTAGTAAGATTCTTTGTATTTTCCTGTATTATTTTATGTTTGTGTACTCAATTGAAGTAAAAGATTCTGGAAGTATCATAGATTTCCAGTGTATGAAATTCAGGGCATTCACCTTCCTTCTCCAACTTCCCCACCTTCCAAACCCACAAAAAATTCAATCTTTTTCAATCCCATCTTTCCTAGTTCACTGCTCTTCTCTTATACCCAAACCCAACAAGCCAACTCCCTATATTGCCAGCCCAGAACCCCCTAAACCCATCTCCATATCCTCCATCTCAACCAAGATTGAGAAGCTAGTGTTTTTCCAAAGAAGCCCTCAAACTCTTCGAGATTTTGGCTTATGGGGATTGTTCGAATACGAATTTTGATGTGAATTTGGGATTTTCTAAATTCGGGAGAATGAAAGTAGTGGAATTTTGATGTGAATTTGGGATTCTCGATCGAAAACTCTTATATATATGTTCTTGCCTTCTAATTGTTCCAGGAACCACTTGTCATTTTCTTTTTGAGATGATGAAATGATGATCATGATGATGTGCGAAACGAGAAGCTTCTGCAATTCTTGGGGGTTTTGTCAATTAAGTCAGAAGACTTTCTTGTGTTGTAGACTGTTTTATTTTTTTAAGGGATGAATTTATTTCTAATTAAAAGTTAAAACCACATCAAAAAGTAATCATTAGCATTGCTAAATTTGTTGGACATATAATGCACGCACTTACTTTTTTTAATGGATGGCATTTTGGTCAATCTAGATAATTTGAATGGGTTCGACTAGGTCAACTAACGGACTATCACTCGATTACCTATTTAGTTAGTATAGGGGGGTTAATTGCTTTTAACACATAGTTCAGGGTTGTTTTTTGCAATTTACCTTCTATTTGAAGATAAACTTTTTTCTTGAACTAGGCTATAGTACATAGAGACACTTTTCACATAAAGGTAAATGATACATGCATGATTCAAACTCCCGACCTCTCACTCATTAGCGAATAGGGTGGCCATATAATTTAAATATTATTTCCATAATACCTAACAATCTCCTCCTGCGTTCCAATGTAAACATCATCAATATCAACATCACATAATATCACAACTGTTCAATAAAGACTATTGCAAAAAAATATCATCCAGTTCGTAAAGACGTAAAACAATGATATGCAATCTCTCATCGATAACTGTTGCCCGTTCACAAAGACCACCATCAAAAATTTTATAATGAAAAGCTATTATTGGAACTGTCTAATAGTTTCAATATTCTGGCAAATAATCTCAACCTTCAAAAACTCGAGAAATTCTAAACTAAATTTTTTAAAAGAAATACCAAAACTAGAGTTGTAAACTCTAGAGAATAACCTAGGAGCTTTCAAGTGAAATATTTATTCATCAATAAATAAATATATGACTAGGCAGATCTTTGCAATCTATTGTATTCTACTTTAAATCCCTCATTGAGTAGATCGTTATCATCAAAATTCAATACTTTGTTACTCAATTGTTCCATCTTTGCTAGCACCTTAAACCAACAACGCAACAATGAATTTCATAAGCTACACTTTAGAATATAATCTCTGGAACCATTCAATAAGTATCTAGTTCAATCAAACAAAAAGAACTTAGTACACCATTAAGTTAGCTTAGAAAACAATTTTAAAAAAATTATAGCATCACCATCTTAGTCTCTATCAAAGGTACCAAGGCCATACAGTTTCACAAAAGCCATACCCTGTTTCTTATTGGAATGATGTGATCAAATATTTGTATCAAACAATAGTAACCAGATTATCAAAAGTGGAATAACAGGTCTTATGATCATCACAATAAAATAGCACATTATCAGGAAATGTATCAATAATCTACATGCTCCTTAGGGGGCATTTGGTACAAGGATTTTTTTTTTGTTCCCAGGAATCATAAATCCTGGGACTGGGATTTATGATTCTTAGGAATCATAAAATATGTTTGGTAGGTCTTAAACATCTCTGGGAATCTTAGTTGGAAACTTAATTTCCTATGTCGGGTTGAGATACATATTTTCTGGGAATCTTAATCTTATTGTCCAAAATACCCCTCTTATCCTCAAATAACAAAACAAAATATTTGATGTAAATAAAAGACCTGTGAATGCTCGTGCTTTTATTGAACAAGCATACATAGCAGATTCTTGATTTTCATCAATAAAAGACCTGTGAATGCTCGTGCTTTTATAGAACATGCATATATAAAAGCTCTGAAAAATATTCAATCCTACTATTGAACATGCATATATAAAAGCTCTGGAAAATATTCAATCTTAATAAAAGCACGAGCATATATAAAATCTTACTATTCAGTACCAACATGCATATATAGCAGAGCTTTTATTGAACATGCATATATAAAAGCCCTGAAAAATATTCAATCTTAATAAAAGCACGAGCATATATAAAATCTTACTATTCAGTACCAACATGCATATATAGCAGATCTCTGAGACAATAACGAGAAAAATAAAAGCTCTGAAAAATAAAAGCTTTTATTGAAAGACATCAGACTTACTATTCAGTACCAATTAGTTAATGTCTCAGAGCTTTTATTTTTCTCGTTGTTGAATATGTTCAATGAAAGATTATATATCACTAAAAATAATCTATGGTTTAGGGTTTTTTATTTTATGGGCAAAATTGTAATTTTAAAGAAATAACATTTTTCGAAGTACTTGGGAATCTAAGAATCCCCCCCCCCCTCCCCGGGAAATTTTTTTTGGGAATTGTGGCAAAAAAAAATCCTAGGAATGTTAGTTTCCTCGGAATTTGAATTTAAAAATTAGCATACCAAACATGGGAAACTAAATTCCCAAGTTAAGATTCCCAGGAAACAAAAAAAAAACCTTGTACCAAGCGCCCCCTTAGTGGAACAAGATGGCCCATTAGGCCAAGGATAATTTCTACTACACCATCAAAAGTGGAATGATGAAGTATTCCAACACTTCAGTATCAAAAGTGGAATAATGGAACTATTAGAATAAGCACGAAAGTGCTAATTTAGTTTAGTCTCATATTGGTAGAAACAATAACTTGACTTGTATCATCTTCTATATATAGGAGACTTTGTATTAAGTAGTAGTCATCTAATCAAGTATTTCTCCATCTCTTACACTGTTATCAGAAACATTGGTCATTTTCAACGTGACAAATCAAAACATCATGGACCATTTCAATAATTAGTTGCATAAGATATTTATATTGAATATTCTCCACGTGGCAATACAAATATAAGATTCTAACCTCAACTAGATTGAGTGTTTAGATCATTTCTCAATTAGGTTCAAGTTTCAACCAAACAAACATTAATGTGAATTAGAGCATTGGTCTATGATTTTTTAATCCTATTTCACTATAAAATCAGAAACTGTGACGTCTAGTGGGCCCTTAGTAAGAGCATCAGCCATGTTGTCCTTAGACATTACATTAATCAATTTTGGCATGTTCTTAAAGCAAGTATCTTCCTATTAAAAACAGAATTAGCAGCTACAGCCTTAATGGCGTGATTGTCGCAGAACACTGCTAGATAGTTCAACTTAAACTTCTCAAGGAACATCTGAGATTAAATCCTGCATCCATTATGTTTCTTCACCGACAGAAGCTAGAGCTACGAGTTGATCAACTCTTGTTGATGTGAGCACAACTATAGTTTGTCTCTTGGACTTCCACACTACAACAGCTCGTCCCAGGTTAATACAATCCACCAGTATATCGATTCTCATCAATTTCAGAGCAACCTAATACATCTGAATAACCAGGGGAAAATACTGCAGCACAAAGCATCAGGTTAGTATCTTTTAAGTATCTCATCAGCCTATCTAGGGATTTCCAAAGTTCTTTGATAGGATTACCTGTAAACCTACCTAAACATGCCTATTGCAAAAAAAAGATATGTCAAGTCTAGTGCAAATCATTACATGAGACTACCAACTAGTTGGGAGTAATCCAACTGCTTCACAGGTCTACTTTGTGAGGTTTTAACCTTCTATAACAGTAATAAGGTGTCTCAATCACTTTACAATTTGGTATCCCCATTTTTTCAAGCAAAGGTTCAATGCAATGAGATTGACTTGGGGTAAATCCTTGTCTAACAAAACTCACTTTCATTTCAAAAATAGTGTCAACAATATCTAAATTATTCACGCTATATGCTAAACATATTGGATCAAGTGGATCCTATAAAACCTTTGTGAAACACTGAAACCATAAAATGACCCTATGGGATCCAACCTGAATCTGACCTGTTGCCACCCTTACGGACATATATATGCTATAAGTTAACTTTTCATATTTATCATTTATACATCCCACCTTTTTTAAATGCTCTTCGCTTTTGCATTATACTATTTGCTAATTTATGGTATAAATGTAGACTAGGTTATATATATACCCGATGTCTTCTAAATCATAAACCGTTCTTCGCAAAAACTTTTTAATGAGTAAATCCAAGAATTCTAATGAGAGAATCTATCTTATTCAATCTCTGATCAGCTAATTGAATTCCTACACTGAAAATGCAAGACAACAAATTAATACTCTTAATTAAAAACTAAAAATTACATTAAAAAACAATTATTTTTTTTTTCAAAATTACGCAAGCATTCATTGATTGTAAGAAAAATTAAATTCAATATATTTTCCCTCCTTCCATCAAAATATCTATAACTACATCTCTACGACTCCTACTCGTACATGAAAAGCATCATGGGTGCTAGTTGCTCTTCTCCCGATAAAACACTTCACATCATTGCCCGTGATGGCTCCATAATCCAAGAGCATTCTAAACCAATCACTGCTTCTCATGCTCTCCAAAAGGCTGAATCCAACTCCTTCATTATTGATATCGACGACATAACTCATGGTAGTAGGCAGATGATCCCCATTAATCCCGACTATTTGCTTAAACCCGGCAAGTTGTACTTTATGTTGCCTGTAGAAATGGGCCGTATTCCTCTATCTTTTGAGGAGAGGGCAGATCTACAGTCGGTGGCCATTCAAGCTTGGAACCGTAGCCCAAAATATCGGTCAAAGAAATAATCGAACTGTTATGACTTGTCACAAGAGCACCAAAATTACAAAATGTTGGCTATCCTTGCATAGAATGTTCAATATTCTCCATACATGAACTTCTAGTCTTCCCATAGTGGGTGCATTGAACTATATTATTATTATGTTATCTAGGCGTCTTTTGGAGTCTATGTTGCGTTTAGATTTATTTTGCATATATTTCCTATTTTTGGTTTTATATGAACTGCTATATATAGAGCCTATTTTGAGCTACATGAAGTCCAATTTTGCATTTATTTTATATTTTGTACGCATACTTTATAAGAAATAAAATATCTTCCGTAGACATATTGAGCTCTATTTTTTATCAATTAATTCTTGTGTTCTTTGTGCCACAAAAAGTGTTACCAAACTAGATGAACGTTTTGTTGGAAAATTCAAAGTGTTGTTGACAAACAACAATATGTTGCAGCTTCAACTTCCTTGACTCGGTGGGAAAAATTACTTCTAGAGCATCCAAAGAAAGGTCTTGTATAATTGCAAGGCATGCAAAGCAATGTGGACAATGGTGTTGAGGAATCACCTAATGTTGTTACACTCTATTCAACAACTTAACAAGTTGAAGGACGTTCAGAAAAAAGACAAAAATGTGTTGTGCCTATCGTTGGATGAAGTAATCTTTAAGCGAACTTCATAATGCATATCGGCAAATGAAGCTTGGGATACCCTCCATATACAACGCCTCAGGGGGCACTCACCTACATATCTAAGAACCTACCATGACCCCACCGCAGGGCTATAGCCTCCCCTAATGGGTTGGTTCATTGACAATTCTATGTATACCACTCTCAAACCTATGTTCTATCCAATATGGAACTAAACTTCATACTCCTCTCTTGGTTCATGACAATTCTACGTATACAACTCTCAAACCTATGTTCTATCCAATATAGAACTAAACTTCATACTCCTCTCTTGTAAAGCATATGTAAGTACATGCTAGACCCATCCTATAAAGCCCACTAATTAATTCCTAAGCCACCTAAGGGCACTACAATCACCCATCCTATGAACATGGTGTCCCCGTTAAGCTCGGACCTCTTCTAACCCAAAAAACCTTTCTAGCAGATGTGGTTCACATTTATGCCACTACTCTGGCCCCACCAGCTTACTGCCTTGGCTTCTTTGCTAGTGTACAGTCCTGACTACAACAACAACAACAACAACGCCTTTTTTCCAATTAGTTGGGGTTGGCTACATGAATCCTGGTTTTTCATTTTACTCAGTTTAGCGCAATATTTTTTGTAAGGTCACAAGCTATCATATCTTTTCTCACCGTTTCCACCTAAGTTTAGGTCTTCCCATATTCCTAACTCTATCCTCAATACTTATCAAATCACTTTTTCTAACAGGGGCACTACTAGGTCTACGTGTAATATGTCCAAACCACCTGAGGTGATTCTCTCTTAACTTATCTTGGATTGGAGCTACCTTTAGTATGTCTCGTATATGCTCGTTTCTAATTTATCCTTCCTTGTTTTACCACACATCCATCTTAGCATTCTCATATCCATTACACTCATTTTTGGACATGTTATTTCTTTGTTGCCCAACACTCTGCTCCATACATCATTGATGGTCTACGACCGTCCTATAAAAAAAATTCTTCAACTTCAAAGGTATATGTTTCACACAAAACATCACTGACATTTCTCCATTTAAGCCACCCTGCTCGGATCCTATGTATAACATCTTCACAAATCTCCCCATCTCTCGAGCTTAAATATCGGAAACGGTCTCTCTTAGGTATCTCTTGACCATCAAGCTTCACTACTTCCTCATTTCTGTTCCGAATATCACTAAAATTATACTTCATATACTCTGTTTTAGTTCTGCTTATTCTAAAGCCTCTAGCTTCCAAAGTTTCTCTCCACAATTCTAATTTAACATTAACTCTTGCTCTAGTCTCGTCCACTAAGACAACGTCATCGGCAAAAAATATACACCGAGGCACCTCATCTTGTATTCCTCACGTCAATTCATCCATAACCAAAGTAAAGAGGTAGGGACTTAATGTCGAACCTTGGTGTAAACCTACTGTAATAGGAAAATCATTGGTCTCTCCTGTGGTTGGCCTAATTGTGGTCTTTGCCCCTTCATACATATCCTTAATTACCCTAATATACCAGAATAGTTACTCTTTTATTATTTAACATCCACCATACTATGTCTCTAGGGACTTTATCATATACTTTTTCTAGATCTAAATACCATATGTAGATCTTTCTTATTCTCCTTATATTTTTTCATAAGTCACCTCAGTATATAAATTACTTCCATTGTTGACCTCCCAGACATAAATCCAAACTGATTCTCAAACACTGTAGTTTCTAGTCTCAGTCTATATTCGATCACTCTTGCCCAAAATTTTATCGTATGGCTCATTAATTTAATCTCTCGGTAGTTGGAGCAACTTTGTGTATCCCCTTTATTTTTACATATAAATACTAAAATACTCTTACTCCATTCATCGCGCATCTTCTTAGTCCTCAAAATCTCATTAAATAATCTTGTTAGCCAACCCACTCCTACATCCCCAAGACACTTCCAAACTTAAATGGGTATACCATCCGGTCCTAAAGTTTTTCCTATTTTCATCCTTCCTAAAAGTATTTCGAATCTCCGATGTCCTAATTCTATGGGAAAACATATGCTCTCGACTCTCCCTCAAGTGTACAGTCCTGACTAAGCAGTTAAAATCCGATTAATCGCTAATCGGAGGCAAAACAAATATTTTTTTAGCGATTTTCGATAAATAGTTAGTGATTTAATCGGGTATAATCGGTCGATTGGCTGATTTTAAGTGGCCGATTAACCGATTAAATATCTTCCTTTAATTTTCATACTCGTTTGCATTATTTGGGGTCAAAATGGCCCAAACTCAAATCAAAATCCAAACCCCATGGTCCTTGCACAAACCCTAACATGACCAGCCGCCGCTCTCTTCTTCTCTTCTTCCTCGCACAAACCCAAACCCGACCCGACGTTGCTCTCTTCTTCCTCGTGCAAACCCGCCATTGCAAACAGAACTTGTAAGATTGATTTTCGACTCACGGTTTGCAAGTTATGTCCGTGCATCGCTTTTAGCGAACAAAAACTAAAATAAAGCAGTACACGGCTGTATCTCGCAAACCGTGCGTCGAAACTCACTTGTACAAGTTGTGTTGCCTTGTGTTACGTGAATTCGACCAAGTTGCAAAGCTTTTGAAATTTTTGATGTCGTTTGTGCGGTTTTCTCACGTTTCTCGAATAAGAACTAAAAAAGTTAGAAATATTTTAGTGCGGTTACACTAGAAAACTCTATATACGACCTCCAAAAAATACGAAACTTTGCGAGTAGGTTGGACTCACGTAACACAAGCCACCGCAACTTCTAGAAGTGATTTTTGACTCATGGTTCGAAAGATACGCCCGTGTATTGCTTTTGGTTAATAAAAACCCAAATAAAGCGGTACACGGCCGTATCTCGCAAACCGTGAGTCGAAACTCACTTCTACAAGTTGGGATGGCTTGTGTTGCGTGAATTCGACCAAGTTGCAAAGATTTATAAATTCTGGATGTCGTTTGTGCGGTTGTCTCACGTTCCTCGAACAAGAACTAAATAACTTAGAAATATTTTAGTGCTGTTACACTAGAAAACCCTACAAACGACCTCTAAAAAATACGAAACTTTACGAGTAGGTTGGACTCACGTAACACAAGCCACCTGCAACTTGTAGAAGTGACTTTCAACTCACGGTTCGAGAGATACACCCGTGTATCGCTTTTGGTTAATAAAAACCCAAATAAAGCAGTACACGGCTATATCTGTATCTCGCAAACTGTGAGTCGAAACACACTTCTACAAGTTGGGGTGCCTTGTGTTATGTGAAATCGACCAAGATGCAAAGTTTTATAAATTCTGAATGTCGTTTGTGCAGTTTTCTCACGTTCCTCGAAAAAGAACTAAATAACTTAGAAATATTTTAGTGCAGTTACACTAGAAAACAATACAAATGACCTCCAAAAAATACGAAACTTTGCGAGTAGGTTGGACTCACGTAACACAAGTCACCGCAACTTGTAGAAGTGATTTTCGACCCACAGTTCGAGAGATACGCCCGTGTATCGCTTTTATTTGGATATTTTTGAAATTAAGCTATACTCGGCCGTATCTCGCAAACCGTGAGTCGAAAATAACTTTTACAAGTTGGGTTGGCTTGTGTTTGGTGAGTCCGACCAACTCGCAAAGTTTTAAATTTTTTGGATATCGTTTGTGGGTTATTGATCTCGTTTTCGCTCAATTTTACAACCTAAACTACTAATTCTGGAAAATTTGTGTATGAAATCATAATAAACCGCACAAATGGTATTCAAAATTTACGAAACTTAGAGAGTTGGTTGGACTCACCCCACACAAGCAAACGCAACTGATAGAAGTGTTTTTTGAATTACGGTTTGCGAGATGTGGTTGTGTATCAATTTTGGTCAACACAAACAAAAATAAAGCGATACACGTCCTTGTCTCGCAAACCGCAAGTCGAAACTCACGTCTACAAGTTGTGTTGGCTTGTGTTAGGTGAGCCCGACCCACTTGCAAAGTATTGACCACAAGTGAGTTTCGACCTACGGTTTGCGAGATACGGCCGTGTACTGCTTTATTTTAGTTTTTGTTCACCAAAAGCGATGCACGGCCATAACTTGCAAACCTGTGAGTCGAAAATCAATCTTACAAGTTTTGTTAGCTTGTGTCTTGATTCGACCCACTTGCAAAGTTTCGTAATTTTTGGAGGTCATTTGTAGGATTTTCTAGTGTATCCCTACTAAAATATTACTTAGTTTATTTGTTCTTCTCCGAGAAACGTGAAAAAACCGCACAAACGACCTCAAAAATTTCAAACACCTTGCAACATGGTCGAATACACGTAACACAAGGCAACACAACTTGTAGAAGTGAGTTTCGACCCACGATTTGCGAGATACGGCCGTGTACCGCTTCATTTTAGTTTTTGTTCACCAAAAGCAATACACGGCCATAACTTGCAAACCGCGAAACGAAACTCACTCCTATAGGTTCCGTTAGCTTGTGTCGTGATTCCGACCCACCCGCAAGGTTTCGGAATTTTTGGGACCGTTTATGCAGGTTTAACTAATATCGAACAATTATAAATACGACTGAATCTATAATTTCGTCAAGCGATCAACAACAACTACGACTACAATTGCACCGTGTAAAATCATCAAAATACTACTTACAAAGTTATACATTTACAAAATTTTTGGGCAAATTTAATCAATTCAAGTACGTACAAAGAGACCGAAAAAATATGAAAATCGGCACAATGACAACTACGAAGCCAATGAATTAGTCATTACCTTACAAAATAACTATCAATTCCAATGTAGGTGTTATCGCCGAACTAGGGTTTCGATTTGCGTTCGAAGTTTGGAGGAGAGATTGGGTTTCGAAGTTTGGAGGAGAGATTGGGGGAGAGAGAGAGATCTGAGTGGGAATGGAGGAAGAGCAGCAGTGGACGGAGGAAGTTATTTTTGGGTGTGGGTTAGGGTTAGGGTTTTTTGGGTTGGGGGAGCAGCGGACGGAAGAGTGAGAGAGTTGCCGGAGTGAGAGAGGAGTCACCGGAGTTAGAAGATGACGATTTCAGTGGGGATTGGGTTTGGGTTCGGGGGAGAAAAGAGAGAGTGGGGAGAAGCGAGCGAGAAGAAGATAAGAGTCAACAGAAGAAAAAAATAAAACCACTTTCCCTTAACCCGTGGTTGGCAACGACGAGTTAAGGCAAAAATTTTCCAAAAAAATATCTGAGCCGTTGGATCTTGATCGAACGCCTCATATCTCAATTCGCAATAGGTCTGTGCAAACAGACCCGTTTGCAAAGGAAGAAACCTCTATATATATATATACACGATTTTTTCGATTTAATCCCCGATTATTTTTCAATTAACATTAATCACTACTCGCTCCTAGACTGATTAGTTCCAAAATTCGATTTTAACTGCCTGGAGTCCCAAACCCTACCAGTGTGTACATCCACTGTGGCCCCACCATCGGGCTAGGCAGTTAAAATCAGGTTTTTTGAACTAATCGGTCTAGGAGCGATTAGTGATTAATCGGTTAATCGGTTAATCGGAAAATAATCGGGGATTAAATCGAAAAAATCGTTATATATATATAATTAAAAAAAGATATATCCTCATTATGTAGCAACCCTTAATCCTAACATAAAATTATTATGAGATTATCAAATATGAATATATAGTTATAGAGAAAAAGAAGAGAGTACATGGTTTGAGCTGGGTTTGGATCCTGGATGTAGGTCAGGTCGGATTTTCTGGTCGGTTTCATCAAACAAAAATAATAGGGGAGGAGCAGTGCGAGCAATAAAAGGTGGTGTAGCAGATGCGGGCCGGGTCAAGTATGAGACGGGACAGGGGGAGCAACGGCAGGGTCGGGTTTGGGTTTGCTCGAGGAAAAAGAGAATCAGTTTAGGTTTGGGTTTGAATAGAATCAGTTTGGGTTTGAGTTTGGGTTTACGCGAGGAAAGAGAAGAGAGCGGCGATACGTAGGGTTAGGATTTACACGAGGACCAGAGGGGATTTGAATATTGAATTTGGATTTTGGATTTGGGCCGGATTGAGCCCATATAATGCAAATGAGCATATAAATTAGAGGAGGTGATTTAATCGGTTAATCGGCCGATTAACCACTAATCGGCCGATTATTTCCGATTAAATCACTAACAACTGAAATATTATAAATCGCTAAAAAAATAATCGTTTGGCCTCCGATTAGCCATTAATCGGGGATTAATAGAGCGTAATCGGAGATTTTAACTGCTTAGCCATCGGGGTAAAGTTGGCTCTGACACCACTTGTAACACCCCGGGCCCACTCATTTATGTATGTAAAAACCTACCACTACCACACCTCAATATCTTAGCCTCCCCCAAAAGAGCTAGTAAAGTAGGAACTTTGGGTTCATTGGAAATTTTATATCTAACTCTCGACCCTATATTGTATCCAATATGGCGTGAACTACTCACTTCTCTCTTGCAAGGCATATGCAAGTTACACGCTAGGCCTAACCTACAAGGCCCACTAATTAATTCCCAAGCCCACCTAGGGGTACTAAACAATACATCTTATAAAGAGGAAGAGAAAGTGAAGTTGGTCAAGACTCAGGTAACAAACCCTTCATTGTGATTTAATAATTTCAAGATGAAGAAGACGAGCTGAATTTGTTTTCAACCAAGTTGTTGCTCTTGCCAATCAAATGTGATTAAATGGAGTATATGAGAACTCAAAGAGTTTTGGAGAATGTGCTTTGAACCTTTCCTTGATGTTTGAACACATTGTTGTCGTTGTGGTTAATGAAGAAGCAAAGGGCTTATCCACTTTACCCTTGGCGAGCATGTTTGGATCTCTTCTGGGACACCTTGTGCTTTTGTAATGTTAGAAAGTTTAATAGAATAATATTTTTTGGATATTTGAGTGAGGATCCTAGGCGAGCAACATATATATGAGAGAACTAGATTGTGTCGTACGTGAAAAAAAACAATGAACAACAAATATACTAAGTGTGAACATATTATTAAACAAAACAGTACTATTAAGAGGTACATTAATAAATTGAATCATCCAATTGTCTCATGATGCGCATGAGGTAAGATAAATTATAGATATTGGATTAATAACAAGTTGTAATTTGACCCAACCTATCATGACAAACTCAATTTAACAACCTTCTCCCCTCACCACTAAATTCTACAATCAATGGATAAAATTAGTGTTGCATGTTTAGAATGACATATAGGATCAAAGGAACCGAATTTACACATGTTGCATATTTAGTATAACATATAGGGTCAAACAGTTTCACAAAGGTTTTATATAATACCTTGTACTTTGTTATCCTCATGAGTTGCATGAACTGATGTAATTAAAATGAACACACATAAACACGTTTAACACCTACACACTAGGCATGGTTTATTGTGTTGCTAGGAGCCTAGCACTACAAGTATCACACGTTTAGGATCTATATGTAATATTAGATTAGTATCCGCTCACTATAATCGTTCTTTGTTAAACAAATTGTCCAGATGTCATCTTACTCGCTAGCGACCAATGAAATTATTTGAGGTTGACCCATCCATAGTGTCTTATGCTGGTAACCGGCCAATCAGAACAAGTTAAAAATAGTTGCTCACTAAAAGAAATAAGGAATTCATATTCAAAGAGATGTAAAATTAAGTTGTGTCAATCTATAGAAGCTGCAACATGTACAAAGAAAAATGAAAATAGTGGTTGCAAATAGTAGTTTTAAATTATTCTGCTTTTCGCGACTTTGATAACTTGTTCTTAGAATAGGTTCTTGGGAAAATACGTACATGTACCAGGTTTCCGAGACTCGGGTTCTTACATCTTCAATCCCATGAGCTCCAAATAACGCAGCATAATCCTTCCTAACCAATCATGGATTTCAATCTCAAATTTCTTTTAGAGGACGATACTCTAGAAGTGTGGCATATGGAAGAGTTCTCTTCATGGAAGAGGAAGAAGTGATGAAGTTGGTGAATGGTGAGTATGAGACGAGTGGTGAAGGTGAAAAAGGTAAATCTTCAATTCAGGAAAGAGGTTGAGGAAGATCTCTACCGCAGATGCAAGGCCAAATTTTATATTTATATATATATATATATATATATATATATAGGGAAAGCTTCGGTTGAGTACTACTCTAGTGCTCACCGCCGTGAACACTAGGCCTTCGGGCGTTCATATCGAAAATCCGAACCGTTCACATTGATCTACACATCTAAATTAGTCTAAATATGTAAAATAAAATCATTTGAAATTCATTTGCCCATCCATCATGTGACTATAAAAACAATGATTTTCTGCCATACAATTTTGTAACACTTCAATGAATGGGCAAATGAATTTCAAATTATTTGATTTTACATATTTAGACTAATTTAGATGTGTAGATCAATGTGAACGGTTCGGATTTTCGATATGAACGCCCGAAGGCCTAGTGTTCACGCGGTGAGCACTAGAGTAGTGCTCAACCGAAGCTTTCCCTATATATATATATATATATATATATATATATATATATATATATAGAGAGAGAGAGAGAGAGAGAGGGTGGAGGACTTGGACTACATAGTTTCCATTAACTACAAAAAGTAGTAGTTAACACTTTTCTACTCACACATTCACCTAGGCCCATATATATATACACCTAACTAGTTCATCTCCCTACATACACACACATATATATAATAAAAATAAAAATAAAACATCGAGTTTCTTTCTCAGCTTGGTCCACAATTTTTTAAAAAGAAAACTACACTAAACTTTATTCATGATTAAAAAAACACCTGTGAACTTTTGTTTGCGTTAAAAATTTCTCCAAATATTATTCATTTTGAGGGGTGATTTCCACCAAAATAAGGTGAAGGGGGTCTTTTAGAGGTGTTGACAATGAGAGAGCTTTTTAAAATTTAGCCCTGGTGAAATGCAACCATTGTTAAAAGTTTGGCCATACTATCAAATTTTGCAAAAAGAATCGTGCATAAAAAAAAACCAAGGAATTCACTTTCTTGCATGCTAGGATGATGATGTTATGTTTCTTGCTTTTGAAGTGCGAGAGATGCCTCTCGATTAAGTTTGTTATATCGATAGCGGTAGTAGTAACCACAAGACTGACAATAAAGAGATGTTCATTACTTTGGATTGCATAGTGATTAATATAAATCTCTCTGTGTGTTAAAAGTATTTTTGTTGGGACATTAAATGTATATTTGTTGGTTATTCATCCACACAAAAAGGTTATAAATGTTACCATCCATCTACACAAAAGTTTTATGTTTCAGCTAATGTTACCTTTCATGAAACCAAACCATTTTACCCCAAGCCTTATCTTCAGGGGGAGAGTTTATTGGAAGATAAACATGATGCTTCTTTAGACTTCAACCCTTTAGACCTATCTGCCTCAGTTCCGAGTATCTCAACCTCTCCAACATCAATTACTGAACCTGAAACGTTGTCTACTAGTCCTGCGACTAACTCTGAAACCGAACCTAACAGTTCACAAAATAACCTAAACCCTGAGTCACTAAGTCAAACTACAGTCACTTCAGGGCATGAGGCTACAAGGTTCTCACAGGTGTACTCAAGGAGATACAAGTCATCATATATACCGCAGCAAGCTTCATCTTCAGCTCGGTAACTCCTTCCTCTTCAGATTTGCCTATTGCTATTAGAAAAGGAATCCGTGAGTGTACCAAAAAAACCCTTTATCCTATCTCTAATTTTGTAGCCTTTGATAAGTTTTCCCCATCTCATAAAAGCTTTCTTGTAAGTCTTAATACCATCCCAATTCCAACAGCCTTATCCGAGGCACTATCTAATGAGAATTGGAAACAAGCTATGCAGGTAGAAATGGAGGCTTTGGAGAAGACATGACATCGAAGATAGTTGATTTGCCTAAGGGGAAGAAGCCAGTTGGTTGCAAATGGGTCTTCACAGTGAAGTACAGAGCTGATGGAACTCTTGAACGATACAAAGCAAGGTTAGTAGCCAAGGGTTATACTCAGACTTATGGCATTGATTATCAAGAGACCTTTGCACCTGTTGCCAAGATGAATATAGTAAGAGTATTGTTATCTCTAGTTGCAAACTTCAATTGGCCTCTTCAACAATTTGATCAACTATTTAAGGAAAGCTCTTTATGGTTTGAAACAATCTCCTAGGGCATGGTTTGGGAGATTTGCAAAAGTGTTGTTGAAGTCGGGATACAAACAGGATCAAGGTGATCATAATTTGTTTATCAAACTCTCTCAAGATGGGAAGGTAACTCTTCTCCTTGTATATGTTGATGACATCATTATAACTGGTGATGATGAGACAGAAAGGGAGAGACTAAAGGTCTGTTTAGCTAAAGAATTCGATATTAAAGAGCTGGGAAGGCTGAAATATTTTCCAGGGATTGAGGTAGCACATTCACAACAAGGTATATTTATCTCTTAACAAAAATATGTGACAGATTTGTTGAAAGAAACAGGAAAACTAGGATGTAAACCAGCAGTTGTTCCTGTTGATCCAAATCAGAAACTTGGTGAGGCGTATGAAGATATTGAAGTGGATTAAAGATGTACCAGAGACTAGTTGGCAAGTTAATTTACCTCTCACACATAGGGCCAGATATAGCTTATGCTGTTAGTATGGTTAGTCAGTTTATGCACTCACCAAGAGAAGTTCGTTTGCGAGCGGCACACCAGATTTTACATTACTTAAAAGGATGTCCAGGCATAGGTGTTTTGTTTAAAAGGAACTCAAGTTTGGTCTTGGAAGCATACACAGATGCTGACTATGCTGGATCAGTTGTGGACAGAAGGTCAACATCGGGCTATTGTACTTTCAATGGAGGAAATTTGGTGACATGGAGAAGTGAGAAACAGAATGTAGTAGCAAGATCAAGTGCAGAAGCAGAGTTCCAAGCAATGGCATTAGGCATTTGTGAGTTACTTTGGTTGAAGATTATTCTGGATGATTTGAAGATCAAATGGAGTGGACCAATGCGACTTTATTGTGATAACAAGTCAGCTATCAGTATTGCACAGAATCTTGTACAGCATGATAGAACAAAGCATATTGAAGTTGACAGGAATTTTACCAAAGAAAAGTTAGATAATGGACTGGTTTGTACTCCCTATGTCTCGACCACTGAACAGTTAGCTGATATATTAACTAAAGGGCTAAGCAGCAAGGTCTTTCATGGAATAATTTCCAATCTGGGAATACAGAATACTTATTCACCATCTTGAGGGGGAGTGTTGGAATTGTTGGAGATATCCTTGGATGTAGTTAGGGGGATTAGTTATAGAGTTTGTTTCATAAATATCTGAATGTTTGTTAGGATATTCCTAATTTCTAGGATCTATAACTTCTTGATATGTGTATTTTAACCCTACAGGGGTTGTACCATTTGGATAAGATCAATAAGAGATTATACAAGCGCCCTTCTCCAAAAAAAAAAAAAAGATATTTATTCTTTTCTTTTCTTTTTGAGAAAGGCGCTTGTATAATCTCCTATTGATCTTATCCAAGTGGTACAACCCCTGTAGGGTTAAAATACACATATCAAGAAGTTATAGATCCTAGAAATTAGGAATATCCTAACAAACATTCAGATATTTATGAAACAAACTCTATAACTAATTCCCCTAACTACATCCAAGGATATCTCCAACAATTCCAACAAATCCTTTAACTCAGTTTTAGTTTCCTTTTCAGGTTTCTCTTATCTTTTCTCATATAGCCTCCAATAATACCTATCACAACCTGTCTGTAACTTTTTCCACCAAAGCATACACTTATAAATTTCACTTCCAGCCTTTAGTCTTATGCTGCAAACCGCAACCCTCACACCTTCTAGCCATAAACCGTCCCCTATCGTAAACTCTAGTACCTCCACCATGCCCTTTGATACGTTATTATTCATCTCGAGAAATAATCCCCAAGTCGCAACCTAAAATAATTTGAACTTTATCCCAAACAGCCTTGGAATTCATCAAAATAGTATTTTCGGCCAATATAAGAAATTTAAAAAAATAAATACTTTTACTTGTCCAACCATAGAGATTCACACTTTGTTAATGCCCTAACCTCTAACCTATATGCAAACAACACTGATATTCATCAAAACAATAATTTCAGTATAACACAATTTTTTTTTAAAAAGAGTAAAAGTAAAACTTTCCCTGTTTGGCCATAAAGATTCTACCCCTAACATCCTTTAACCTAGATCCAAAGCAAAAACAACAGGAATTACAAAAATCTAGGATTGTTCCTATCTATAACATCGTTATAAGTTTGAAGTCTGAACCAATCCAAAGACGTGCAAGATCTAAACTTCGGTCATTATTGTTATCTATACTTGGACCTCAGCATGTTATTCTTTAGGTTTTTTTGCGCACAAGTCACTAACAAATTTCATAATTGGGGATTACGCCCCCATAAATCAGTTTTTGCATTTACACCACTGAAGATGTGGGTTTCATCTAAACATAGTCAATTAGCTTCCCGTAAGTTAACTATGGTTAGCTCTATACCCTGGTTGGTTAATTAACAAAATATTCCTGACTACATAAAAACTCGTCTCATCTCATTTCGTATCTCATCTTTTTTTACATGAATTCTAATACAAAGATATGTGGACGGAAAGGTGGTGGTCGAAGGTTGACAAAGCAGGATCTCGATGGTTGGTTTGAAAGGTGAAAAGGGCATAGGAAAATGAGAAAGAGTCCACTGGGGGGTGACAAAGGAGGAAAGAAACAGAGGTACAATGGTCAAAATACTTTGAGAATGGAATATTCCACTGGTTTAGATGGCAGATAACTAGGGTGACTATTCTTAAATAAGCCCCACATTATTAGTGGTGTATATGCAAATATTGATTTGTGGGGGAGTAATTTACAATTCCAAAATTTGTTAGCGGTCTGTGTGCATAAACCATTAAGCCCTATTATTTGATATGCATTATGCTCTATATTCCATATGTATATATATTCTCTTGAATTTGATTGTATTGGTTAAATCACTTGACTGCTTATTTACTTTTTAATTATACATGCTTACTCTACACTTGTAGCTTAGTCCTATGTTAAGGAATGCTATTTTCTCAATGATTTAGGTGCATAAATGAAACGACAATAACCTAAAAACAAATAAATATCCAACGGTGATCCTATAAAAAGGACAAAATAAGCAGAAAAAGTAGAAATATGATCTCATGTACAGAAAAGACATTTACAAAGCATGCCAGTTCAACTGATGTGGTTCACTGCAGTGGATAAGGAGGTTGTATACAACTTGCTTAACTTACCATTTGCCCTTTCCGAACCCACCCAAGCATCCCACCATTCTCTTTCGATGGACATATAGAATAATCCACAGCCAAGTCACTCAAGTCCGTTCCTTAAACAAATAACACAAAACCATTACGTCGTGAAAAAAAATTACACACACATACGCACACACATATATAGAGAGAGAAAAGTGAACCTCATATTTGTACGAGAAAATTTTCCGCATAAAAAGCGATTATACTCATTTTGTGGGGCCCTCATGAAAGATCTACTCCGTCCATCATGTTTATCATGACAATGGATGTATGTGCAGAAAAAATCACGTGGTTTGGAGGTATTCATCCATGCATCACGTTGATGAAAAATGAACGATTTTAACAGTATTATAAATCGTACCACAAATTGGACCACATGATGTATGGGTAAACAACTTGATTTTTTCTACACATACATCCATTGACATGATAAACATGATGGACGGATTGGATCTTGTAATGAGGGCCTCATCAAGTGAGTATAATCGCTTTGTATAAGAAAAATTTTCTGATACAAATATGAGGCTCACTTGTCTCATATATATATATATATATATATATATATATATATATATATATATATATATATATATATATATATATATAGAGAGAGAGAGAGAGAGAGAGAGAGAGAGAGAGAGAGAGAGAGAGAGAGAGAATAAGGGGGCTTGGGTGTCACCCTAACTAGGGACACATCTCAAACTCATAATCAGGCAGCCAAAATGAAAATTCAAATAATTAGATGTGATCTACATCACCAGAACTAGTGATGTACAAAAATTGAAATGATTCCGACGTGGTTAGACCACTCATCCTACAGCCTAAAAATAGAGTAATTCCAAACCGTTTATAAAACGCCAATTTTTTTATCGCATGATAAACTGTTAAACTTATCAACTTGATTTTAAGATCACATTTAATGGCGTGGGTTTCCATTTTGGGTCATCGAGATATGAATTTTGGGATGTCTCCCTAGCAAAGTAAGCTAGGGTGACACCCTAGCCCACTTATTCTGTAATACCCCTAGTATTTATGGTTAATAACATTTGTTTTTCTTTTAGTTATAATAAAAATATATATATACATTGTTATATATATATATATATACATATATATATATATGCATTGACATTGTTATTTTTTCATACACTACACTATTATTTTTATGTTTGTATGTTTTTTTTTTAAATAGAGCCTAAAATGTTTTCTTTCTTAAAAGCCTAACTTTTCTTTCTTAAAAGCCCAACCCAACAATATTTCTATAAGGGTAAATAAATAAAGCCTTAAGGGGGTAAAAGTAAAAAAGTGGGACACCTAAGCCCCCCTAGAAACCTCCACACACACCCACACCTCTCTTTTTCCTTCCCTTCTCTTCTGGACGGAAATCACAGCAGACACAAACAGACAGCAGCACCATTCTGCTCTCATTCACTCCTTTTTCTATATATATGTATGCAAATTTGAGTTCCTTACTATTGTTTCCAAAACCCTAGTTCACTTCTACCACTTACTACAACTCCTACTACTACTTTACTGCACTATTACTTTTCTTTCTTAAAAGCCTAACTTTTCTTTCTTAAAAGCCCAACCCAACAATATTTCTATAAGGGTAAATAAATAAAGCCTTAAGGGGGTAAAAGTAAAAAAGTGGGACACCTAAGCCCCCCTAGAAACCTCCACACACACCCACACCTCTCTTTTTCCTTCCCTTCTCTTCTGGACGGAAATCACAGCAGACACAAACAGACAGCAGCACCATTCTGCTCTCATTCACTCCTTTTTCTATATATATGTATGCAAATTTGAGTTCCTTACTATTGTTTCCAAAACCCTAGTTCACTTCTACCACTTACTACAACTCCTACTACTACTTTACTGCACTATTACTACTACTACTGCTGTTGTTCACTGCTACAACAGCTACTTACTGCTGCTACTACTACTACTGTTACTGTTGCTGTTTACTGCAGTATTACTACTGCATACTACTACTTTTACTACTGCATCTAACTACTACTTTTTCTACTTCTACTACTACTATTTCAACTACTTAGCTACTACTGCATCTAACTACTACTTTTTCTACTTCTACTACTACTATTTCTACTACTTAGCTACTACTACTATTATACTACTATTGAAACAAGAAGACAAGGAAGAATCAAGGGAAGCAAGGAGGAGAAGGCGATTGAAGACTTTTTCACCAAATCAAAGTGGGTATTCTTCATACCTCTTGTGTTACTATTATTATTATTTTTCTTCATATATGGAATGAATGATTGAAGAGATTGCATTGATTATTATTAAACATAAAGATGTGATTTTGTGATGTCTTGTGCGGTAATTGTTTAATTAAATTTTTCATGCTTGAATGTTAAAAGTCCTTTTTATTAGCAAGATAGCATCTTGTTAGTAAGTTTTACATTGTTACCAAACTACTAGTTTTGTGTTAGTAAGCTACTAACATTGTATTGGTAAGCTACTAATGAGTTAGTAAGCTTAGTTATAATGTTAGTAACTTAGTAAGTTAAATAGATTAGTATGGTAGTAAATTAGTAAAGTAAATATGCTAGAACGTCTTGTTAGTGAGAAGTTAGGAAGTTAGAAATATAGACTTGATCGTGTTATGCTAGTAAGCAAATTGAAGGAGTTAGTAAGCACCTAGTCTTAATAACGAAAATGCAAGTTCGAGATTAGTAGGTGGAAGGATGGTCGAATCAAGAATGTGATTAACTTGTGAAGTTAGTATAGAGCAGTGTAATTGTTTTCTATGGGCCGGATAAGGGCCAAGTTGGGTCAATAATTGAGAATAAGACTATAGTGATATTTTATTGTGATATTTTATTGTAAATGTGAACAATGAGACCTTGAGTACTGATAATTTCACCTAAAAACCATGTGGTGATTAATGAAGGAATTAAGCGGATGAGATTTGACCTAAATTGAGTAAAGGTGTTAGCCCTAAGTAGTGTGACTCGTGATTGGTAAGGACAGACACTAGTTGGGCGTGTACTACTCACCTGTCAAGGGGACACGTGCGGCATCGTCTCGTCTGGGACACGTGCGACGTGATCTCGACTGTTAATTTCTGAGATTTAGTGATAAGAACGGGATGCAGACGTAAGTCACAAGTCCTGTCGGAACTTAGGAGATGGACTCTTAAGTTTCCGTCTATGTTTTGGGTTATCAATACGAACAAGGAGCAAGAGTGTAACTCTAAGTCTCTGAGCGGAGTAGGGGTGGCCCTATCGATTCGCCTTATGTTCATGATAACTTTGGTAGGGACAGGAGTGGAGAAGGACCATAATTCCGGCAGAGCTGATGATCACCGGCCTGACCGAGAGTGGAGAGGGACCATGATCCTGTCGAAGTGGAGAAGGACCATGATCTGAACGAACAGGGTGATCACTGCCGTTCAGAGTGGAGAAGGACCACGATCCGACTGCAGGAGCGAAAATGGACCGCATGTATTGCAGACTCTACCAGTCACTAGATGAATATCAGAAACAGGAAGGAGTACAAGAGTAGGATGCATGGCGAGGGATTGAACCCTATTATCTGGAGAATACGAACTCGATTTGGGGGTATATAGTATGGGATGCATACGTTTCCAAATCAAGTTTGCATTAGATTAAGAGCATGGTGTGCATATGAGTTGTGCATTAGAATCTAGATCATGACATACACCGACATTTATGTTTGTATGACACGTTTCTTTTCTTCTGCATCAAATATTGAATGTTAAGGATTTTGGAGATTACGGGTTTCATCCGCATTGCGTCAGTTGAATACAACTGACATTCAACTGACATACCCACAGTTTGCTCATTGCAGGATTGCTGATCGTGGAGCAGGGGACTCGAACTGCGGAAAGCATCCAAGTGGAAGATATAGTATTCTTCTGTAATGTAAGTTTCTAATTTCCTGTGATTTCTGTGTTGTGTACTCATTGAAGTAAAGATTCTGGGTAAGTGTCACGAGCTTCCAGAATGCAGAACTCGGGGCGCTACATATTCTCACACACACACATATATTAGAATAGCTATTCACCAACCAGGAATACATTCAGATTAATAAAATAGCTTTCTACAGGATCAACAAGATGAAATAATATGAAAAATAGTAGAAGTACATAAATTATCATCTTAATGTATTCACTAAAATAAATCCTTTTGCACAAAGCTAATCATCTATCTTCTAAATGTATTCACTACAGTAAATCCTTCTGCACAAAGTTAATCATTGCATAATAGACAATTATGTCTTCTTTTATCACTTGATAAATAATAAAAATCAATGTTCTTCATTTTTTTTCTCTCAACCCAAGTATGGTGAGGTCAACTCTGCCAATGTTGTACTTAAAAGTCTTTTTTTATCACTCTATCACGCATCACGATAAGGGGGGAAGTTGGTCAGATAGCTAGTGGCCAACATAATACTGAGAATCTTATACATCAATGGTCCTAAAGAATATTTGTGCATGTCCTGTACGCTAGGAATTAGTTGATGTCACCTAATGTTGCACTTACAATTAAAAACAACTTCTAGCACAGACACATGTTCAACACGCCAAATCCTTACTCGGGTCAAAACCTCACGAAAGTGGCATCTTCGTCCGTTTTGGTCATTAGAGTTGTTTATTTTCATCGAGATCGCATTGTAGTTAGGAGAAAGGTACGTAACAAATGTAAGCTATATCACACCCCCCCCCCCCCCACCCCCACCCAAAAAAAAGAAAAAAAAGGAAAAACAAAACAAAACAAAACAAAGATTTAGAGGTGATTATGTTTGGCAAGAAATTAAAAGTAGTTTCTCCCAAAAAAATTATAGGTGCATGAAGGAAAGAAATTAAAATCTAATATTGTTGTGAGGGTAAGAAGCTAGAAAAATCATACTAGTTTTCATAAGCCCCAAGACTCTTGGTATTTAAATCCAAGGAATCCCTTACCTTAGGAATTTTGGGAATCGAGGGGAAGAAGAGTAGAACTCCAGCTATAAGGCAACCTCCCAAAACCCACCTTACCATTTCAGTTTTACATCCAGATTCATGTATCTCTACTACTATAATGGAGTAAAAGAGTGAGAAAAAAAGATTTATTCAACTGACCCCAAAATTTTGGGATAAAAGATTTGTTGTTGTTTTTTCTATACATATATTTATTGTTGAAATATTGTTGTTTTTGTTGATTCATGTAATATATGAAAATATATGAAGAGGATAAGGGCTATAAACTGCCGGCTCATCTTTAAAATCAACTAATGGCTGATGTGGAAACTATTTAAGAGATGAGGTGGCACTTAAAATAGTTTATAGCAGATTGGCATTTAATGACTATGCAGTACCCATTGAATACAAAGGGCATTCTGGAAAGTTTAGAATATTTTCTTGAAACCCACAGTGTAACATCCCGTTCTTAAGAGTATATGTATAATCTTATATTGGGAGAATATAATAATATATCTATATAACAACACAAAGAAAGCTATCAAGTGGCTCTCATTCATTTGGAAGAAAATCAATGGTCGAGATTTTTGCTCCCAAAAGACATTTTCCCTCCCAAATGTTCCCCCCCCCCCCCCCCTAAATTCAAATCCCCCCCCCCCCAAAAAAAAAAAAACAAAACAAAACAAAACAACTCCTTCATTTATTACTTTCTCTCTCTCTTCCCCCAATTTTCTTCTTTTTCATAATTCTTTCTCTTTCTTCTCTCTTTTTTTTAACCCAGGTATGTCTACAAAAAAGTAATAATAATAATAATAGTGAATGTTTTTTTTGGTTATGCAATTTCGGATTATGTTTATTTTTATTTCAAATTTTTAGTTATGTTTTTTTTTCAGATTATGCTTTCATAACTCAATAACATTCACTTCCATTTAAGTGCTTTTGAATTACCATATTTGATCTGATTGTATTATACTTCACTAAGTAATTGTTTTAGATTAGAATGCTTCACTGAGTTAATTTTGATTAGAATGCTTTTTTATTATTATGCAATTTCAGATTATATTTTTTTTGAATATTTGGGCATTTGTTGTTTTGAAAGATCGTTGCAAATTTTTAATTGACTCGCTTGATCGTGCTTTTATGGACAAATCCATGCTTAATCCCTGTATTTCGGATTTTTATAGCTGCAAAATTGTTTCTTGATCTGCTTTACTGCAATTTCACTTCATGTATATATCACAACAAATTTTCTCTTTTAAATTCATACATGGTTAACTACATAAAAAACAAACAAGGGGGAACTAACTCATGCATTTTGAGGCGTTAACCGTAACTTATGCAATTAGAAAATGAATTGCTAGTTATGTTAGACTCCAAGTCAAAAATAAAATCTCCTATGCTCAAGTCACACATAGCAAGGAATTTCAAACTCACAACTGTTGTAGATTCACAATACTACTTTTGAATCCGAAGCTGCTGGCAAATAATCCTGCAATATACAAACCAGTAAACATCAAGGTCACTTCATAATCCTACTTCAAAGTACATCAACGTCTACTAGCAAATAAACATCTATAAATCATCCCTTACTGTTTACATAATGTTTCATATGTTGTATCGTTCCGAATACCGAATACGTGCCGTAGGCACGTGCCCACGGGCATACCTAGTATATATATAATATAATATAATAAGTGAGAGGTGATAGGAGGGCCTATAGAGGAGTTTTATGGGGGTCGTTGCATAGGAATTTATTTGAGATGAGAAGAGGTGAGATGGGGTTGTGTGCTTTGTGCAGAACGTGGGGGTGATGAAGTGGTATGTGGGGCCCGGAGGGAGAGGGGGCAGCTGTTGTGTGTGTGGGATGTATTTAGTCCCACATCGGTGGTCGAGTTGGGAATTAAGTGGATGTATTAGTTAGCCCGTGATCTTAAGGTACCTAAAAGCTATAGTACATTTTGTGAGGCACGCCTATGGTGGGCAATTGTTAGGATTTGTTTTGTTCACATGCACGCACTTGTAGTCACGTGTGCAGCTGAGCCAGGGCTCGGGGCATTACAATGGGCCTGCTCTCTCTCATTCTCTTGGGATCGCGCACAAAACAACCACTACAGAAATATTTGCTCCTATATTATAAATTCTCTTCTTTATCTTCCTCCTTTCCTCTGTTTATCAAAATAATATCAGATTAATTCTTCCTCTATCTAACATGAAATCCAATCCACCAATTTAACATAATTTACAATTAATTTAAAGAGTAACATATAAATTACGTGGATAATTTGATAAAAAGGCATTAATTAATTGAAAATATGAGAAATGACAAATATATATTAGCAAGAAACTAAAATACAATAGTCCAAAGTAGAACTAATCTACTAGTGCCATTCGAGCATAAATCAATATTAAACATCATCAAAAGGGGATTAGAACAGTAAAAGATAGTTCACATCAGAGAGGGAAAAAATTAAATTAAAAATATGGATTGTTGGGTTTATAAGGAAAATTTTGGATCAAGTACATTAGATTAATAATCAAATTCATAGTTTAAAGGATAGGTCGATCCCACTCTGATCCAGCAAATCTAGATCGGTTTTGGAGGGGGTGATCTGATCCCCCTCCAAAACATCGGGATCAGCGATCCAAAGCGGAGATCGGTCGACATGCTACATGGATCATGTGATTTAGTTTGTCATATCCAACATCAAGTTGACCAATCTAACACATTTGAATGAGGATAAATCAAAAGAAAAAAAGTGGAGAAAAATAAATTAAATGAGCATAAAAACCCAGAAATTATAAACTTATATGACCTTTATGCAGGATAGGCATCAGTACAATTTTTATTGCTAGAGATCTTTCCATTTTTGTGGGAACTTGCAAGATGGCAAGGCAGCAATATATATATATATATATATATATATATATATATATATATAGAAAAAGAGAGAGAGAGAGAGAGAGAGAGAGAGAGAGAGAGAGAGATGTTCCATTGCAAATGCCATGAAACGACCATTTTGGCCATCACATGGATGATCAAAACCGTTCACATTGATCTACATGTCTAAATTGATCCAAACCGTTCATTTAAAATTCATTTGCACATGTATTGAAGTGTTACAAAATTGTACGGCTGAATATTTTTTTTAATAATGACGTGATGGACAAATGAATTTCAAATGACTTGATTATACATATTTAGACGTGTAGATCAATGTGAACGGTTTGGATCATTCATGCGATAGACAGAATGACCGTTTGCACGGCGTTTGCATGACTAGGCATTTGCAATGGAACATCTCCCATATATATATATATATATATATATATATATATATAGAGAGAGAGAGAGAGAGAGAGAGAGAGAGAGAGAGAGAGAGAGAGAGAGGAGTGATCCAATGAGAAACATCTTAAAATAAGAAAATGAGAAACATTAATTATAACCATTGGATATGAGGGGATTGAGATGAATGGCTCTAATTCATTTGGAATCCTAATTAAAAAAACCGGTTTATTTTAACTAATCTATCAAAAAAAACCACCAAAAAAAAACCAAACATCAGTTCTCATATCTTAAAAACAAAAAAAAAACACAATGTTCAACCGAGGAATAAAGAACAAGCTAAAACTGTGATAGATAGATGATACATTGGAATAGATTTCAAAGAGCAACAACAAGACATGTAAACCTGGGACGAATAATTAAATATAATGTAAATGAAAAAACACTAAACCCACAAGACTAATCCTGCCCATTTTTACCCAATTGCACACTAAACTCGACATTAGCTGTTGTTTTTTTTCCACATAAATAAACCATGACCTAAGTTACCCGAAAGAAGAGGATGGAGGCTACATGGAGAAACCACAGGAATGGTCTCTCTTTCTCTCTCTAACCCTCTAACAACCCATAATAAACAACAAACGCATGTAAAGAATGGTAGAAGAAAAAGAAGGAAAAGAACCAAAGAACAATCGATTCTGTTATGATAACATTACAGTCTTTCTCACTTAGAATATTGAATCAATCTCATTACTGAATATTGAAGGAACTAAAACTAAGAATATTGAATATTATTGGAGGACAGTGGGGATTGTTTTATTGCTAGGGTTAGGGAACAAAATGAGATGTTTTTTTTTTTTTTTTGGGGGAGGGGGGGGGGGGGGGGGGGGGGGGGGGGGGGGGGGTTGATAGATTAGTTAAAATAAACCGGTTTTTTTAATTAGGATTCCAAATGAATTAGAGCCATTCATCTCAATCCCCTCACATTCAATGGTTATAATTAATGTTTCTCATTTTCTTATTTTAAGATGTTTCTCATTAGATCACTCATATATATATATATATATATATATATATATATATATATATATATATATATATATATATATATATATGGAAAGCTTCGGTTGTGCACTCCTCTAGTGCACACGGCATGTGCACTAGGCCTTCGGGCATACATATCAAAGATCCGAATCATTCACATTGATTTACACATCTACATTAGTCTAAATATGTAAAATCAAATCATTTGAAATTTATTTGCCCATCCATCATGTGACTATAAAAAACAATGATTTTCAGCCATACAATTTTGTAACATTTCAATGGATGGGTAAATGAATTTCAAATGATTTGATTTTACATATTTAGACTAATTTAGATGTGTAGATCAATGTGAACGGTTCGGATCTTCGATATGAACGCCCGTGTGCACTAGAGGTAGTGCACAACCGAAGCTTTCCCTATATATGTGTGTGTGTGTGTGTGTGTGTGTGTGTGTGTGAGAATTTATTTGCCCATCCATCATGTGACTATAAAAAACAATGATTTTCAGCCATACAATTTTGTAACATTTCAATGGATGGGTAAATGAATTTCAAATGATTTGATTTTACATATTTAGACTAATTTAGATGTGTAGATCAATGTGAACGGTTCGGATCTTCGATATGAACGCCCGTGTGCACTAGAGGTAGTGCACAACCGAAGCTTTCCCTGTGTGTGTGTGTGTGTGTGTGTGTGTGAGCAATGCTCCATTGCAAACCACTGAAGCCGTTGTTTCCAACAACGGCCTAGATTATAACTAGGGCCGACCCTGAGTTCCAGGAGGCCCAAGGCAAACTCCCGAAATGGCCCCCCCCATACACTAAAAAAAACATGTTTACAAAAAATTTGCACATTGTTGAAAGTGAAATATGCAAAATATACAAATTCGTTTTAAATCACTCAAATTTAAAGTCAAATTCAATTCAAGTCTTCCAGCCTAAACCCAAATAATTTTTTTAAAAAATTTAAAAGCTCAAATAATTATTTTTGGAGGTCCCTAATAACAGTATTTTTCTTTTATGCGCAAAATACATGCTTATATTTACAAGGGAATTACAAATTTTGGGGCCCCTAAATCACAAAAACACTGGGGGCCTGAGGTAGCCGCCTCACCCGCCTCAAGGGTGGGGCTGGCCCTGGTTATAACATAAGCCGTAGTTGGAATCCAACAACGGCTTATGTTTATAACCTAGGCACAACGGCCTAGGTGGTTTTCACAATATTTGCGTTTGCAATGGAGCATTGCTCTCTCTCTCTATATATATATATATGAGAAGAAAGAAGGAAAGATGGCATAGGAGTCTCGCACCATAAAAAATCTTACTCTCTCCTCCCCAAATGCACAAATGCATGATCCACACAATCCAAAGTGTTTGATATGTCATAAAACATAGGAGGATGAAATATTATCAAAGTTGAATGTGTTTTACCCCATGTATTTAATGATAGCAATAGTTGTAGTGGTGAAAAACCGTTCATTTTACAACTTCATGATAAATGGCCAAAATATATTCAAAATTAATAATTTTTCTTCACACTGTTTCATGACGTTATGGAGAATGGGTTTTCCCGTGGACCATAGGAGAAAATTTCCTCCTATGACTAGGCCCCCAGTATCCTCTATATATATGTTTGTGTGTATGTATGTGTGCGTGTGTGTGAATTTTGGTTGTGGAGAACAGATTTTTTAGCATGCAATAGGAGGAAATTTGTGTGTATAACATACAAGGGAACGAGTGTGTGTGTGTGTGTGAATTTTGGTTGTGGAGAATTGGTTTTTTGTGCGCCAATTTCCTCCTATGACATAGGAACCCGCTAACCTCTATATACATGTTTCTGTGTATGTATAACATATAAGGGAAACGAAGTAGTGTGTGTGTGTATGTAACATATCGGGGAAAACGAGGTAGTTTCACACATTTTTTATCTCGTACATTTAGGTTTGTTTCGCATATATTTGGGAGAGGTCGACCCACACCTCCTTAGGTTATAATAGTACATATTGATATTGTATGTATACAACACGTAAAATTACTTAAAATTGATATTATATTTGTAATATTTCAATTGATCAATTTTTAAAAAATAATTGAAATAATATATTTAATAAAATGAAATTTTAAATATATTTTTTAAATTTAAAAATCTACCAAAAAATCCTGTACGCCAATCTGATACAGTCGATTTGGCCGATATTGATCTTTATACCAAAAATTTTAGCAACCCGATATCAAGATTGTGAACCTTGATCAAATCTCATTGAATCATAAATCACTTTGTGATCCTAGATGATATTAAGAACCTAAGAGATTCAGAAAACGGGAAAGAAAAATATGATGAAAAAAATCGAATCCTATGTTTATAAAAGACCCTAATATTAGACCAAAACTCTGAAGTTATGGTAAAAGCTAAGGGTTTAGTACTTATATTCAGGGATGGAGCCATGATTGGTTGGGGGGGGGGGGATGGGCGGGCCAAAAAATTAAAATTATATTTCATGTAAAAAAGGATATTGAGACTGGTATAATTCAAACTCTGAACCTCTTAATTACTAACAAATACACTAACCAATAGACTATATTACCTTTGTGAAATGCCTACGGAGGGACTGACCTTTAACTATTTTTCAAATTTCAGAAAAACCCTTATACTTGATACAAGGTTGTCTAAAACTTTGCAGGAGCCGGGTCCCACCCCCTAGCACCGCGCCGGTAGATTGACAGCCATCTTTGTGTGGGCCATGACCTAGACGGTATGCAACGGAATATTTTTTAGATCCACTTTTTAAATGCAGCTAATGAGATTTGAACCTGAGTTGCATTGATACAATATGAAAGACCTGCCTATAGCGGAAACTCTGTAGTTGTGATAAAAGTCGGGGATTTAGTACTTATATTCTAACAATGTTAAAGAGGTCTTAATTCGTTTTCCCACATGCATCCACCACTAGCAGTTGCAATCTTGGCGAATTCGTCAACACCGAAGACGAAGAGGAAGTATCATGGTTGGGTAGTGGGGTTAGTGTAGCACCCCGATTTCCGTATACTGGAAACTCATGACACCAACCAGAATTTTTTACTTCAAACGAGTACACAACACAGAAAATCACAGGAAATTAAAACTTCTTTTCATATCTTAATGCTTTTCTTATTGTATATGATTGCCCAACACAGCTTAAGCTTATAATCCTCAAGATCGGGTGGTCCTGCAATCTAAATATAAGTGGGCACGTCAGTTGAATGCAACTGACGCAAACTGATAAAAACAGTGAGCTTCACTCCTCAACACTCAATCACAATCAACCAATATTAAGATTAATATAAATGACAACATGAAATGTGAAAACCAGGCAATCAAAAGTGTCAGTCTGTGTCATTACCTAAATCTAATGCACGTATATAAATGCACACAATGCTCCTATTCTAATGCAAACTTAATTTGGAAACATATGCATCCCATACTACATATTCCCCAAATCAAGTTCGTATTCTCCAGATAATACGGTCAATCCCTTGTCATGCATCCTACTCTTGTACTCTTTCCTGTTTCTAACATCCATCTAGTGACTGGCTAGGCAGTTAAAATCGGTTTTGGAACTAATCAGTCTAGGAGCGATTAGTGATTAATCGGTTAATCGGGGATTAAATCGGAAAAATCGTTATATAATCGGAAAATAATCGGGAATTAAATCGGAAAAATCGTTATATATATAAAATTAAAAAAAAGATATATCCTCATTATGTAGCAACCCTAAATCTTAACATAAAACTATTATGAGATAATCCAATATGAATATATAATTATAGAGAAAAAGAAGAGAGTACTTGGTTTGAGTTGAGTTTGGATCCTGGATGTGGGTCGGGTCGGGTTTGCTGGTCGGTTCCATTAAACAAAAATAATCGGGGAGGAAGAGCAGTGCGAGCAACAAAAGGTGGTGTAGCAGATGCGGGTCGGGTCAAGTATGCAATAGGACGAGGGGAGCAACGGCGGGTCGGGTTTGGGTTTGCTCGAGAAAAAAGAGAATCAGTTTGGGTTTGGGTTTGAATAGAATCAGTTTGGGCTTGAGTTTGGGTTTACGTGATGAAGAAGAAGAGAGCGACGATATGTAGGGTTAGGATTTGCGCGAGGACCAGAGGGGATTTGAATATTAAATTTGGATTTTGGATTTGGGCCAGATTGAGCCCAGATAATGCAAATGAGAATAAAAATCAGAGGTGATTTGATCGGTTAATCGGCCACTTAATATCGGCCGATTAACCATTAATCGGCCGATTATTTCTGTGGTAGGGTAAAAATGGCTTGGGGCCCCACCAGGACCCAGTACAGCTCTCACTCCAAAATGGGGAAAACAACAATATGGCTCGGCTTCGAACCACTACAGGGTCGGCGCCGAACCTTAAGTTCACCCCCACAAACCTGGCCTCCTCGTATCCGACGAGCCTCGATGGCCCTCGGCCTCCGATCCACGACAGCTCCACGAGCCGTCTGCCCAGCCTGATAAAGAATGAAGATGACCTGGCACAGCCTAAGCCACCGGATTCTCCCAGGAACACAGAAGCCCCATGATCAGCCATGTCAGCTCCAAATACCACCTAAGGATTTGCCACGTCAGCCCTATACCACTCTTGGTATTGCCACGTCAGCCCTAAACCCCCTGGGCCTTCTGCCACGTCAGGCCCATGGGCTTTCGGGTTCAGACCCGGCCCCCCAAGCGGATCCAAACCCGGTTGAAAGTCTCTATAAATACTAGACCCTCACCCACCTTTTCAGGTAACCAATCTTTTGCCACTTAAATTCACCTAGTTATTGCTACTCTCTCACAGAGACTGACTAGATCGTCGGAGGGTCCGCCACCAGGATAAACCCCGGTGTTTCAGGACCGTCTGCAGGTACACAAGACCTCGGATCCGAACCCTCTGATCCGAGCCGAAGCATCCACTTCACTCCGAGCCAGTCGCAGGAGCCGCCAGGTCACTCCGAGGGTCGTCTGACAAACAGCTTTCTCCTTCAATAAAAATCGAGTCCGAACTCACACCTGGTGCATCCACACGTCTCCCAGAAATAAACCGCATCAGGTTGGCGCCGTCTATGGGAAAACTGCTTCAAAAGCCGACCCGAGCACGACCATCAAGGCCCCTCGACAGCCGAACTCCCATGGCCTCCAGAGGCAAAGGGGCCGCGTCCTCCGTCAACCGACGGGACACACCCCCACCAAATACCAATGCCGGGCCACGCGCATCGAGGCACAGGGATTCCCATCAGGGATCCCGGCGGAGCGCCACCCGTACAGTTCAGCCCGACCTACGGGGAGTAATCGTCAACCGACAGATTAGCCGCAGCAGGGGAAGGGCCGCTTCCAACCCGGCCCCGAACCATCCGAGACCGCCGCCCGAGGGACGGAGGTCAGCACTCAGCCGCATCGGAAGGCAGCCTTCCGACCGACCAAACAGGGTCGAGGGAGCCCCCGTCACTCACAAAGAGTTCCAAGACTTCCGGAGAGAAATTCTCGGGGCCCTCCAACGGGCCGCCCCCAGGGAGGAAACCCTCCGCTCCCAAACCGAGTCGGATGCCGAGGCCAGCGTGTCGCGCCCGTCAACGATCCAGCCAGAAGACGATGGCATACTCCTAAGGCGCCTCCAAGAAATGGAGGATCGTCTCGATCATATAGGAGACGGCGACCGACGAGCGGCTCAGGGGTACAGACCTATCCGTCCTCCCTTCTCTGCTCCCATCCTCCAAGCGGAAATACCCAGGAATTTCCGACCACCTCAATTCGAGACCTACGACGGCGAGGGAGATCCCGCTGATCACATGGAAGGTTTCAAAACCCTCATGATGATTCACAGCGCCTCGGATCCCCTGCTGTGCCGAGCCTTCCCCGCCACACTTCGGGGTCCGGCTCGTGAATGGTACTCGAAACTCACCCCCGGTTCTATTTACTCCTTCGACCAACTAGAGGGCAATTTTCTCGCCCACTTCGTCACCAGCCGGAAGGCGGAAAGGACCAGCGCCTCTTTACTTGGGCTCAAGCAGATAGAGGGAGAGTCCCTCAGAGTGTTCGTCCGGAGATTTACCACGGAGGCAACGTCGGTCTCCTCTCTTGATCCAGGCGTCGCCTCTGCGGCCTTTCGGCACAACGTTCGTCATGGACAGCTGAAAGCTTCTCTGGCGAAGAGACCCCCCATCGACTTTCCCGATCTCCTCAACAGGGTCGAGAAATACATTAGGGCAGAAGAGGCCCTTAGCCCCGAAGATGCTAGGGAGGCCCCTCGAAGGGAAAACGGAAGGCCGAAGAAATCGAGCTATCAAAGAAGGCTCCGAGGGACGCGGGGGCCACGAAGAAGGTCCCGCCGGTCCCCCGCTTCGAGAGGTACACTCCCCTGACACATAACGTATCCGCCATCCTCTTAGAAATCGAAGACAAAGGCATTGTTCGACTACCTCCCTGGCCTAACAACAGCAAGAACCGAGACCAGCGCTTCTACTGCCGCTTCCACAGAGACCATGGGCACGACACCGACCAATGCCGGGCCCTGAAAGACGAGATTGAGGAACTCATCTCCAGGGGGTACCTCCGAGAATTCACCCGAGAAGTCCCAGGGGATCGGCGAGATCCTAGGAGCCGGAGGCCCTCCCCTCCGAACCCTACTCCGAACCGCATCCAGGGTCGGGATCCCGAGTCCGAGGGAGCCACAGATACGCCATTCATCTTGCACTGTGTCCACGGAGGGCCAATGGGAGGAGAATCGAATACTTCCCGAAAAGCCTTCATCCGAGAAGTGAATGTTGTCCAAGACAACCCTTCGCCCAAGCTACAGCCAATGCCAATCTCATTCTCAGGAGAGGACCTCGAAGGCGTTCGTCTCCCCACTGCGATGCCCTCGTCATTAGCCTCCACATGGCTAACTGTGAAGTTCGCCGGATTCTCGTCGACAACGGCAGCTCGGTTAATATTCTTTTCCTCGAAGCCTTCGAGAATCTCAAGTTACCTAGAGGCAAGCTCAAGCCGGCCGGATATACCTTGCATGGGTTCTCCGGCGTCCCTGTCGTGATAGAAGGGATTGTCACCCTCGACGTTACCGCAGGATCGGCTCCCGTCAAGAGGATCGAGTCCATGGACTTCATGGTGGTCAACGTCAAGGCGGCTTACAACGCTATACTCGGCCGACCCGGATTATGCTCCCTCTAAGCAGTGCCTTCGGCCTACCATCTGAAGCTTAAATTTCCCACCCCGCAAGGAGTCGGTATCGTTCGAGGCAGCCAAGAAGCAGCACGATCGTGCTACATGACCACCGTCGGGGGAGGTGTGTTCCCCCCCGACGCCGTCAAATTCAGCCCAGAGAGGAGCGGCCCTACTCCCGGAACTGCCGTCGAGCCAAGGGGATTCCCATTTGACGCCGAGCACCTAGTGACTTTCCTTGAGGGACGAGCATAAGTTCTAACTTAGCTAGAAGTAAAACCTTTTGTAAAGATCTCGTATGTAAAGGGTCGTTTTAGCGACCCCCCTATCTTATACTAAGGAAATCTCTTTGTATCATACTCCAAACGCCTCGGCAGATCCGACCTAATACCAGACAAGGGGATCGACACCCAAGTCTTTACCCCGGGATCATCCCCGACGCCTCGGCAGGTCCGATCCGACCCGGGCCGGGCGACTTCACCACGCCCCACGCCGATCCCTCGCGGAACGACAGGGCCGAACCACACTCCCTTCATCATTCCGAACACTATCAACCGAAGCAAAGAGGGAATTGAATTCCTTATTTATAGTCCTTTATTGAGTTGGGAAGAAACAAACAAAGACCATTACAGAAACACTCCTCTCATCTCAAACGGTGGGAAGCCACCGTCTCAAGGCCCCTCTGGTCCGACGAACGACGGGATCACTCCAATCGAACAACTTGGGACTCTCTCCTTGTCATAGCGATCCTTCGGTTCGGCCACGGTCGACACACCGGCCACGGAACTCTGAGCATCGGCGGGCCGCATACGCCCCAATAGCGGCAACACGGAGGATACCCCCTCCGCTCGCTGACCACCCGAGGAAGGTCTCGAGACGCCCAGCATCGTCCGGTAGCGGTGTATCTCCACCTCCTTCTCTACTATCACTTCACGAAGTAGCTTCTCAGAGGAGGGCCTCTGCACCGAGGAACTCGACATAGTATATCCAAGTCCGACACCCACGAGTTCCCGATCCACCATCGCCCTCCTCAGACGGCTTGCCTCCTCACCAAGGGCTTCAGACATGTTCCTATAATAATTGAAGGCCGCATCAGCATCACGGGCCCTCTCACGGTACCGAGCCAAAGTGGCCTCCAATGCCTCAACCTTGCTCCGGAGCCACACCGCGTCGGAACGACGGGGGTCCGCCTCGGGAAGGGAAGCCACAACCTACAAGAGGACCAACTCAACGCACATAAGCAAGGAGGTTCGGAAATATCCGAGGTCAAAACGCTTGGCCAGTCAAAAATACTTTTTATAAATTGTACTACTTACAAAAAAGGCGGTGGCCAGTCCGCGGAAGGCAAATACAATCGAAGGGGGGAAAAAGAAAGATAAAACTATACAACTTGATTTCCCACCTCGGCATCGATTGGGTTCGCAGGAGGGTCGACAGCTGGGTTGCCAACGGGCCCTTCCTCGGCAGGAGTCTTTGGTGTCCCCTCAATCTCCATGTCATACTCAAAGTTGGACAGGTCGACGGTCGGGTAGAAGTGCCTCACATGACTGAGGGCCTTCGCGTAGCACTCATCCTGGGCCTTGATCACCATCCACTGACCCGCATCCGTCAGCTCTTCCCTCTCCTTGGCGAACGCAGCCGTCAACTCCTCCTTCTCCTTGGCGAACTTCTTCTTCAAGGAGACCACCCTCTTTCCCCACTCGGCGTCCTTGGCCTCGAGCTCGAGCTTCGTCTGCTGCTCCCTCTTATGCGAACCCTCCAGCTCGATCCGCATCTCCTTCATCTCCCGCTCGCTCTTATCCGCCCGAGCCCGCTCTTGTGACAGGGACGCTTCGTAGAGGTTCTTTACATTAGCTCCCTGCATACAAGCCTGCGACCGACAGACGTAGATAAGAAGAATACTCCCGAAGCAAGATTAACAAGAAAGATAAGATCAACGAGCTTACCAGCACGGTGGCCTGCGCCAGGCGCGTAAAGGCCACCTCTACGGGCTCACTCTCCATCGCTTGGCGATCGCGAGGGGTCGCCAACTTCTCCACCACCTCAACGGCCTGGGCTTCCTCAGTCAGACAGTCGCCCATCCGAACCGACCAGTCTGGCGCCCACCGTTGCCGCAACATCTCCACCACCGGGTCCTCCTCCTCAACCTCTACCAAGGGACCTTTTCCCTTGTCGAGATCGGACGCCCTCGCTGGGCCCTTACCCCTCGAAGGGGCCGCCCCCTTGCTCGTCTCCGAGCGAGTCCTCTTGGTCCTCGGCTCGAGCGGGACCTCCGAGATAACCAGGGACGGCTCCCTCGGCTTCTTCGCCACCTCCCCCTTCTTCTTCTCGGTGTTCTCCTTCTTCATGGCGAGCCTCCTTGCTTTGATCGATGCCTCATCCATATCTACAGAAAAAACCATTAAGAGCAATGAGCAAGAAAGCACGAAAAGACTGAGAGAAAAGAAACAACTACGTACGCAGAACGGCCGGGCTCAGTCCGACGCTCGCCAGGTGGGCCTCCGTCACCTTCGTCCAATCGATACTAGGAGACAAACGGAGGTGCTCGACAAACCCCCACTCCTCGGCCGTCAGATCCCCCGGCCTCGGCGCAGGATAGCTCGGCTTGGAATAGTTCCATCGAGTCGGAATGTCCCAGGGCTCTTCACTCCGGATCACCAGATATTTCTTCTTCCAATCCTTGATGGAATCCGGGTGGCTGTGAACGACCTTCCTCTTACTCCGGGGGGAGATATAGTAAACACCCTCAGCCGCCGAACTGATCATCAACGTCGCTCGGAACACGTTTAACCGCAGGGGTACCTTTTGTTCCTCGCACATCAGTACAAAACAGATTATCTGCTTCCAAGAGTTCGGCCCATACTGCATCGGAGCCAAGGAGGCCCAGTTCAGCACTTCCCGAACAAACGGGTGGACTGGCAGCCTCAGTCCAGAAATGAAGGCGTCCACTGGGAAGACGCAATACCAAGCAGATAGGGGATCAGTTGGGCGCAGAGTAGAGCTCGGCAGCATCAATTCGTAGCCAGGACCTATGTGGTACGCCAGCTGCAAAACCTCCAAGTCCCCACCCTCCAAGACGGTCAGAATCGCGTCCATCATCACCCTCTTCCGACTCGGCAAGGAGGCCTGCACGCCGAAGAGCTCCTTGTCGGATAGGTCGTCAGGATACTGACGGAAAGGCTTCGGCTGCACGGGCGAACCTGTCCACAAGTTGCGGTATACGGGCGCCTGGCTCGAACCACCAGTCCTCGGTCCTGCCTTCCTCGGAGCCTTCTTCTTCTTCTTGGTTCGCTCCGGCGAGGGAGTGAATAAGGGCCCCAGGACAGTCGGCATGGAACTCGGACCCGCACCCTGAACTGTGGATCTCTTTACGGTGCCGCCCTCGCCTCCCTCCTCCTCGAAAGTCAACTCCAAAACACGGACGCCGTCCGAGCCATCATTCGTTTCCTCCGACTCACTACTCTCCACCACGAAGGGACGTCGGGAGCGTAACGGCCTCGCACCATGTACCTCCTCACCTACTGGTTCCTCCCACGAAACCGAATCGGAAGACTCCTCAACGTATATTGACTCCCCCTCAAGTACGGGCTCCTCCCACGACGTCGAGTTGGAGACAGGTTTCACTTCCCCCCTAGACGTCGACGCTGACGAGCCAGACTGAGCCCTATCCATCTGTGCCTAAAACTAAACAGACTTACAAACTCACCTGGGGTCACTTCGGAAGGGCGACTCTAGTACAGCGAAATGCAGGGGCGAGCACTGAAGTGTTGGGAAATTTTTGAAAAAGAAAGCAGCAAGAAAGGAGTGGGCTGAAGGGGGAGAGGGGGGAATATTTATAGAAGATAAAAGCGACTCCTTGATTTCCGCAAGTACTGTTCACCTATTGACGTGCAACTGCCGCCTGGGAAATCGCGCCACGTCCTCGAAACGTGCGCTGCTGACGTCATCCAATGCCAGGCTGGCAGCCAGACGCGGGGGTCAGTTCGGAGGGAGTATTCGGCGGAGGGAACATTTTACTTAAGATTTAAGGCGTCGTCCTTAGACAGACGCCCCGGGCTCCGAGGCTCGGTCGGTTCCCCTTTCACCCGTGAGCAGCTCGGGGCGTACAGCCTCGGCGGCCGAAACCCCGAACTGTTCAAGGGTGAGACAGAAACCGCCATCACCTGGAGCCCTATTGGAATGCAGAGTGGTCAACCTCCAATCGGAGACGACCCATCTATCCGAGGCTCTTCAGCCCCAAGTCCGGGATATGGTTGATGTCCCTCCCGTCTGGATCTCTCTCGGGCCAAACAACCATATCAGGATCGTCTGACCGGAAAAAGGATCCAAACAAGTAAAAGTTTTGATTCAAAGTTTTAAGGCGCCGCCCTCGGAGAGGGCGGCACCCCCCGGGCCCCGGGTTTCAGTCGGTATTCCGCCAACCCACGGGCCCCGGTCGAAAGCAGATCAACACTCAGAGGTCGAGAGAAGCGCACCATTCCGAGCCAGTTGATTGCAACTACAAAGGTTCGACCTACTCTGGCAACAGAACCTTCACAGTTGCAAACAACTTGCCCGGAACGCCCTTCATTTCTTCCAGAAGACAGAACCTTCAGTGGCAAACAGCTCACCCCTCGGATTCGGACATGGATCATCACCTCTTCCTCCAAGATCTTCTGCCTACGCAGAGGCACCACCAATCCGAGGCTCCTCATCTACCGGTCCGAATTTCGGTCGTTACCCCTCTCGCCCTGATCCCCCCTGGATCTAGCTGCCGTATCAGAGCCATCAGATCCAAGAGAAGATTCGGGCGGCAGAGAAACCACCTCTCCCACACGACCGGGGGTAAAATTTTGCAAGAGACAGACGTCCGCCGGAGCAGACACCTTGGAGGGCCAATAGACCACCCTTGCTGTGATCTAACCCACTGCGGAGAAAGGGGTACTTATAGCCTCCCCCATAGGCCGGCCTTTATGACATAAGAAAATCCAAACGACGGAAGACCATGCGTCATACATTTATTAGGCGGCGCCATTAAGGCCCCTGGAAAATTGGAACATCACACAGATCCCGGGACGCCCCCAATGCTCTGCAAAGACAGCGGGCTACCCTGCTCAACATTCCCAAGGCACAACGGTTCGCCCGCAACCTCGCCGACCCGTAACCCTTCGCCAGCTCGAGGCCAAGTCTAGCACCAAGATAGTCTTCTCAGGAAGGCTCCACGGCTCGCCATCGCCCTTGCCGACCCGTAATCCCTCGCCAAGCTCGAGGTCAAGTCTGGCACCAGGGCAGTCTTCTCAGGAATGCTCAACGGCTCGCCATCCCCCTTGTTGGCCCATAAGTCCCTCGCCAGCTCGAGGTCGGGTCCAGCACCAGGGTAGTCTTCTCAGGAAGGCTCCACGGCTCGCCATCGCCCTTGCCGACCCGTAATCCCTCGCCAAGCTCGAGGTCAGGTTTGGCACCAGGGTAGTCTTCTCAGGAAGGCTCAACGGCTCGCCATCCCCCTTGTTGGCCCATAAGTCCCTCGCCAGCTCGAGGTCGGGTCCAACACCAGGGTAGTCTTCTCAGGAAGGCTCCACGGCTCGCCATCGCCCTTGCCGACTCGTAAACCCTCGCCAAGCTCGAGGTCAGGTCTGGCACCAGGGTAGTCTTCTCAGGAAGGCTCAACGGCACGCCATCCCCCTTGTTGGCCCATAAATCCCTCGCCAGCTCGAGGTCGGGTCTAGCACCAGGGTAGTCTTCTCAGGAAGGCTCCACGGCCCGCCATCGCCCTTGCCGACTCGTAATCCCTCGCCAAGCTCGAGGTCAGGTCTGGCACCAGGGTAGTCTTCTCAGGAAGGCTCAACGGCTCGCCATCACCCTTGTTAGCCCATAAATCCCTCGCCAGCTCGAAGTCGGGTCTAACACCAGGGTTAGTCTTCTCAGGAAGGCTCCACGGCTTGCCATCGCCCTTGTTAACTCGTAATCCCTCGACAGCTCGAGGTCAGGTCTAGCACCAGGGTAGTCTTCTCAGAAAGGCTCAACGGCTTGCCATCACCCTTGCCGACCCGTAATCCCTCGCCAGCTCGAGGTTAGGTCTGGCACCAAGGTAATCTCCTCAGGAAAGCCCAGGGGTTCGCCATCCCATTTCTACAACCGTAAACACTCCTCCACGGCTAACTCCCGCACCCCCGCAGGAGTGGGGGGCTTGTGTGGTAGGGTAAAAATGGCTTGGGGCCCCACCAGGACCCAGTACAGCTCTCACTCCAAAATGGGGAAAACAACAATATGGCTCGGCTTCGAACCACTACAGGGTCGGCGCCGAACCTTAAGTTCACCCCCACAAACCTGGCCTCCTCGTATCCGACGAGCCTCGATGGCCCTCGGCCTCCGATCCACGACAGCTCCACGAGCCGTCTGCCCAGCCTGATAAAGAATGAAGATGACCTGGCACAGCCTAAGCCACCGGATTCTCCCAGGAACACAGGAGCCCCATGATCAGCCATGTCAGCTCCAAATACCACCTAAGGATTTGCCACGTCAGCCCTATACCACTCTTGGTATTGCCACGTCAGCCCTAAACCCCCTGGGCCTTCTGCCACGTCAGGCCCATGGGCTTTCGGGTTCAGACCCGGCCCCCAAGCGGATCCAAACCCGGTTGAAAGTCTCTATAAATACTAGACCCTCACCCACCTTTTCAGGTAACCAATCTTTTGCCACTTAAATTCACCTAGTTATTGCTACTCTCTCACAGAGACTGACTAGATCGTCGGAGGGTCCGCCACCGGGATAAACCCCGGTGTTTCAGGACCGTCTGCAGGTACACAAGACCTCGGATCCGAACCCTCTGATCCGAGCCGAAGCATCCACTTCACTCCGAGCCAGTCGCAGGAGCCGCCAGGTCACTCCGAGGGTCGTCTGACAAGCAGCTTTCTCCTTCAATACAAATCGAGTCCGAACTCACACCTGGTGCATCCACACGTCTCCCAGAAATAAACCGCATCAATTTCCGATTAAATCGCTAACAATTAAAATATTATAAATCGCTAAAAAAATAATCGTTTGGCCTCCGATTAGCGATTAATCGGGGATTAATCGAGCATAATCGGAAATTTTAACTGCTTAGGTGACTGGTAAGGTTGTAGTCGCTCGGTCTAGTTCCGCCGCTGCAGTCAGAAATTATTAGTTGTCATTATGTATGCCGAGACCCTGTGGTCCTATGCCACTCCCTGGTCATACTCCGCCCGGCCCCTGTGGTCCTACGCCACTCCCGGACCTTACCCAAAAGTTGTTACGAACATAAAGGTGACCCTGCAAGTCCTACCTGCTCCACCGAGAGTCCTAGAGCCCTGCTCTTGCTCCCAGTTCACATTAAACAACATAGAACCTTAGTTGGATTTGGAGGGTCCATTCCTTAATTTCCACCATACAGTCCTTATCACTAAATTCCAGAAATTAACGGACGAGACCACGCCGCACGTGTCCCAGATGAGACCACGCCGCACGCGTCCCCTTGACAGGTGAGTACATGCCCTACTAGTGCCTGTCCTTACCAGTTTATCCTAACCTTCTAGGAAGTTCTAGAACTAGCAGTTGAGTTACGCTAAAAGGGTTTCTTAATTCACTAACTATCTAAATTGCTTTACTTAGACATCTTCTACTAGTTCCTTTAAAACAAGTATAGCATTAGTTAATGGGTAACCTCGGACAATCTAGGTTCTTAAGGAACACCTGAAACTTGATTACTTAAGTCATTTACCACTTTATTCTAATAACTTATTTATCGTGATTTCTTAACTTATTTATTATCAACTCTAGTATCGAGATTATCTTCCTAGATTACTTCTTATATTATCCATTTCAAAATCTAGATAATTTAAAGTCTCTTTGGAATGGCAACCGCCATATGACAACCTTCCGAGATGTTCACCAATTATTTATCTCGGACAAATACTAACTTGCACATCCCACATGCACAACACTACTATGTATAGTAACAACATATCCATGTGTTTACAAAATCTTCTTTTTACAAATTATAACCACTCTTTTGTGTATATTAAAGAACATCTTTCATACATATTTCTTAACTACTTTTTTGTATTATGTTGTTTAGACAAGTACATGTGTGAACTTGTATTCATGAAACAACCAAATACTCATTTACTCAATTTCAAAATTGTGTGATTATCTATACAAACATATCTTTTCAATCCTTTCTACTTTGTTCCTTTTTTGTTTCCTTTGTTTCCTAAGGCTGGCAATTGTAAACATACACACAAGCATGCATATAAAACCATCGTAATTTATTAACACTTTAATCTACAATAGTTTTTAATCCACTAACAATTACTACAACAAATTTCTACAACAAAATCCTTAACACTTTAATCTACAACAATTTTCAATCGAACAAACCATTAACAATTACTACAACAATCAACAATTCAAATTTTCAATTTTTATCCATCAAATTATTAATCAACCTACGCAATCTATTATCAACAATTTATTCTACTACCAATACTAGTGGACTACATGACTATTGAAATTAAAATAAGAAACTACTAACAATCCAATAATCAATCAACCAAATACTAACAATCTATTAGCAATCAATCAATTAAATACTAAAAATTAAAGAAGCATACTAGGAGGAAGAACACCCACCTTATGTTAAAAGAGTTTAATCCTAGCTTTATCCTCTTTGATAATCTTCTTTAGATATCAAGCTCCAATAATTCTAAGAAATTGATAGTAAATTAATTAGAATTGGACATAGAATGTCAATGAAGACATGAAACTAAGTGTGAGCTAAGACTCATCTTCTCCTTGCTTTGCTGGTCTTCTTTACTCTTAACAAGTAATATAATAGTTGTAGTAGTAGTAGGCAACGGTGGTAGTAGTGGTATTAAACAGTATCAGTAGTAGTAGTAGAAAGTAGTGGTAGTGTAGTAGTATACTAGTAGTAGTAGTAATAGAGTAGTGAACAGCAGCAGTAGTAAACAGCAGTATTAGTAGAGTATAGCGGCACTAAGAGTAGTAGTAGGAAGATAAAATAGCACTCATATATACAGAGAAAGGGGGGGAAGAGGGCTGTTGTTGATGCCGGCTGCAAAAAGAGAAAGAGTGAGAGGTAGTGGAGTGTGGAGGTGTGTGAAATTTCCTAGAGGGCTTAGTCACTACTCTAGGACTTAGGCCCTATACCTTAGAGTGTACACATAAACTTTCTTTGGTCAAAAACTGTGGGGTAGGAGTCCTTTTAGGCAAACATTGTAGGCTGAAGTAGTAGTAGTAAATGTATACATATATATTTATATATATATACACACATATGTGCATGTTCATGGATGGATTGGGCCAATAAAACATGCACATTGGGTTGGTCTTGAAACATGTACATTCTAAAAAAAATATAGTTATATAAACAATTAAATTTTGGGGATATTACAGTCTGAGACTTCGAGTACTACGATACTTGACCGGACCCAACCAGACCCGATAACAGTGATAAGTGTAATACCATTTTTGTAATGAACCCTCGTATTAGTTGGGAATTGAAATTAATGTTTCCCTTGAATAAATAATGGAAATTTTCTAGAAATGCCTAAACCTATAAGGACAGCCAAGAACAGTAGTACTTGGATAGGATTATATGTTGGGAGTTTTAGTCTATTAAGTATGTATATGATTTGATTGCGTATTTATGTGCGTTGTATGCGATTTATTGTATAAAAAATACTTTCACTTGAATTGGATCGACTTGTTTGTTTGGAAAGTGTGACAGATGAGTTGTGACACCACTTGTTAATCTTTTTTTTTCTTTTTTGAAAAAATTATTATTATATGTTACTGTTGGTTTCTAAATTATATGAGGTTAACATTGAACTGCATCGACTTATTTTATGAATAAAAAATGGATCAGACTTGATGGAATATTTATACACTGATAATCCCAATACGTTGTTAATGATAACTGCATGTTGAAATGCTATCCCTGTATTATGAGTGCTAAATTGATACATGATCCTAAATCTAATAGAAAACCTTGTTACACCAATTGATTCTGATAATTGTACATCTTGATAGTCTCCCAACTGACAAGTAGAATTAAATTGCAAATATTTATATATATTCTTGAAACTGATAATGTGATGATTACACTGTTTAAAGGTAGTGTAAATGTGCAATGTGCAAAGTGCTTGTGTGTTGTAATTCTTTTTATGTGCGAAGAAGTCTGAAGTGGACTTGATGAATGGTATCAACTATCAAGTGTACCAAATGAGAAGCCTTTAGGCAAACAAGTGGCTTTCAAGCATAAGTGAAGTGGCCTTCGGGAAATCAGGTGGCCTTGCACAAACAAGTGGCTTTCGCGCACAAGTGAAGTGGCCTTTGGTCGATTAAGTGAAGTGGACTTTTGGGCAAACCATCGGCAAGTTTAGTTATGCAAAATGCATTCCCGTGCCACCAGGCCATAATTTGTAGCCAGTGTGTGGATAAAAAGTAGTTTATGCTTATTCCTGCAATCTTATTTATGCTACATTGGTTATTTATATGTGCTCGTTATAGTAATGAATTATCCAATCTACTATTCTATATTGATATTCAACCTTTGCGATTACTTGCTATTTATTATTGTTTTATTTATGTACAAACATGTTCCCACCACCTAATAAGAGTTCTTCAACATTTTTTTCAGATCCAGATTGATAACCTTCTGAGAGATAAGAATTCAATGTCAATAGTTTTATGATTCTTATTAGACCTTTTTTTAGTTCGTATGTTGTGACATAAGCAAGAGTGGCATGAAAGAGTAGACTGATTAGGGAATGGGAGGGGTATGTACGACTAGGACATATGGTTAGCTAGGGTTAGGGGTGATTATTGTACAATAATACGAATGTCCAATGAAGTATATGGCATTCTAGCTTAATGGGTGTATGATCTGGCAGTGAGCAAGTAGATGTCAAACCAATTTCAGACCTTGCAATCAAAAGAAGTATATAGCATTACAACTTCATGGGTATATGATGTAGCTATGAGCAAGTGTCTGTCAATCCAAAATTAGACATTACCATCAAAGCAACATTCAGTGGTGTATGACTAAAAACTCATATGATCAAATTTTATTTAAATTAATTAAACTTATCGAGTTAATTCGAATATGTTCTTTGAAATACAACCATGACATATCCCCGACATGTTGAGTTACATGCTCAATAAGTCACTCAACATATGGAATTGCAACTAAGTTTTTCTTGAAATAGGTTTCAGTTTTGACCAGATAATTACATTAAAAATCCTCATGGTTGAGACCTATGGCTCAAATTGATCCCTAATTTACCTGAACTACAATAATCATAAAAGTTTGATTCATTTAGTCCTTCAATATTTTCCTGTATTTCTTTGTCATCGCTTTTCTCTTTCTATATATTTTACATTGATGGGGGATTTTTTTTCTTCTTTTTATACTTTTTGGGCGGAGAGTGGATACTAAAAAAGCTAAAGTCATCTACACACATTTAGGAGATCTATTTGTTCAACATGAGCACATGACATTCCGATAGTTACCATATGTCTCAGACAACTGTCGAACGACGTGTAAATTTGTGTAAATTTTTAGACCCCCAACATCCGACAAGTAGAATCCCAGTCCTCTATTTGTGTCTGTGCAACATATATTAGGCAATGACACGGGTGGTTTTCCCATCAAATCTATTAGGTTCTTGAGTAATGAGCAAAGGTGGGTTAGAACTCCTTTGGTTCTTCAGCTGTAGTAGATGATGTATGTCAACAATTTGTACTATAATTAGGATTAGTTTAGCTGTTTAGATTTTAGAATATAGAAACCTGTACCAGTAAGGGAATGAAATTAGTGAACATGATAACTAAGAGGAGATGGTCAGAAATACAGTTGAATGGAAGAAAACCGTTCATTGGCCAACTCAAATGATTTGGGCTAAAGTATTTACTGTTGAGGTTGTTTTATGGGTGGGGGTTGCATGTGTATGTGTGCATTGACCACTAAGAAGGTGTTGTTTGGACAGAAGTGCCCAATCTGATAGATTTGAGAAACCATACTAATGGTTATCGAGCTTACAACTATAGAATGTAATATGTCATAAATGAGAAAAATGTGTCACTGTGGAAGTACACTAAGACGACATCTAAGGACAGTGAAGAGAATAATCAAACATGTCCACACCCAATAGATATTTGGAGGACCAGAGAATCATCTTGGTTCTATCCAGCAATTTTTATCCACAAATGAGTCCGGCATGAACAATTAAGGCTATGTTTGGGAACAAAGTTTAGTTCGGGTAACTGGAGTTATCTCTCATAACTCTAAAAACCTCTAGTTACCCTAACTTTTACATGTTTGGGACTTATTTTGGAGTAAAAATATCTACATTTATCTTACTCCAAAAGGTGAGAAAACTATAGTTATCAAAACTCCACTCTTACATAATTTTTCTCAACTTCGAAAGTAACTTCTAACTGTTGAAATGTAGTAAGGACTAATATGTATATTCTGTTTCCTAATTTATAGGAAACAGATTCCCCAAATCTCTCACCCCTCAATCTTCTCTCAATCTCCTCTCTTCTCCTCCAAGTATGTAATCCCTATATATAGATGTATATTGTAAAGAATAAGAAAAACAAGAATAAGAATCATTTTCCCCCAAATCTGTTTTCTTCATGGTATCAGAGCCTAATCAGATCTAGGCCAAGTGAAGAAGAAGAAGAGGAGACCGATCACCTCCATCTTGATCTGATCCCGTTATTGATCCCGTCACCGATCATCAACTCCGATCCCATCAGATCCCGTTGCCGAAAATCCTCCATACCCGTAGCCGCCCACTGCCTCAGCCTCCCGCTCCCCGAGCCTCTCCCTCACCCCGTCTTCGTCGACTGCACCACCTCACCACAATATCCCATCGCTCAACCCCTTGTCTTCACCAAAATCCCGTCAAGCCACCTTCCTCAACCCGAACACCTCGCCATCTCCACCCTGATTCCCACCGTCGAGCCGCGACCACACCCCAGTCCTCATCCTCAACCTCTGGAACTCCTTGTCACTCCGCCGTCCCTTCGCCTTCTCCCGTCGATTGCGCCCCCAGAACCCCTCGACCCATCGACTCCGCAGCCCTCCGACCTCCTTCCCTACTGGATATCCGGAGATCTACAGCAGACCCAGACCCGCGACCCTGATCTGCTCCTCTTCCTGATCGATGGCGCACCGCTCGGTCGCTGCTCCTCCTTAGCGCCGCCGCGACCTCGTCGCCAATTCTCCCCTTGCGTCGCCAGCGACGCCACCGAAGCTCCATTGTTGTCGTTGCTGCTGTCTCTCTCTCTCCTGTTGCTATTTAGTGTTCTCTGGTTGTTGTTGCTACAGTCTCTTTGAGTGCTGGTTGCTGTTTTTTTTATCCCGTCTACTGTTTTGGTGTTTGGGTCCTTGGTTTTGCTTGCTATTCTGTTTGTTGTGTTGCTATGGGACGATATCCGTAAGAGTCAAGGAAGTGTACTCATTGTGGCAAGATCGGCCACACGAAAGCTCGTTGTTATGAGATTATCGGCTATCCGGAGATCTGGGATTATAGCAGGGATATTCGAGAGAACACTTGCAATCAACCCACCGTCAAGGAACTTGCAATCGTGCTGCTGCAGGTAATGATGGTAAGGTTTTTAATATTTCTGGCTCTGTTATGAATATGCATAAATAATTGATTCGGCTGCTACCGACCATATGACTTTTGATTCTAGACAAGTTCAAAATTTTCAACCTTCCACCAAATCAACTGTGTCCACTGCCAATGCTGATCCTGTCACTGTTACTGGCGAGGGTACCATACATCTCACAAACAACCTAACCTTAGATACTGCCCTAGTTGTGCCATCCTTGAATTTTAACCTATTATCTGTTGCTCAAATAACTACGGTCTTACATTGTATTGTAGTCTTTTGGCCTTCACATTGTGTGTTTAAGGATATTCGGACTCGCAAGACGATTGGTTATGGGGTTAGACACGGAAAACTCTATTACCTGGATTTAGATACTGAAAGTTCAAGCAAATTGACTCAAGCTCTAAGTGTAGAAGAATCCGAAGATGAGGATAAGAAATCAGATATTTGGCTATGGCATTGACGTCTAGGACATGCTTCTTTTGGTTATTTGAAAAAATTATTTCTAAGTTTATTTTTTAAGTTAGATATTTCTATCTTTCGATGTGATGTGTGTGAACTCGCAAAAAGTCACCGTATCTCTTTTCCTCCAAGTCCAAGTAGAAGCTCTCTTCCATTTATGATTATCCATTCTGATGTTTGGGGTTCATTCAAAACCACTACATTTGGAGGTGCCAAATGGTTTGTGACATTTATTGATGACTGTACTCGTATGACCTGGATTTGTTTGATGAAGTCGAAAAGTGAAGTTAGTGGCTTGTTTCAAAATTTTCACAAGCATGTTATGATTCAGTATAAATCACAGATTCAAATTCTTAGGAATGATAATGGCGAAGAGTACCTGAGTTCGAATCTGCAACAATATTTGGTGGAACATGACATTGTTCATCAGACTACATGCTCATATACACCTCAACAGAATGGAATTGCAGAAAGAAAAAATAGACACTTGCTCGAGGTGGTCCGTGCTTCTCTTATCCATAAAAATATGCCACTCATTTATTGGGGAGAAGCCCTTACTTCTGCTGCATACTTAATCAACCGAATTTCCTCTAGTATCCTAAACTTTCCCACACCATTTCAAGCATTAACTGAAGCTGTGAATGCACCAAAAGTCGTCAACTTGCCACCTCGTGTGTTTGGGTGTGTTGCAGTTGTTCATATTCATCAACATGAACGCAATAAGTTAACTCCTCGAGCTGTCCGCTGTATTTTCGTAGGGTATGCACAGGATAAAAAAAGGTACCGGTGCTATCACCCACCAACTCAAAGGATGGTTGTGACTATGGATGTTGTGTTCCATGAAGATGAGATGTATTTTTCTTCTTCTACGACTGAACTTCAGGGGGAGCACTGAAGTGAAGTTCGGACTCTTGGGTATGATGAAATAATTACCAGTCAGAACGAACTGGATACAAATAATGGCGAACACTTGAATGAAGACCTAGCAAGGGAGGAAGACCCTCACGAAGAAGTGCAACCAAGGAAAGAAGCCCCTCTTGAAGAAGACCCTCTTGAAGAATTGCAACCAGTACCAAATCTCGGTGAGAGTGAACCGTCACAACCCCAAAACCAATCGTCATCGTTGTCCGAAGCTCCTAGAAGAGAACTCCCGCACCGTACTAATAGTGGTATTCCAAAACCCACTTATGAACCTGATCCTACCAGTAACGTCAAATATCCCATGAGTAATTATGAATCCACTCACAACCTGTCGGAATCAAATAAGTTATTTGTAAATCAATTATCTATTGAATCTATTCCTAACAGTGTGCAGGAAGCCCTTACTGATCCAAGGTGCAAAGCAGCTATGGATGAGGAGATGAAGTCCTTAAAAAAGAATGAGACTTGGGAGAGAGTTGAGCTGCCAGCAGGGAAGAGACGAGTAGGATGCAGATGGATTTATACGGTGAAGTATAAGTCCAATGGTTTAATAGAGCGATACAAAGCAAGGCTGGTTGCCAAAGGATACACTCAAACGTATGGAATTGATTATGAAGATACATTCGTACCTGTGACAAAATTCAATACTGTTCGAGTCCTACTGTCACTTGCTGTAAATCTTGACTGGTTGTTGGAGCAATTTGATGTGAAGAATACATTTTTACATGGGAAATTGACAGAAGAGGTTTATATGGATCTTCCACCAAGGTCGAACAGACCAGTCCAATACAGCAATAAAGTATGTCGTTTGAAGAAAGCATTGTATGGACTTAAGCAGTCGCCAAGAGCTTGGTTCGGGAGATTTACAAAAGCAATGAGAACATTCAAATATTATCAGAGTAATTCAGATCATACCTTATTTCTGAAAAGAAAAGAAGGTAAGATTACTGCTCTCATTATATATGTAGATGACATGATAGTAACTGGGAATGATCCTGAGAAGAGAATGGCATTGAAGAGCTACTTGTCACAAGAGTTCAAAATAAAGGATCTTGACTCTTTGAGATATTTTCTTGGTATTGAAGTTTCTCGCTCGAGAAATTGTATATTTCTGTCTCAAAGAAAGTATGCTCTCGATTTATTGAAGAAAACTGGAATGTCTACTTGTCAGTCGATTGGTACACCATTAGAAGGAGGACTGAAATTTTATAACGAATCTGATCATGTGCCTTGTGATAAGGAAAGATATCAGAGATTGGTTGGCCGACTGATGTATCTTGCGCATACACGGCCAGATTTATCATATGCTTTAAGTGTGGTAAGTCAGTTTATGCATACACCTCAGGAACATCACATAGATATAGTGATGAGAATTCTGAGATATATTAAGTCTGCTCCAGGAAAAGGAGTCCTATTTGTGAAATGGTCACTTGAAGATTGAGGTATATACTGATGCTGATTGGGCAGGATCTATAATTGATAGACGCTCCACTTTAGGATACTTCACCTTTATTGGAGGAAATATAGTTACATGGAGAAGCAAGAAGCAGAATGTTGTTGCACGCTCTAGTGCAGAGGCTGAATATCGCAGAGTAGCTCTATGTATAGCGGAAGCTTTATGGCTGAAACTCTTGTTGCAGGACTTGGGCAGTGGTCCGAATGAACCTATGAAGGTATATTGTGACAGTCACGCAGCATGTGATATTGCCACCAATCCAGTTCAGCATGACAGGACAAAACATGTAAAGGTGGATAGATTCTTCATTAAGGAGAAATTAGATGAGAAAGTCATTGAGATATCTAAAGTGAAGTCAGAAGATCAGCTCGCAGATATCCTGACCAAGGTAGTTTTGAGTTGGCTCTTCTTGAAATTTGTTGACAAGTTGGGCATATTCAATATCTATGCACCAACTTGAGGGGGGGTGTTGAAATGTAGTAAGAACTAATATGTATATTCTGTTTCCTAATCTATAGAAAACAGATTCCCCAAATCTCTCACCCCTCAATCTTCTCTCAATCTCCTTTCTTCTCCTCCAAGTATGTAATCCCTATATATAGATGTATACTGTAAAGAATAAGAACAACAAGAATAAGAATCATTTTCCCCCAAATCTGTTTTCTTCACTAACTAAGGGTATGACTACCCAAGTTAGTATACCGTGTACCTCCAAAATTAAGATACTTTTTTGTTATCTAAACTTTGTTCCCATACAGGGCCGAAAAGAGAAAAAAAAAGTCCTCTAATGTCAGCTAGAAGCTATCTTAACCTTGGGAAAACTTCACATACTTGCAAGTGCCCATACAGTCACAATACCTATTGCACATGTTCGTTCCCATGCACCAACTACCTCCAACAGTTTTTCCCACATTTGATTGTCAATTGAAACTACCTCTACTTATAGCATTACCACACTTTTATAACAACACCTCATTCACCCTATTGGTCTTTCCTCACAGTAGGTTGGTTCATAGTTCATATTCATTAAATAAGAAAGGGATTTCGGTATAACCCATCTTAGTCCTGTTTCACTATCACAAACATTTTTTTTATAAAAAATGGTGGGTTTAATGAAACAACAGACCTTGTGAAATCCTCTGTTGGAGCTCCACCAAGAGATTAAGGTCTTCCTCCCCAAGGAGCAAATGCTGCACCAATATCTCCTTACTCTCTCCGCCTTCACTACTCCCACTTCCAGCACTAAATCTTGCTGTTAAACCCCCAAAAAGATAATTTTTTTTAAAAAATAATAATTCAAGAAAGGGTTCAGAAAGAAACAAACCCATGATACCAACCTTTGCCTTGAGGACTTGGGTTGCCCACCATTGACAATGGGTTTCGTCTGAGGAAGAGAGGAGTTGTTTTTGGTGAGATGGGGGCGGCAAAGAACTTGGGTGTTGAAGAAGAAGATGAATGGAAGTGGAACTTCGAGTTGAGGGATGACAGAATTGGGAGCCTTAGATTGGAGAGAAAGAGGGATGTGGAAGTCGAAGGTAGAGTTGAGAGAAGATGGAATGCTCTTGGCATGTTTGTTTGTTTTTTTTTTTTTTTGGGCGTATTGGATTTGGATGAAGGGTGGGCTTTGCTAGGGCGCCGACAAGGGTATGGACTGGGTCCAAAACTACTCCTGCTCGCAGAAGGCCAGGTGTGGGTGTGGGTGTGGGTGTAGGTCGAATTTTTGCCGTACTGACCCACTTTTTAAAAATATTTAGCGATCTGACCCACTTTGGAAAATGACCCAATTTTGGACAAATCAGCATTAACCGTTATTGAAAATAACGGCATAGGTTAATTCTATATCGTTGTTTTCAATAGTGGCATCTCTAAATAAAACAAACCGCGTGCCGCTATTTGGAATAACGGCATCGGTTAACTTATTATTAATCGTGCACTCTATGTGACTTGAAAAAAAAATGCAAGTGTAAATCTTTTTTATAGATGATACCGCTATTCTCAACAACGACATTTTCATTACAGATGGGAATAGCGGCATCAGTTATAGAATTTTTTGCATATATAGATGATGCCACTATTTATATGCAAAAAATCTTATAACTGATATTATTATTCCTAACAACGGCATTTGTAATGAAAATGTCATTGTTTGAAATAGCGACATCATCTATAGGATTTTTTCACACTTGCAACTTTTTCCAAGTCACATAGAGTACACAATTGAGAATAAGTTAACTGATATCGTTACTTCAAATAGTGGCACGCAATAAAAAAAATAGAGATACCACTATTGGAAAAAATAGCTTAGAATTAACTAATGCCGTTATTTCCAATAACGGTTAATGCTGACATGTCCAAAACTGGGTTAGTTGGCTAAATATTTTCGAAAGTGGGTCAGGTCGCTCAATATTTTCAAAAAGTGGGTCAGTACGGCAAAAAAGTTTGTAGGTCTAGGTCTTGAGTTTTACTTTTATTCATTGTTTTCTTCTGTTTGATTTTCATTTTTTATAGTCCGTGGAATGTTGAGGCATACATAATTTGAATTTCAGATCTCTTGTTCGTTATAAAATACAATTTGGTAAAATTCAAACATAAATAGACAATATGTACGAGTCTTGAATTACTAGCAGCACAAATAAGTTGAGTGAGTCTCATTATATTATATTATATCTTAAGCTAATAGGACTACCTCCTCCCTTATTTCTCTATTTTGAAATAGAGAAATGAGAGCAAAGGTAGGAGTTCAAACTTATCTTACCACGTATAGACCACACCTTCAACTTAATAAAACAAAACTAAAAAATATACAAAACACAAAAAACTCTTCCTCTCCCCAAATCCCCCAAACCCATCCTCGCCCAAAACCCACCCGTCACCGTTCGCCGTTCGCAAATCCGCCCCAATCCAAACCGTCGCCACTCGCCATCCACCAGTTCACCTAAATACAAGTCGTCCCCATTCACCTATCCTTGCCATCGTTTCTAGTCCAAAACTCAATCGTAATCGTTCGTCGTTCGCTAGTCCACCCAAATCCAAGCAGTAGCCATACGCCATACCCCAAATCCTCGCCGAGATTAAGGTATTCAGGAAGTTGTAAGATCCTCTCTTATTTTGGATTATATATTAATTATTTTTTAGAATATTGAGAATATGAGATTAATGTATTGATCAGTTGTAACATCCTCTCTTATTTTGGATTGTATATATAGTATAATTATTTCCTACAAAGATGAAAATATTTGATGAAACTAAGAGTAATGTCTAAAGATGATCCAGTCTCTGGATCTGGACAGAGCTTAGGGAATCGACGGGGTTAAGTGATGAGAAATCTGGAAGTAGTCGAGGGGAAGAGAAGAAGAAGTGTATAAAGAAGTGTATCAGTTTATGTTTCAGTCCTCAGGAGATAATAAATCTTTCATGGGTTTATCTGCATAAATGTACTGTAATTTTCAGAAAAGTCCAACTGATTCTCTAACTGACTGTCCAACTACGTGCTGTGCACGTATTTCCTTTTATAAATACCCCCTTTGTAATCAATTATGAATATGAATAAGAATTGTTTGTTTCTGTTCATCACTCTGTCTTCTTCCTCTTGCATCTCCATTGTTGTGCTATAGGTGGATCGATGCCGAGAAGGCGAGGAGCTTCCGCCGTCATCGCTAATGGCGAACAGTTTGGAACAATGGTATCAGAGCCTGAGATCGATCGCGCAACCGCCATCAATCAAGATCTTGATCAAGAACCGATTCAAGAAGCTGAGAACTCCATTAAATCTAGGTTTGGACCTCGGTTCGGATCTGGAGCAAGGAGTCAAGATGCACGGGGATCCACCAGTCATGGTATCGAACTCCACAAGCGTCCCAGCTTGGACGAAAGGTTTGATAGGTTGGAGTTGGCATTGGATCATTTTCTTCAAGAACCAAGGAATCTGAGATCGCATCGTAGGCGTGAATCTTGGAATTCTGATAGTGATGTGGAAGAGTTAGAAGGAGGGAGGCATCATGGAGAGTTTGGGGGTGGACGACGTCGTCATCCTCGACATAGGCGGCCGTATCAAGAAAGATCAAGAAATCTTGATCATCATGAGCATCAATTTGGGAGAAGGGTAGCAAGGAATGAGGGTCGACAACAAGAAGGTAACACATTTTTTCCCAAACACCCTAAAATTGAGTTACCTAGTTTCGATAGAACAGAGGATATCACCAATTGGATTTATCACATGGAGCATCATTTCTTTACACAAAGGATCAACCCCTGCGATCGATTGTCCTTTTGTCTCTACTACCTGAGGGGAGAAGCTTTACTTTGGTGGAGATGGTTTGAACAACAGGACGAGGGAGAGATTGACTGGGAAGTGTTGAAAGAAGAATTAATGCTACAATTTGGCCCTTCTGAGTTAGATAATCCCGAAGCCACTTTGTATAAATTGCAACAAACAGGGACCATAGCTGAGTATCATAGAGAATTCTTGAAGTATAGTCAGCTAGCAAAATCATTAGCTAAGTCCTCTTTAGTTAGTTGCTATATTTCGGGGCTGAAAAGTGAGTTGAGGAAAGAAGTCAAGCTCAAGAATCCTAGCAACGTTCTTGCAGCCTATAGAGAGGTTATAGCTAGAGAAGAAATCATTGGTGATCAAAAGAAGGCATGGAAAGTCAACAATCAGGGTAGGGGTACTTTTGTGACTAGCAACTACAAAGCTCCAGTTCCTGCAGCCATTCCCTTGGCAACCCAAAAGCAAAGCAGGTGCTGAATTCATGATGTCAGCTCATCTAAATAATTCTAAACCAAAAGATCAGCACTTCTTGCAATTTATGAAAGATAGAAGGGAAAAGGGGTTGTGTTTTCACTGCGATGAGAAATTCGTGAGAGGGCATAAGTGTGCAGGTAGAACTATGATGCAGATGATGGGTCTTGTGAGGGAAGTATGTTTATGCAAATGCTGGGAAATTAGAGGAAGATACTAATGACATGGTTGAGTCGTCAGATGAGGAAAAGGAACATAGCATCACCAAGTGTAAGGAGGAACCCCAGGTATCCAAAGTCTTGCAATTAACTAATGAAGGAGTTGCAGTTATTTCCCTTAATACACTCACTGGTAGCACTACTTTGAGAACTTTTAGAGTTCAGGGAAGCATCGCAAATTACCCAGTGTGTGCTCTCTTAGATACGGGAGCCTCTCACAACTTTATTGATGAAAAGATAGAATGGGTTACCTATAAACCTTCAAGATAAACTTGATGTTACTGTTGCTGGAGGTATTATGCTAAAAGGGCTGGGTCTGTGTGAAGGAGTGACTTTTGTGTGTCAAGGGGTGTCTATTGTAGCAGATTTCTATATCTTAGCTATGGACACCAGTCAATTAGTATTAGGGGCACAGTGGATTGAAACCCTTGGGGATGTGGTATGGAATTTGAAGGAAAAGAGAGTTCAATTTGAACTTGGGGGTCGACAGTGCACTTTGAGAGGAATTCCACCCCAAGGTATTGAAGTTACTTCTGCTAAAGCTATGTCTAAAGCTTTATTGCAGACCAAATCTGCATGGTTACTTCAGATGGTAGGCATTCCGACTTATCAAAATAAGCAATCTGCTATTCCACCTCAGGTACAACAGTTGATAGTGAACTATCAGGAGGTGTTTGCTGAGAATATAGGTTTAGCTCCAAGAAGAGAAATTGATCACACTATACCTCTCCTCCCTGGGTCGAAACCAGACAATATCCGTCCATACAAACACCCATGACATCAGAAAAATGAAATTGAGAAGCTTGTGCAAGAAATGCTGCAATCTGGAGTTATTAGACCCAGTCATAGTCCCTATTCTTCTTCGATTGTAATGGTTAAGAAACCAGATGGTACTTAGCGAATTTGCATTGATTATAGAGCCTTAAATGACATCACGGTGAAGAATAAGTTCCCTATTCCAGTTATAGATGAGCTTTTGGATGAGCTATATGGCGCTAAGGTGTTTAGCAAGCTTGATCTCCAGAGTGGATATCACCAAATAAGAATGGATGAAGCTGACATCCATAAGACAGCATTTCGCACTCATGAAGGCCACTATGAGTTCTTGGTTATGCCCTTTGGCTTAACAAATGCCCCCTCCACTTTCCAGTCTTTGATGAACTCTATTTTCAAGCCATACCTGCGCCGATTTGTGTTAGTGTTCTTTGATGACATATTGGTGTATAGTGATGGTATGGACTCTCACTTGGAACACTTATCTTTAGTTCTGTAGGTTCTTAAAGCCAACAAATTGGTTGCTAAACTCAGCGAATGCTCATTTGGAGTGTGTGAAGTAGAGTATCTTGGTCATATAGTATCAGCTCAAGGGGTTTCAGTTGATCAAGAAAAGAACAAATCTATTATCAATTGGCCAACTCCTAAATCATTGAAGGCCTTACGAGGATTCTTGTGACTCACAAGTTACTATCGAAAATTCATAGCTCATTATAGTACTTTGGCTTGGCCTCTTGTGAAATTAACAAAGAAAGGGGCCTTCGATTGGCAGGAAGAGTCTCAAAAGGCATTTAAGAACATGAAATTGATACTCTCTACTCCTCCAGTTCTCCAGCTTCCAAATTTCTCCTTACCATTTGAATTGGAATGTGATGCAAGTGCCACTGGCCTTGGAGCTGTTTTGCATCAAGAGAAACACCCCATTGCATTCCTCAGTCAAGAATTGAAGGGAAAAGCCAAATACTTGTCAACCTATGAGAAGGAGATGCTCCAGTTCTCTTATCTGTTAAATAGTGGCGTCAATATTTGTTGGGAAGGCCATTTATCATTCATACTGATCACAAGCCCCTCAAGTATTTGTTAGAGCAACGTTTATATATTGAAGTCCCAGCATTTGTGGTTACTCAAACTACATGGTTATCAATTTTGGGTGGAGTACAAGAAGGGAAAGGAGAATGTGGTGGCCGATGGCCTTTCACGTCAATTTGAAGAGGTTGAAGAGGCTTCCTTGTCTGCAATGATGGTGGTTAAACCAGTTTGGTTAGATCAAATCAAGCAATTGGTACTCACAGACCCCTTTTATGAAGATGTTAAGAAGGTGATTTCTGAAGGTACTGATGATAGGTTGGTGTTAATAGAAGGAGTGATTTACTATAATGGTAGGATCTTGTTGAGTCCCACTTCTTCAGCTAAGACTCTTCATGGAGGAGGTGCATTGCACACCTCAAGGAGGGCATATGGGCATGGATAAAACCTGGTTGCAGTTCAAGCAGGTTGTATACTGGCATGGCATGAAAAAGGATTTACACCACTTCATTAGATCCTGCGATGTGTGCCAAAGGAATAAGTACTTGAGTACATCCCCTACAGGGTTATTACAATCTCTCCCTATTCCAGATAACATTTTGGACGATATAAGTATGGATTTTATTGATAGGTTGCCTCGGAGTGCTGGGTTCACAACTATATTGATTGTGGTTGACAGATTGTCCAAATTTTGCCACTTCATACCTTTATCCCATTCCTACACAGCTAAGGTGGTTGCATCTACACTCTTTAAACAGGTGTTTAAACTCTATGGTCTCCCAAAAAGTATAGTCAGCGATAGGGATGCTGTCTTTACAAGTAATTTTTGGCGTGAATTACTAGCTATACATGGAACAAAGCTGTGCTTGAGCTCAGTATTTCATACCCAATCTGATGGACAAACTGAAGTAATCAACAGGGTCCTTGAAATCTATTTGAGGTGTTTCACAGCCGATCGACCCCAGGATTGGTCGGAATGGTTAGCATGGGTTGAGTTCAGCTACAACACACATATACATAGCTCTACTGGCATATCACCATATCAAGTGGTGTTTGGAAAAGCTCCTCCAAGTGTTCTATCATATATTCCTAAAACTGCAAGGGTTCAAGCTGTGGAAGACTCCCTAATTTCGATAGATTTAGTTCTTCAATTGCTCAAGGACAATTTGTTAAAAGCTCAGTACCAAATGCAGCTCAAACACCGCAGTGACAAGGTATTTGAATTGGGAGATTGGGTTTATTTGAAGTTATAACCTTATCGACAAGTATCAGTGGGAGGAAGAAGGATTCACAAGTTGTCTTCCTTATATTACGGGCCTTATGTGATACTGGAGAAGATAGGAGTTGTAGCCTACAGATTGCAGCTCCCCAGTGAGCCTCGCATCCATAATGTATTTCACGTCTCTCAATTGAAGGCTTTTGTTCCTCGAGAAAACGAGACGACTATGGTGTCCACAGACTTGCCACAATACTACGTGGAAGATTCACCTCAACCGATCAAGGTTCTAGATCGTAGGATGGTACCAAGGAGAGGAATTGCTATTACTGAAGTTTTGATTCAGTGAAGGCATTGCAACGACAACGAAGCAACTTGGGAGAATTACTGGGACATGTATTGGTGATTCTCATCCTTTCGAATCGTCCTGGAATCTTTTCAAGGGGGAGTATTGATCCTGTCTCTAGATCTGGACAGAGCTCAGGGAATCGACGGGGTTAAGTGATGAGAACTCTGGAAGTAGTCGAGGGGAAGAGAAGAAGAATTTTTTGAAGAAGTGTATCAGTTTATGTTTCAGTCCTCAGGAGATAATAAATCTTTCGTGGGTTTATCTGCATAAATGTACTGTAATTTTCAGAAAAGTCCAACTGATTCTCTAACTGACTGTCCATGTAACACCTCGAATTCTAAAATACAACTGAATTCGAGTTCCACAGGATCTTTACACTTCTTTCATACAATTTTACAAGAAAATAAAAAATTTTCTTTTATCAGAGTTACATTACACTTGTACATTATCACAGCGGAAGCAATATTACAATAAATTACATGAAACAACATTTAAAATAGTCTTGCGCAGCATGCATACTTCAATTATGTCAATCATCTTTATCCTGCATATAAAACTGTGGGCGCGTCAGTTCATTCAACTGACGAAATATTATACACGGCCATCATCTTTATGCCGGAAACAGTATAACGATTCTCATTTCTTAACACACACAAACTTGTCACAAACAAAGCTAAAGGGGACTATCCTATTGATGTCGTGTTGTGAATGTGCACTTAGTCCTTAATGCATTTATTTATATTATATGACACTAATGCGCACTTGTTCAGAGTCTATGCAGCACATACTATATAGGTCTGAGGCAAGCCCTTAACTATTCTTCATCTTGTAGGGTTCAATCTCTCGCCATGACTTAATCTACTACTGTAACTACGAAAAGTATCCTAGATGTTTTCTGACCTACGAACTCATGTCTAGGCGCCCTGGAGGGAATCCCAACGCACTGTCACATGACTCATCATGCAGGCATCCTGTGGTAATTCAGCTCCTACCATAGACATGACACCACCCGCAGTCGTCAAACACACCACGAGCGTCGCCACCGGGACAGTACTCTGGAGCAGTATCAACGCCCTGTGAATACTCTCACGCCGCCAATCCAATAGCCCTCACACTCAATGTTTTTCTCTTACGTTCATCACGTCTTTACTATGTATCTAATCCTTAATTTAATTGAATCATGAATAAAATCAATCTCTTAGAATGTTGCACTTCCACTATACCGGTCTTATTCATTTAATTTCACATGACCCAACCTTGGTCTTCCCATTTCAAAAATATCATTTCACAATTCTTTCTTTGCCAGTATAAGGCTTGGCTATACCCTAATTCTCAATTCCAACTCATAATTACAATGTCTTACTTATAAGACCTTTTCATGATTAATCACAGTTCATGTTTCAAAAACACAGTACTCATGTATTCATATCTTTCATAATTCATCACAATATATAATTCAATTTCACGTGCAATCCATATGCAAGAGTCAATTTCAATTAATATTCACTAATAATTTATGTGTTCCACGCATCTATTATTCACATATCAAATCTTACTACAAACACATTTTTATAATTCCCTTTAATCACACGCATCACAATTTTCAAAAATTCATCTTTTATAACCCAAAATCTTCATTTATTTTTCTTTGTTTAAAAAGTAATTCAATTTCAAGAATGAGTCCTTTTGTTGCAAAAACCCCAATTTCTTATTCACACTTCTTCAAAAGTTGTATAAATATTTCCTAATAAGTTACAATAATTTTTCATAATTTAATCCATAATTTTTCTGATTTTTATTCTATTTTAAAAGTCCATTTTAATTCAAAATCTCAAAAAAAAAAAAATTCCTAAACTCCAAACCCACCAAGATTCGAACCAGCGACCAGCCTAACCAGCGGTGAGGCAAACAGCACACAAGACCAAAGCGCCACAGCCACCCATCTATTTTACTAGGGATTATAAACCCTATGTGTTCCATTCTCGGCGATTTGGATTTTTTAACAAAACAACAAAATAAAATGCAACTTCGGGGTATCGAACTCGAGACCTCCGACTACTACAGCGAACCCAAGTCTCTTCCGACCAGTTGGTCTAAGTGGACATATCAATTGGAAGGTATAAAAATAAGTTTTGATGTTAATTCTCTGTTCAAGCTATACTTTAAAAATTTCTTAAAAACGAGTTTGTCTCTTTTTCTCCTCTTTTGAAAACAAAAATGTCCAGAAATAAAATACATTTAATTTAACAGTAGCCAGTATATTTAAAGGTATTTTTCCCTCTTTTAAAACACGTATTTAGCCTTAGTTTGCATTTTGTGAACACTATTTCGACATTTGAAAACTAAAACGTAATTGTTCATAATTAAAGATGATTTCACACATAATTTACTACTATGAAGCTTGCTTACACATTGATTGCTAAAATATTTTTAGAGCACAAAAATTAACTTTATAAGTGAGTAAAGACTTCCATTTTTATTAATTAGTTTACACATAATACATTCATTTATTTGTATGCAAAAGGACAGTCTTTTTCATTTATTCAAATCTTTCACATGATAAAGATCACAATAGGGAATTTCATTACATCTATTAACAATCAATTCAATCAATTCAACTTTAACAAACTAATCTACTTTGGCATTTTTTTAATCAATAAGCATGGTTCAATTTCTTACTAGCGAATTTCACATAATTGCAATTTAAACATAATCAACATGCATTCTAATGTTTATAACAATGAGAACATATACTTTTACTCATAGTTAATAAATTTACTAATCAAACAACACACATTTTCTAATTATCAATTCTCTTCTAATTAGGCGAGCATGCATTTCATTTCAACTAGTAGCTTATAATACCAATTCAATTTCATTCCCTAGCATGATTTTTACTCTAGAAGTCATGAGAAACACCTACCTTTTGAAGAAACCAATTAAGAAAATTCCCTAGAGCCTCCTAGAATGCGAGAGAGTGCCCCCTCCTCCTAGATCGCGGTGCAACGAACTCCTTCCCTTGCTCCTTGCCAAAAACTGAAAGCACCAGGTAGAGATGGCCGGCCTCCAATGGGGGTACACACATACACTCACACTCACACACTAATATATATCTCCTATATAATATTCTCTTCTTTCAATAGATTATTAATGTAGAAAACAAGTATGAAGGGGGGTATTTATACTAATTTTAGAATAGATTGGAGGGCTAGGATTGGTTGGATAGTTATAGAATGGAGGGCTAGGATAGGAGAGAAAGTTGTAGCAACTACCCATGCACAAAGTAACCACCCATGCACAGACACCCACCCTCTCCATCTCTCCTAGCACATCCCAGCCCCAAAGAGTGTGCATTGCACACTACGTGCATTGCACGTGCCACCTAGTACCCCTATTTAGAAGTTTGTACAATTTAATTAATCAAAATGTTCACCATTTGTCTCTACATGACAGGTGTGACTATTTAATTGATTATTAAATTTGTGGCCTTCACAATTAGTGGGTTTAGGTTTGTGGGCCAAGACAATAAATTAATAATTTATTAAAGTGGGCACAAACGAATAAAATAGTGTTTTAGGCTTTAGAAATAGGCTTTTTGAAAAATAAAGGATAGGGAAAATAATTATTCATACTAAAAATAAAATTTTATACATAAAATAAATAAATAATATACACATGAAATTTGCACGTGCACAACATGTGAAAAACAATATTTTTATTAAAATGAAAGTTTAGGGTATTACAGTCCAACTACGTGCTATGCACGTAGTTTCCTTTTATAAATACCCCCTTTGTAATCAATTGTGAATATGAATAAGAATTGTTTGTTTCTGTTCCTCACTTCGTCTTCTTCCTCTTGCATCTCCATTGTTGTGCTATAGGTGGATCGATGCTGAGAAGGAGAGGAGCTTCCGCCGTCATCGCTAATGGCGAACGGCTTGGAACAAAAGATCCTTTGGTTTATTATGTTCGGCTTCGTCTTCCCTTGTTAAATTCTTCAATCTTATCTCTATTTACTCTATGCACTCATCTTGTTTGATAAAATGCATGAATGAACTGAAATATGTTAGTTGTAGGAGCCTGCTATGTGGTGGGGGCATATGGAACTCAAGTGGATGAGTTTTAATTTTGAATTTGAATAGGGATTTATACACCAATGTTCGAAATATAAGGTTTAGTAAGATGCTTATAGATGTGGGAAGGTTCAAATTTAGGTTCGGGATTATCTTGATTACAATTATTTTCTCATTTGTGGTGCACACGAGGTGTTTGTGAAAATGCACAAAAGACCTTTATAATTATTTGGCATTATTTTGATTCAATTTAGTCATTCAAATTACCTTCTTTCACGTGTTGTCTTGCCGACGAATTTTGGATGGCTGACAAATGTGGATATAAAAGGTAAAAGTCTACTACTTAGCAATTACGTTTTTCGTGGTCGATGGTTTCCTCTGTAGTTGTTTCTCAATCCTGGTGAACTTTGTCCTATACTATATCTTTTGATCCATGCTCCAGTTTTATGGCGAGCATTTGTTGCCATTATGTAGGCGTGCAGAAAGGGGCTGCTTCATCATGCGCATTGTATTAAAATGATTGATGTAAGTCTCTTAAGCTCAACACAATACATATGTTTATACTTTTTCTGACAAGCATTAACACCTTACCAAAGTTTATTGAGGGTGTTTCCGAAAAGGAAACCTATATCTTGATTAAAGTTGTTTTACTATTTTACTTCAATTTTGATTAAAGTTGATTTCTTTTGCTGCAATCTCAGTAATTTTTCTACTCAGCATTGATCTATGATATAATTAATGTATTGGATTCTTACTTGATAAACTATGAAGATATATATAATCGTCCGATCAAATATTGTTTAAATTAATTATTTTTTAAAATTATGCATACTATTATATATACTAATTGAAATTTGCCGTGCACCAAGTGCACGCAGCTTGGTGCACATTGCTAGTTTTGTTAAATTTGAAGCACTCTTTCACAACCCCAAAGATACCATTCTATACCACTTCCATTTTGAGTGAGCAATCTCATACCAATGTTCTTTCTCCCATAGTAGCTTTAGTTCTTCAACATCATCATCCAAATGGCCGCAAATCTTGTTTTTGCTGTAATTGACTGAAGGACAATTATTAATTGAATGTTTACTGGTACATCTGAAAGAGAATTTATAGCATAAAAAGGGCAGTTAAAGATGAGAAACTGACCTCTAGATCTCACATCACAATCACAATTTTGTTCTTCAACTTTCCTTACAGATTGCACAATTTTAAGAAGTGTCGCTTTGCTATATCTTTTCTATCAACAGTAATTTATACAATTATAGATTAACAACCATCTTTTTGGCAACCTTCATCATGATTTTTTCCTAAAACACTCACCTCTTTTCTCTAATGTTTTTTTATTATTTAGTGTTTCCATCCAGAAACACTCACAGCTAAAATTTCAGTTGAGTTGGAGATTGGTACTTTGGTTTTTCTTTCTAATGGTACTTGAGTTGAATCGACTCTAGGGCCTTTCAGTTTATAAATAGAGTTATTCATTTCACATGCTTGTGAAAATGCCACCATTTTAGTCTATATGATGTTATGTTGGTTGAAACATTGTATGTACACCATTTTAGTTCTGCAAAGTTTCTGATGTATTATTTTGGATAACATAAATATATAGTATCATGTGAAATATATATTATCATGTTTGGCGAGCTGTATATTCAGGTTTATTGTCAGTTAAAATTGTTGTTCAGCTGTACAGCTCAGGAATTGTTCAGCCGCATGATCAGGATGAGTGATAAAATTCCTTTGTTCAATTCTATCATGTTCGGTTGTAATACCAATTGCATTGAACCACATTTGAGAACGTAATTAAGTTATCACACACTGGATTTGGGATAAAAGTAATATGAATAACACGCATACGAAAAGTAACAAGAGAACTTGATTTCAAAGACTTCATTCAACGACAACATGAGTGATGCGATTTGTTTTGGGAGGCATGTAGATGCACCAGGTGTGAGTTCTTACTCAATTTGTATTGGTGGAGGAAGCTCCGGTGCGGACGACCCTCAGCCGGACGAACGGTACGGAAGTAGGCGATAGTGAGGTGGAGGCTGGATGCTCGGTTCGGATCAAGAGGGTCGGATCTGAGATCTCGTGTACCTGCAGACGGTCTAGGAACACCGGGGTTGGTCCCGATGGCAGACCCTTCGACGATCTAGTCAGCTACTGAGAGAGAGTAACAGTAACTAGGGTTTTGAGTGGGAAAGATTGATTACTTGTGGAAGGGGTAAAGGGTCTGGTATTTATAGGAGAAGCCAACCGGGTCTGGACCCGTTTGGGGTCGGGTCTGGACCCGGTTGCCCGTGGGCCTGACGTGGCAGAAGCCCAAGCGGTTTAGGGCTGACGTGACGGAGACCTGGGCGGTTTCCAGGCGGATGTGGCAGGGGCCCAGGCAGTTTCTGCGCTGACGTGGCAGATCTGGATGATCCGGCGGTGCACGCTTTATGAGGGGATCCTGTGGCCCAAAAGGGGCCACGTCATCTGACCCATATCAAGAGCCCCCCACTCCTGGAGGGCTGGGTGACCCAGCCATGTAGGAGTGGTTTTTTGCCTCTGTAGGAAGAGCAGGACAGTGTGTGCGGCGAGGAATAGGGTCTGTACCTTCCAGAAGAGGTCAGGGGAGTAGGGTGAAGGGATCTCCTATTGGAGTCATGCGGGGTGTTGGGCGCAGAAGAGTCGGAGCCACGCTTGCCGAGCACCTAAGGTCGGTAGACGAGCATCTATGGTCGGCAGATGAGTATTGAGGGTCGGTGGACGAGCTCTGAGGGTCGGCAGACGAGTGTAGAGGGTCAGTAGACGATTCCCTCGCTAGTTGGAAGAGCAAGGAGATGTCAAGGTCTGTCAAGTTGGAGCTCGGCTTGCTGATCATCAAGGGTCGGTAGACGAGCATCTATGGTCGGCAGACGAGCATCGAGGGTCGGTGGACGAGCTCCGAGGGTCGGCAGCCGAGTGTAGAGGGTCAGCAGACGATTCCCTCGCTAGTTGGAAGAGCAAGGGGACGTCAAGGTTTGTCGAGTTGGAGCTCGGCCTGTCGATTGTCTAGGGTAGGTAGACGAGTGTAGAGGGTCGATAGACGATCCCCTCGCTAGTTGGAAGAGCAAGGGGACGTAAAGGTCTGTCGTTTTGAAGCTCGGCTTGCCGAGCGTCTATGGTCAGTAGACGAGTGTCGAGGGTCGGGAGACGATCCCCTTGCTAGTTGGATAGAGGAAGGTTTTGGGGCTCACGGTGCCACGCGAGCTCCGAGCCACCTGTGAATAGAGGGGGATTTTTGGGGCTCGCGGTGTCATCCGAGCTCCAAGCCCCCTGTGAGTAGAGGACTTTGGGATTTGTGCTATCGTCCGAGCTCCGAACCTATTGGGAATAAAGGAAGGCTTTTGGGGCTCGCGCTGTTGTTCGAGCTCCGAGCCTCTTGCGAATGAAGGAGTATTGGGGGCTCGCGGTGTCATATGAGAGTTGAGCCCCTCAACTTGGCAGCGGCTGTTGGATGGGATGTAATGATTTCATTTCATTTAATGCTTTGGGTGTAGAAGTCTCGGTGGCTCGCGGTGATATCCGTGCAGCCGAGCCCCTTGTTGATAGAGGAGGATATTGGGGCTCGCAGTGAGATCCGAGCTCCAAGCCTTATGCAAAATTAGAGAGGATGTTGCGGCTCGCGGTGCGATCCGAGCACCGAACCCTGTGTAAAATAGAGAAGGGTATTGGGGCTCGCGGTGAGATCCAAGCTCCGAGCCTCCATTCAACTTTGGAGAAGATATTGGGGCTCGCGATGCCATCCGAGCTCCGAGCCTCCTGTGAAATAGGAGAAGGTACTAGGGCTCGCGATGCCATCTGAGCTCCGAGCTTCCTGTGAAATAGAGGAGGAGTTTGTGGCTCGCGCTGCCATCCGAGCGTCGATACTTCTGTGAAATAGAAGAGGAATTTGAGGCTCGCGATGTCATTCGAGCGTCGACCCTTCTGTGAAATAGAAGAGGAATTTGGGGCTCGCACTATCATCCGAGCGTCGACCCTTCTGTGAAAATAGAAGAGGAATTTAGGGCCCCGCGGTGCCATCTGAGCTCCGAGCCTCCTCTGGAATAGGAGAAGATATTGGGGCTCGCGATGCCATCCGAGCTCCGAGCCTCCTGTGAAATAGAGGAGGAGTTTGTGGATCGTGCTGCCATCCGAGCGTCGACCCTTCTGTGAAATAGAAGAGGAATTTGGGGCTCGCGATGTCATCCGAGCGTCGACCCTTCTGTGAAATAGAAGAGGAATTTGGGGCTCGCGCTGCCATCCGAGCATCATTCCTTCTGTGAAAATAGAAGAGGAATTTTGGGCCCGCGGTGCCATACGAGCGTCGACCCTTCTGTGAAATAGAAGAGAAATTTGGGGCCCGCGCTGCCATCCAAGCGTCGACCCTTTTGTGAAAATAGAAGAGGAATTTGGGGCCCGCGGTGCCATCCGACTTCTGAGCCTCCTTTGGAATAGGCGAAGATATTGGGGCTCGCGATGCCATCTGATCGGGACTGGTGGGTAATCGAGACGAACTGGTCGATCTCGGATGCCTCGAGTGGGCGGTTGGCTTCGGAGTCTTTTCTTTGCGAGGCCGTTGTTGAGAAGGAGTTGGAGATCCGCAGGCTGAAACTGGTTTTAGGCGCCGGTTTGATCGAGGAGGCGAGCAAATTCGGTGATAGGGCCCTCACCGACCTTCTTATTGGAGGGGGCTCAGCCTGAAGATGCAGGAAGCTCGGTGGTGGGGGTGCCTTCCCCGGTCGGGCCATCCGAGCGCTAGAAGGAAACCGACGGAGGTACCGAATTTGAGCTTTAAGCCGAGCATGAGTGATTTGTAAGCCTTCCATTGTATTTGTGCCGCCGCTACCGGCGCGCAATGAGTAATAATAAAAAAAAATTTCTGACTCCTTAACCTTGACAATTTCATTGATGATTGTGACCGGGCTCGGCCTTGCAGGGGGTCGCCGCCGAAGGAGAAGGTCGCCCGATTTCCTTGGGTCGGTGATGCATAACTGGCGGCGTTTTGCCTTCCGCCTGGCATTAATGGCGACGTTTCACATTCCCAGGAACATTAATGGTGATGCTTCGCCTTTCGCCGTTTGGCCTTCCCTGGTGCCATAACTGCACTTCTTGAGGGGGCTATATAACCCCCCTCTCCCCCCACGTTGGTTGTCAGGAGTTGGCTTGGCTTAACTGCCATATGACTCGGGTGCCTGCCGAAGGCAGGCGCCCCAACGTTAAAACTTTGGTCTGAGGGCTCCGAATTGATGGCGCACCAATCACCCTCGAACAATTCGGGGTTTTGGCCTTGAGGGCCGTAAGACCCCGGGTTGTTCGTTGGTAAGTGGTGGGCCGATCAATTGATTCGGAAGCTCGGAGGATCGGAGAGAGCCTTGGGTCGGTGGCCCCCTTGCCATCCTCGAACAGTTCGGGGTTTTAGCTTTTGAAAGTTGCAAACCCCGAGTTGCTCGCGGGTGAGAGGGGGGTAAAATAACGACTCGAAGCTCGGGGCATTTGCCGAAGGTGGGTGCCCTAAACCTTAATGAAAATTTTGCTGAAGTAGTCGTGGTTGAAGGTCGCCACCGAGCGTATCGGCTGAGTGGCTTTGAAGAAAGCCACGGCCTTGCTCGGGGTCGACGACGAGCCCCCACACTTGTTCTCAGGAAGACGGTACGGGTGTAGCTGGCGGTTGCTGCCTTGTGCATAGGTTGATGTGCTGGAAGAAACCCAAACCGTGGTAGGGGCAGATGTCGAGCCCCCACACCGGGGAGAAAGCCAGAATGGGCGTGGCTGAAGGTCATCGCCGAGCGTAATGGTCGAGAGGATTTAAAGAAAGCCTCGGCCTTGCTCGGGATCGACGACGAGCCCCCACACTTGTTCTCAGGAAGACGATATAGGTGTAGCTGGCGGTTGCCGCCTTGTGCATAGGTTGATGGGCTGGAAGAAGCCCAAACCTTGCTAGGGATAGATGTCGAGCCCCCACACCGGGGAGAAAGCCAGCAATGGGCATGGATGAAGGTTGCCGCCGAGCTTACTGGTCGAGGGGCTTTGAAGAAAGCCCCGGCCTTGCTCGGGATCGACGACGAGCCCCCACACTTGTTTTTCAGGAAGACGGTACAGGTGTAGCTGGCGGTTGCCGCCTTGTGCATAGGTTGATGGGCTGGAGAAGCCCAAACTATGCTAGGGACAGATGCCGAGCCCCCATACCGGGAGAAAGCCAGCAATGGGCATAGCTGAAGGTCGCCGCCGAGCGTATCGGCCGAGGGGCTTTGAAGAGAGCCTCGGCCTTGCTCGGGATCGACGACGAGCCTGCACACTTGTTCTCAGGAAGACGGTACAGGTGTAGCTGGCGGTTGCCGCCTTGTGCATAGGTTGATGGGCTGGAAGAAGCCCAAACCATGGTAGGGGTAGAAGCCGAGCCCCCACACCTGGGAGAAAGCCAGCAATGGGCGTGGCTGAAGGTCGCCGCCGAGCATATCGGCCGAGTGGCTTTGAAGAAAGCCCCGACCTTGCTCGGGGTCGGCGATGAACCCCCACACTTGTTCTCAGGAAGGCGGTATGTGTGTAGCCTAGAGCCGAGCCGTGAGCTTGTGAGGAAGGTTTTTCGGGCTCGTGGTGCTATCCGAGCACCGGGCCGTAAGCTTGTAAGGGAAGCTTTTCTGGCTCGCGATGCTATCCGAGCGCCGGGCCGTAAGCTTGTAAGGGAAGCTTTTATAGCTCGCGATGCTATCCGAGTGCCAAGCCATAAGCTTGTAAGGAAAGATTTTATGGCTCGCGATACTATCCGAGCACTGAGCCCGAGGCATGTTTTTAATGAGAATCAATACAAAGCCACAAATTTGTTTTAAGAAAGCTGGCATATTTACAACATATTTGAACTTTACAAAAAACAAGGCACGACGTACCGATTACATTCTTCATAATTTACATGGGGTGTGGAGGCTAACCCTCCCCCACTAGGAACTTGATGAGGTGCTCCATATTCCAGGGCCTCTTGACAATCTTGCCTTCTGGGTCGGTTAGGCGGTACGTCCCCGGACGCACGACCTCAGATACCTTGTATGGACCCTCCCAATTTGGGGCCAATTTCCTCTTTTGGCCGGGGTTGGATACCGCCAGCTTCCGGAGGACGAGGTCTCCGAGTTTGATGTCGGTGGGGCGCACCTTTTTTTTGTAGAACCTTTCGATCCTCTATTGGTAGGTGTTGCTTCTAATGGCGAACTTCTTTCTGACCTCATCTATGAGGTCCAGGTCGGCTCGCAGCTGTGCATAGTTGCTTGCTTCATCGAAAGCCATGATCCAGGGTGAGGGGATCCCGATTTTCCGGGGAATGACGGCCTTCACGCCATATATTAGATTAAATGGCAGCTCTCCCGAGGGGATTCTTTTTGTCGTTCGGTGGGCCTAGAGAACGCTCGGCAACTCATCGACCCATAACCCCTTGAAAGAGTTATCGAGCCGTTTCTTGAGGCCGTCGAGGATTTGGCAGTTCGCGTTCTCGGTCTGACCGTTCGACTGGGGATGGCATACTGAGGAGAAGCACTGCTGGATCCCGAGATCTTCGTAGAACTTTCGAAAATGTTTACCCGCAAATTGAGTCCCATTGTCCGTGATGAGCACCTGTGGGATCCCGAACCGACAGACATGTGTTTCCAGAAAAACTGTTGGGTCTGTTGCTCGGTGATCGTTGCTAATGGCTCTGCCTCGATCCACTTCGTGAAGTAGTCGATCGCCACTATGAGAAACTTCTTTTGGCCCGTTGCCTTCGGAAATGGGCCGACCAGATCCATCCCCCATATTGCAAAGGGGGGCGGACTGGCCATGGAACGGAGATTTGCTTGCGGAGCCCTCTTCACGGGGAAGAATCGTTGACAGGGACCGCACTTCTTCACTAGGGCAAGGGCGTCTTGCAGCATAGTGGGCCAGTAGTACCCGTGATTCAAAGCCTTTCACGCTAGCGAGCGGCTTCCTATATGGCATTTGCCGATCCCCTCGTGTAGCTCCTTGAGGGCGTACTTTGCGTCATCAGGGGTCAGGCAGCGGAGGTAGGGTCTGCCATCCGTTTTTGTGTAGGACCTTTTGAAGAGGGTTGCGTCGATTATGGCGAACCTTTCTGAACGGACCCTGATCCACCTCGCTTCGGCCCGGTCTTCGGGGAGTTCTCCCTTGATTAGAAATTTCTTGATAAGAGTGGTCCAATCGTCGGGAGGAGCTCCGTCTTCAACGCAGAGAGCCGCAGGGATGTCTGTACTTGGCTTCAATAGGACTTCGATCAGGATGGTTCGGTCGAGGCCCTCAAAGGATGAGGATGCTAACTTTGACAGGGCATTGGCCTGAGCATTCCTCTCCCGGGGGATCCTTAGGACTGCCGACACGTTGAAGGATGCCAATAGCCGTTAGACCATGGCCAGGTACCTGATCATCCGATCGTCACGGGCCTCGTACTTTCTCGTGATCTGGTTGACCACAAGCTGAGAGTCACTAAAGGCCCTGATCTGTCTGGCACCGGCCTGATGAGCCAGGGTGAGCCCGGTGATCATGGCCTCGTACTCAGCTTTGTTGTTGGAGGCCGGGGAGTTGAGGCGAAGGCAATATTGAAAGAGAAAATCGTCTGGACCCCGCAGAATGATGCCCGCACCACTCCCCGCTTCGCAAGAGGAACCGTCGACGTAAACTTCCCACGTCTGGTCAGCTTCCTTGCTTGTCGACTGCTCGGAGATGGTGTATTCTGTGATGAAATCGGCGAGGGCCTGTCCTTTGATGGCCATCCTTGGCTGATAGCTGATGTCATACTGACTGAGCTCGATCGACCACTTGACTAGTTGTCTCGAGCTCTCGGGCTTATAGAGCACGACCTTCAGGGGTTGATCTGTGAGCACCTGGACTGAATGTGCTTGAAAATATGGACGGAGCTTCCGTGCGGCCATGACTAAGGCGTATGCTATTTTCTCCATCCTGGAATATCTGGTCTCGGCGTCGAGCAGGACCTTGCTCACATAGTACAGCGGCTTTTGGACTCCTCCTCTTCTCGAAAGAGGACGGCGCTGAGCGCGGTCTTCGAAGCCGACAGATAGAGCCAGAGTGGCTCACCTGGTTCGGGCTTGCTGAGGATAGGAGGGTTGGCAAGGTACTCCTTCAATTGGGCGAACGCCTCTTGCTGCTGAGTACCCCATTTGAACCCTCCGGTTCCGCGTAGTGCCTTAAAGAACGGAAGGGACTTCTCTCCGGATTTGGAGAGGAAACGGCCGATGGCCGCCAGCCTTCCCGTTAGCCTTTGGACTTCTTTGATGTTCCTGGGAGGGGCCACGTCTATTATAGCCTGGATTTTTTCGGGGTTCGCCTCGATGCCGCGCTGGCTGACGATGAACCCAAGGAACTTTCCCGAGGAGATGCCGAATGCACACTTCACCGGGTTGAGCCTCATGTTGTGGGTCCGAAGGACCCAAAGGCCTCTTCCAGGTCGACAACGTGATCCTGTCCCTGTTGGCTTTTGACGAGCATGTCGTCGACGTGCACCTCCATGTTGCGCCCAATTTGATTCTTGAAGACTCCGTTAACGAGTCTCTAATAAGTGGCACCGGCGTTCTTCAGCCCGAAGGGCATGACTCGATAACAATAAAGCCCTTGGTCCATAACAAAGGACGTCTTGGCTATATCGGGAGGGTACATTCGGATCTGGTTGTAGCTGGAGAAGGCATCCATGAAGGACAGGAGCTCGTGACCCGATGTGGCATCGATCAGAGCGTCGATGCTGGGGAGAGGGAACGGATCTTTGGGGCACGCCTTGTTGAGGTCAGTAAAATCTATGCAGATCCTCTAGCTTCCGCTCGCCTTTTTGACCATTACGACGTTTGTCAGCCACTCCGGGTAGCTAACCTCTTGTATGAAACGAGTAGACAAGAGTTTGTCTACTTCTGCATTTACCGCCTGCTGTCGTTCCGGGGTGAACTTACGTTGCTTCTGGACGACCTGCTTCGAACCGGGGATCACATTGAGTTTGTGCATGATGAGATCCTCGGAGATACCGGGCATGTCAGAGGGCTTCCAGGCGAAGAGGTCGACATTGCGGCGAATGCAGCTGATCAGGGCGGCTTTGAGGTCGGGATCAAGGGAACAGCTCACTCGAAAACACCTTGACGCATCACCTGTCTCGAACAAGACCTCTTCCAGCTCGTCTGCCGGTTCCGGTTTCGACTGGGTTCTCTCGGGCTGCAGCTCGATGGCATCGAGGGGGAATACCCTGCCCCCGATCGCCGTCATGTAGCACGATTGTGCAGCTTCTTGGTTTCCTCGGACAATTCTGACACCAGTGTTGGTAGGGAACTTCATCTTCTGGTGGTAGGCCGATGGAACAGCCTGGAGGGAGCAGAGCCCGGGACGGCCGAGTATGGCATTGTAAGCTGCCTTGACGTTGACAACCATGAAGTCCATTGACTCGGTCCTTCGGTGTGGGGTCGTACCAGCTATGACGTCTAAAGTGACGATCCCCTCTATTGGCACCGGGACGCCGGAGAATCCATGCAACATGTATCCGGCTGGTTTTAGCTTATCTCGGGAGAGCTTCAAGTTCTCGAAGGCTTATAGAAAGAGGATGTTCACCGAACTTCCATTGTCAACGAGGATGCGCCAGACTTCGAAGTTCACCATGCTGAGGCTAACAACGAGTGCATCACAGTGCAGGAGCCGAACTCCTTCCAGGTCTTCCCCCGAGAAGGAGACAGTGAAGGAGTCAGGACTGTTCATAGCATCTTGGTAGGTGAGGGGCTCATCTTGATCTATGAGCATCAAATCACCATTCTCTATTAAGAGAAATCCATAATATCTCTCAGGTTTATGGCGAATCCTACCAGATCTACGAACAATCTGTGTTTCTTGAGCAGTTTCATCTTGAATATTATCTTGAATATCCTGCTCAAGTTCCAATTCGGGTTCAACATTATCTTGTGGGTCTCGAGCTTCATCGAGTTCTATTTTCCTCCCACTGATTCTTTTGGAGACTAGCTCTCGTTCAAGAAACACAGCAGTGCGAGAAACAACTATTTTGTTCTCGGTCGGATTATAGAAGAAGTAACCCTTAGTTTCCTTCGGGTACCCCACAAAATAACATTTGTCTGATTTTGGTCCAAGCTTGTCAGAGACCATACGTTTCACAAACGCTTCACATCCCCATATTTTCATAAATGACATGCTTTGACGTTTCTCAGTCCATATCTCATATGGAGTCTTTTGAACCGCTTTAGTTGGAACTCGGTTTAGTGTATATGCAGCCGTTTCTAGGGCATAACCCCAGAAACTTATTGGAAGTTCAGCATGACTCATCATCGATCGTACCATGTCCAACAAGGTACGATTTCTCCTTTCAGAAACCCCATTCCATTGTGGTGTTCCAGGAGGAGTGAGCTGTGATACTATACCACACTCCTTTAAGTAATTCTTAAAATCATGGCTTAAGTATTCACCTCCTCGATCAGATCGAAGAGTTTTAATACTTCCGCCTATTTGCTTTTCTACTTCAGCTTTAAATTCTTTGAACTTTTCAAAGGATTCAGATTTGTGTTTCAAAAGATACACTATCCGAATCTACTGAAATCATCAGTAAATGTTATGAAGTAATAAAAGCCACCTCTAGCCATAGAACGCATTGGACCACATACATCACTATGTATTAGTTCTAATCGTTTGTTGGCCCTTTCACCTTGTTTAGTAAAAGGAGCTTTTGCCATTTTACCAAGTAAACAAGCATCACATTCATCGTATGATTCAAAATCAAACTTATCCAAAAATCCATCTTTATGTAGTTTGGATATGCGATTCTCATTTATATGGCCTAATCGACAATGCCAAAGGTATGTTTGATTTGAGTCATTTGCTTTAAGACGTTTATTCATATTATAGACGGGAGTAAGATCAAGATCTAGAACATATAAACCATTAAATAAACGCGCTACACCATAAGTTAAATCATTTAAAGCAAAAGAGCAGCAATTGTCTTTTATTATAAACGAAAAACCCTTCTTGTCCAAACAAGAAATAGAAATAATGTTTCTGCAAATCGCAGGCACGTAATAACAGTTCTCAAGTTCTAAAATAAGCCCAGAGGGCAACGACAAATAATAAGTCCCTACGGCCAAAGCAGCAACCTTTGCTCCATTGCCAACGCGTAGGTCGATCTCTCCCTTTGCCAAAGATCTACTCCTTTGAAGTCCCTGCACATTAATACAAATGTGAGAACCACATCCAGTATCCAATACCCAAGATGTAGAAGTAGATAAATTGACTTCTATAACATGAATACCTGAATCAGAAATATTCAGAGATTTCACGTTCTTCAGACTTTCCAAATAAGCTGGACAGTTTCTCTTCCAATGACCTGGTTTCTTGGACCAGTGACAATCACCCTTATCAGGTTTAGCAACACCACCTTTAGGCTTGAGAGCTTTCTTGAAAGTGGGTTTGGAAGGAGCAACTGCATTAGATCCAATCTTTTTCTTGCCTTTCCATTTCCCCTTTCCCTTAGCACCTTTATTGCCCACCATCATTATGGGAGCATTCTCAGGTGCCTTTTGCATGTTGGCTTCGGTAGTTCTTAACAGTGCCAACAATTCAGTGGGTGTTTTGTCTTGCTCGGTCATGATGAAAGTCATGATAAACTGGGCATAGTTGCTGTTCAAAGATTGCAATATAATATCTATTTGAGCCTCTCGAGAAAGCCCGGACCCCAAACGGTCTAGGTATTCAAAATACCCAATCATCTTCAGAACATGCGGTCCAACCGGGTTATTTCCTTGCTTGCAGTTAAAGATTGCTTTGTACGTATTGAACCTTTCTTGACGAGCCTGTACTTGAAACATCGTCTGAAGATGCTCAAGCATAGCATAAGCATCCATATGCTCATGCTGCTTCTGAAGCTCAGCACTCATAGTTGCAAGCATGAGACAGGCAACATCTGTCGCATCATCAATATGCTTCTGGTAAGCATTTAGTTGAGCACGAGTTGCACCGTCACCAGGATGGACCGGTGGAGGAATTTCAACAACTTAGAGCTTACGCTCCTGCCTGAGGACAATCCTCAAATTCCTAGACCAGTCAAGGAAGTTTGTTCCTGTCAGCTTGTCCTTCTCAAGGACTGATCGCACGGAGAAAGAGTTGTTTGTGTTTTGTGCCATTTAATATCTACAATGTTTAAAATGCATAAGATAAGTTAGATTGTCAAATAATTAATAATTATGTTCAAGTGATTATGGTACATTCAACTTAATATACCTCCCACTATTTTGTTCAAACTAATAGCCCTTACTATTAATTCGGAAACTAATTTTCTAGTGAGCCAAGATCCATATTTCATTATGCCTTGAGTCAGCGTTGGCCAATTCTCCCAAAACATAACTATTTAGGTAGACAACATTTGTCAATTATATCACATACAATTCTTGGATAGTTTGGTGAACAACTATTGTTCTAATTTATCTAATAAATTTTTCGTCAAACTCTATGCTTCTAAGTTCACTATCCACAATCCTATTGTGACGACTTAGTTAAGTTGGACCCAATGATTAACATGACGAATATCACGTTTATTCTTTCGCACCTAACCACGATTAAAAGGAGTGCTCTACTTTGGCAAACCCACCCCTTATGATCTAGGCTTTGATGAGTGTTAATTCATTGGAAAGCATCTAATTAACTTAATATTTTGTTAAGGGGTTTACTTATAAACGATCATGATCCCATCATAAAGAGATTCCCAATTCTAAATATTTCAAATCAAAATTCGTTGAATGAATGATTTCCAGATCAGAGGTTAACGCACAGACGGCATTATTGGCACCCCTTTTCTTACAGATTCGTGATCCGTTGTTGACAAAATCATTCAATCGTTGAATCAATGAAATTCATATTTAATTGCCGTGTTTCATAAACACGAGAATCTCATGATCGTTTGTTTAAAGTTCATCTTCCATCGTTACAGATTTTATCTTGTTTAAGCAGGCATGGCATGGGTGATGTATCTAATACATACATTAATCCATTATTAATCTAATTGAAGCATGCATCATAATGTATTCTACACAAACATTCATACATCAATATGTAAAGTGCAGTAAGTAAACGTGCTTGGTTATGGCCTTTATCCTACATGATCCTTTCAAGCTAATGAAAGGATCGTGGTCAATCTTTGGTAGAAAATATAAATACAATTACATGTCTTCATTCTCCTTGGTTGCTCCATTTCTTGGATCGTCCTTCAATCTTCAATTACATTACATTGAATAAATGAAAACAACTTGTACTTATGTACTTACATAATAAAACTCGAGTTACATTCGAGATTATACAATTACAAGAATGAAGAGAACGACATGCAAGTCGTATTTACAAAACCAAAACATAAACCATTAATCTAAGGGTCTAAAGGCCATAACCAGCACCATGCTCAGGTAAACAATTCAGAACACACAAATATATATATATATGCAGCAGGGGTCCGGGGGCGGCAGCCCCTGGGCGGGGGTCCGGGGGCGGCAGCCCCAGGCGGGGTTCGAGCTGCCCGGTCAGCTCGATATCAGAAAAATTTTAATTCCAGAAGACTATCCCTATTCAGAAATCATCGATTTCGAACAACAGATCATATCTTTTAGTCTCTGCCGCCACTGCATCATATACAGTTTCAGAACAATGTATCATATACATTCATATCATATCCCAGTTTACAGATCGTGTCCAAACACCATCTGTCCATCAGTTTATATCACCATATAAACCAAACATCATGGATAACATACAAAATCGCTTACTAATCAGTCATGGCAGATTGTAAAACATACCTATATGATCAAATCACAATATATATAGTATAACAGAATCATATATGATCGACATAACATATTATAATCGACATATCATATAACCGTATCAAGGCAGATTCATAAAACATGTATACATGCATCGAATGCAGTAAACACGTAACCAAATCAGCCCCTTATACACGTAGCTCTGATACCAGTGTTGGGTTTCGGGGCACAAACGCAGCGAAAAAGGAATGAAAAAACAGATCCGAAACCCTAACCCTAGGATCCGTGTACAAGACATGGCTAATCATGGATAAATAAAATTTTACCTTTCGGAGCTTTACGAAGGCTGAAAGATGGAGGTTGCAATCACCATGCAGCCCTAGTAGCTAGATCCGCGTCTCTAAGGCAGTCCACACGAACGTCCGATCGTCCAACGATCAAGGGAGCCGGTACTAGCCGATGATGCTTGCCTTTCTCTCTCTCTCTTTTGCCTCTCAACAGTTGAGCGGCTAGGGTTTTCTGTGGAAAACGGATTTTTTAAAGATCATCCTAATCCAATACATCTCTATGTATTTATAGGGAGAGATAAGAGGTGGGCTTAACCGTAATCAGTTTGGCTTCTGATAAGACCAATCTGATTTGGTTTTATCATTTAAATTCGAATTAATCGTAATCAGTTTGGCTTCTGATAAGACCAATCTAATTTGGTTTTATCATTTAAATTCGAATTATCCTTTAATTAATTAAGTCCAACTCAATTAATTAAATAACTAATTTCGAATCATTTAATTTAAATTCCGAATTTAAATTAATACTCCTTTTAAACGTTCTAAGTGTGTGACCCTTTAGGTTATTATTACGTTGGCAATAATTTTATTATCTTATAATAAAATTATAAACAATGAGCGGCATCTAGTAATACATCATTGCTACCCAAGTAATAATAATAATTGGTGATTCAATTAAACCTTTCGTGACTAATGTCTCCATGTAATATAATCCTTTTAACCTTGATATTATAGATTAAACTAGAGGCATGGTACGTGTCATCCTCTTAATAATTTAATCTTTATTTTCTTGATCGATGAGTAGACTATTCAAACAAATCAATATTTGAGCATGGCCATGCATTTCATAGTCTCACTCAAACAAGAGGCCGATAATATCGCTCCTAAAATTAGGAGGGTTAAATTCCTTCTAGATCATTCATATTTCTCACACGATTCATAATGAACCCAATACTATCTTTATCATTACCCGATTAAAGATAACTTTTGATAGAATCAAAGTGCATTAATTCTCGTGTAGAAATATAATGATTTCAGGTCAGAGGACCATTACACCATTATCACAGTGAGATTACTTATGACACTTATTAATTCATTCCATGTAGAATCTCACAGTGGGTCTGTCCAGTACAATGTACTCTTACATTTACCTATGTATTGATTTTAGTATCTCTATACTAATGACCCATGAGAGGTGGTCATCAATCAATCAACATACTAGTCTCAATGTATTATTACTGTCCTAATAATAATAATACTCGACTAGGGACATTTAAGATTATTACACTATATATAATCTCATGTTCATATAGTTCGTATTAATAATCTAAGGACATTTATCATGCTAATATTTATAACGCAGTAAATACGAAGCATAATAAATTATTAATATAATCAAAAGAACATAATGTCAATAATACTGATTACATAATATCATTGTATTGCCTCTAGGGCACCTACACTAACAATTTCCGCCTGCAAGGTGGCGGCGGAGAACGGAGGTCGGACGCGCCTGTATCCGTGGGCCGGCCTAGGGCCGCCTTCGCTGAAGTGATCGAGGCGGTCTTCCATTTCTTGGAGGCACTTCTAGATGTCGTCGTCATACCCCGGCTGGGCTGTCGGGATGCGAGACACGCTGGCTCGGCATCCGAACGGGAGCGAGAGCGGCGGATGCTGTCATCGACGGGGGTTCCTCAGATGGCCTCCATGATTTCTTTTCGGAAGTCTTGGAAATCCTGCTGGGTTACCGGGGCTCGCTCGGCCCAATTTTGTTGAGCTGGTGGGCACCGACCGACGCGGCTGAGTGCTGGCCCTCGCCCTTGGGATGGAGGTTTGGGATGGTTCGGGGCCGAGTTGGAAGCGGCCCCTCTCCTATACCGGCTGGCCTGCCGGTTCTGGATTACCCTTCGTAGGTCAGGCTGGACTGGTCGGGAGGCCCCCGGTTGGTGTCCGTGATTGACCCCTGGGTTATTAGATCCATGAGCATCAGCGGCGGCACCCTGAGGGGGCGCGTCCTGCCGACGCACAAAGGTAACGACTTTCTCGGCCTTGGGCGCCATGCGAGGTCAGGCAGACAGGGTACCATTGATGGCTGGACTCGGGTCGGCACACGCACTAGGCGTTTCCCACAGACGGCGCCAACCTGATGTGGTTTGTTTTTTGGGAGGCATGTGGATGCACCAGGTGTGAGTTCTTACTCGATTTGTATTGGTGGAGGAAGCTCTGGTGAGAAGACCCTCAGCCGGACGAACGGTACGGAAGTAGGCGGTAGTGAGGTGGAGGCTGGATGCTCGGCTCGGATCAGGAGGCTTGGATCCGAGGTCTCGTGTACCTGCAGATGGTCTAGGAACACCGGGGTTGGTCCCAGTGGCAGACACTCCGACGATCTAGTCAGCCACTGAGAGAGAGTAAAAGTAACTAGGGTTTTTAGTGGGAAAGATTGATTACCTGTGGAAGGGGTAAAGGTTCTGGTATTTATAGGAGAAGCCAACTGGGTCTGGACCCGTTTGTGGCCGGATATGGACCCGGTTGCCCGTGGGCCTGACGTGGCAGAAGCCCAAGCGGTTTAGGGCTGACGTGATGGAGACCTGGGCAGTTTCTAGGCGGATGTGGCAGGGGCCCAGGCGGTTTCTGCGCTGATGTGGCGGACCTGGATGATCCGGCGGTGCACACTTTATGAGGGGATCCTGTGGCCCAGGAGGGGCCACGTCATCTGACCCATATCAATGAGTTTTCTTCCACTACATTATTTAGACTGCAAGAGCATATGATGCACACTTTTTAAAAACTGAAACAAAACATACACATACAGTTTTGGGTGCATGACAAGCATCAAACACAAGCAAAATACACAGCAAAATACACAAACAGCCCCATTTTCCCTATCATCATTCCATTTGCATAAAACTTATCACACTTTTGGCTTGAGAGCTCCTACTTTCACCTCCATCTGAGCCTTCACCCCATCAAAACCTCAACTTTCTCAGTCAACTACAAATTTTTCCTCTTCAATTCTACTAATCTGGTGTAACGTCCCGAGCCCCGCTCAGCTGCGCACGTGGCTACATGTGCGTGCAATACGCGAACAAATAAAATCCTAACAATTGTCCACCAGTGGCATGCCTCACAAAATGTGTCCGGACTATTAAGTGCCTCTTCTGCCATCATTTTGCTTTCTTTGTTTGACTGCTCTCGAAAAGAGCAAGAGCATGCACAGATATTTAATATATAAGAAAGTCACTCTCCTCGGGAAGGGAGAAAGTATCATAGGCTTTACTATTTAACCTCACTTTCTCTCACATATTTCTCGGATGTGGGACTATACACCCAAGCACAAAGCCACGTCAGCACCCACACATGCACAACCACCCTTCTCATTCATTTCCATTTTAATGCAATTATTTCATAAGCCCCATAGTCTTTCTATAGGATCCTTTATTAATCCATTAATCCGTGGCCCTATAGAATCTCCTATAGGCCAACTACCACTTCTCACATTCATTATTATTATAATATACATATAATATTATATACATACACTCTTAAGTACGGGGTGTTGCATCTAGCATCATCAACTTCATCCACCCACTTAAAAAACTTGCAATCATCCCTCTTTCATAGTGGGCACCTTCTGATGTGTTACCTCTCTCTCTCTCTCACCCACTTTTGCGAGTCATTCATATTGTGTCCTCGCCCGAACAATTTGCAGATCATCAACTCTGCCTAATTGAATCAAACCTATTTTTCTTAATAGGCCACTTACGTAACAGTTTAAGATTTATGTTCGAGATACACTTTACATTTCAGAGGATTTTAACTCTTCTTTCTACAACGATCCTAGTGAAACACTTTACATTACAGAGGATTTTAACTCTTCTTTCTACATGAAACCTAGTCAACCTGCACAAACTTATAATATGACATACTTTCCAGCAACATATTCAGTAGCTGAAAGGCCTACAAGTGAAGATCAATGAGACAATGACCATAAGAACCACAGTATATAGATGAGTCAAAAAACAGATACCCAAATCAAACCAACGTAAACCTAGCAGATTAATGATATAATTCATAAACGTTAATAAAGCAAAACACTTTACAAACCTGAAATCTTAAAATCTAAATTTCTAAGTAATAAAGAAAGAATGAGAGAGAGAGAGGGAGAGAGAGAGAAAGAGAGAAATATGAAAAAGTAAAGAGAGAAGAGAGAGATAGTAATAAAGTAATGAGTTTTTTAGTTTTGGGGGGAAAATTTTAATTTTGGAATTTGAAATTTTGGGCAGAAAAATATGTTTTGTGAGAATCAATCTAGGCCACTGATTTTAGGGAAGATTGAATGAGAGCCACTTGATAGCTTTCTTTGTAATTTATTATATAGATATGAAAAATTAACGGCTAGGATTAAGATGATCATGTCAGAGCTACGATTCAAATGTTGTTTAAATGAATTGTTAAGATGGAGTTGTCGAAATTGATGGTTGAGATTGCATATGGACAGATTTATTGTGGCTTTTACACACACACACACACACACACATATATAATCTCTAATCTCTAATCTCTAATATTATAATGGGAGAAGACCTTAGTGTCGTTTGTAAATTTGTAAATCTACCAACACGCCCAACACGTGCATAACTATTATAAAGGAGGTCTTAGGAGGAAAAGTAGAAAACTAGCACGTGCTAACACATGAGAAAAAAAGAAGAAAAAACGAATATGTACTAACACGTGTAGTCAATTTACAAAATAAAATAAAATAAAAAAATAATAAAAACAACCACTCACATGTTGATTATGTTTTATTTGGGAGAGAATGATTTAAGATGGAAGGCTTGATTTGAGAGAGAAAGCAGTTGAGAAACACACTGTGGAGAAAGAGATAGCAGAGTACATCAAGGAAGAGTCCAAGAAGAGCCACCTCCCCACCTATTACTGTATTGTAAGCTCAACTTCGGTAATTATTCGACTTTTTACTTTGCTTTAAAATTATAGAATGATGTTGGTTGATTTGAAAATGTGAATTTGTTAATTTGTAGATTTGTCATCTTTTAATTATATTGTGATCGAAATAGTTAAGACTTAAGAGCATCTCTAAATTTAGGGATCTAGGGTTTAACTATGTCTCAGTGTTGTATCGGTGTTGAATAGGGTCACCTCCGTCCTTTAATGACTTTTATGTTTTTGTTTAAGAACTAAACTTACTGTGCATGTACATGATATTAAAAGATATGAACTAATGAAATCTCCCTTAGTGGTTTCAAAGAATATAACTGAAATAGATAAAAATATCATTATTTGGGTTTTCCAGACAAGAGTAGCACTTGTTTTTTTTTTTTTTTTGATAAGTAGATGACCGAGGCCATCGTTTCATTAATGAGGATTAAGGAAACAAAGCATTACAACGAACTAATATTACAGATAGGCTGTAAGAACAGCGATACAAAATAAAACATCAAAGACAAACATCGAAATAGAAACTACAGAATTGAAATAACATAAAACCACCGAAGGACTCCAGGCTTAGCTCCTTCCACTATGCTCCAAGCTCTCTACTCTCCTGCACTGTTCCTGATCCTCTTAGATTGCTCCTGAGCACCTGCCCAATCATGAATCAGAAGGAATATTTTATTCATAGAGTAAGGAAATCTGTAAACTTTGTTGCGAAAAATTAAATCAATTCTTTCTAGCCATAGGTTCCATATTGAGGCAGCTGTAGCTATGTCCCAAGCCTTCCTATCTTCTAGTTTGATGTACGACTCTCTAAAGTGCACCCAAATGTCGATGGAATAGTTAGGAACCCGAATACACCCAAAACCCGTACAAACTATTTCCCAAGTAAGCCGCGCTTTGGGGCATCGAAAAAGAATTTCTTTGGCGCTTTGGTAGAGTAGCACATGTTTTTTTTTTGATAATTAGATGATCGAAGCCATCGTTTCATTAATAGGATTAAGGAAACAAAGCATTACACAGTACTAATAATACAAATAAGCTGTTGTAACAGATAAGCAAACTAAACTAAGGCAACATCGGCCTACATCAAAATATAAATAACAGTAATAGAAAACAACATGAGTAAGAGGAATGAAAGCACCATCCAGAACACTCCGCCCTTCAATCCATCCACCATGGACCTCCCTCTCTACTCTGCAGTACTGTTCCTGATCCTCTTGGCTTGGTCCTGCGCGCCTGCCCATTCATGAATCAAAAGAAAGATTTTATTCATAGTTAACGGAAATCTGTAAACTCTATTGTGAAAAATTAAATCATTTCTTTCTAGCCATAGGCTCCATATTGAGACCGCTGTTGCAATGTCCCAGGCTATCCTATCTTCTAATTTAATGTGCACCTCCCTAAAATGAACCCATATGTCGCTAGTATTGTTTGGAACCCGATTACACCCAAAACCCCTACACACTATTTCCCAAATAAGTCGAGCTTTTGGACATTGAAAAAGAATGTGATTGACATCTTCTTCTTCTAGACGACACGTCTCGCAGATCACGTCGATCTGTGAGATCCTCTTCCTAAGGTTAATTTTTGACAGGATCGCATTACTATGTGCTAACCAACAGAAGACTTTGACTCTGTATGGAACTTTGGCCCCCTTATTAAATAAGATAAACTGAAAAGAAAAAAAAAGACACAAGTGCATATCATCATTGTATTGTTTAATTTCCTTTTAATTTTATGAGTCTGTTAAAAGTATTTTAGTCTGTTCAATTTGCATAGGGTAGCACTAGTGGGTCATTAAGGAAATTCTAGAAGTTTTCGGACGTGTTTTGAAGGACCGTTTTGAATATATTTTCTATCAAGCAGATCTAGATAGAAGTGAGCATTTTTCTTTGTTGTTTTCATTTAATTCTTTGACCTCTTCTGTTGTTTCTATTCTTTCGGAAAAAGAAAAAAAATCTAAGGCATTGATCGTAATAATCACATATTTTATAAAATTCCTTGTTATATATAAAATGTCATCCAATAATCCAATACTAATACTCCAAATCTTTGGTCATGAAAACATTGCCACATAGTGTTTAAGGCAGTTTGTTTCTGCTAACTAATGGGATGACATAACCTTTTATCATCATCCCTTTCCTCGTAAGCCATTACTATTTTGCTTCTTATCCTTATCTAAATAATAAAAGACAGATCCAAAATAGTGACTTCCACTCCATTTCTTTAGTTCTTGAGCTTTCTTTGATAGCTGGAAATTTATAGTTAGATCATGATATGAATGGAGTTAGGAGAATGTAAAAAATGAAACAGAATCAACGAAGCTGGGGGTAACACTAGAAGGCGTACCACACTGTACCATATAGCTGCATACTGTGGCAACCTTCCCAGTCTCTAGCTGATGTACTATGGCAACCTTTCCAGTCTCTAGGTGATGCAGTACTGGAGAAATCTAAGATTTGTGTTTGAAATGAAGTATGCTAATGTGACATGAAATTGTGCATTGTTCGATCTCACAATCTCCATTCTTTTTCGTTACCAATGAAGCAGATATACCACTTCAAATTTCCGAACATTTTGATTGATCCAGTCAACTATCAATAATTACATAACTTGCTACTCGCTAGGATCAGATCATGGTTCCAGTTAATAAATGAATGATGCCATCTAATAATAGTTCTTTGCAAACTCAATCATAACCGAGAATAGAGAAGAAAAGGGAAGGAAACTATAACATTGCCCTGTCGCACAACCACCCAATGCAATAGTTGACAAAATTTAGCTACTCTGCTATAATTGATTACTTGATAGAAAATCAGTACAAACATAGGAAGATCACAGAGTTCATTTATGCATATGACAAGTTGTTAGGACTGAGGTTTTCTTTCTTCTATAAATTCCCTCTAAAATCGAGGGATAAAAAAAAATGTTCAAAAATGGGTGGCCAACCAAAGCCCAATCCTGTGCAGTAAACCTATGCCTAAATTGATAATGACAAAAAAGAAACAAAGACTTCAGAAACCAAAACATGAAGAATTGAGAGGACCAAAACATGGAGCAGGTGATTGAAACACTTTGAAACTGGTCGCCAGATACAATATATCAGCAGCTTAAGGCTCCCGCATCACATTATCAATCTGCAAAATTGCAAACATCATTATCAATATAAATAAAGTATCAAATGCTTGCCAATAATATCTATTTTACAAAGATAGTAAACAACGGTTGAGAATTCTATTGCACGTATATGAAGATGCATAAAGTGCACTTTACTATTACTGCAGTATCCCTTTGATTTCAAATCAATTACGAAACAGGCCTTTATCTTTCAAATTTTAACTTGATCGAAAGAAAGAAAAAAAAATCGAAATGGGAATCTAGTACACAGCCTAGAGACTCCACAAGTGATTTGAGTTTATTACTGTCAATTCGACATTAGCTCGCTATATACTGGTCTCACAAAACCTGAAATGAAGAAAAAAAATCCTGGAACCACTGCATACAGTGCGGGTGCTATGGGATAGACACCCCCCTACTTGATCTCCTTGAATTTTAAGAATTCATGCAAGGGATGGTTTGGGATGTGCGCACACACTCACACTTACAAAACACTATCTAGTGGTCTGGACACTTGCGTATAGGAATCAATGGACAATGGGTCAGAGGTTCATAGATCAACCAGGTAGCAACTTTCCCGTGGGAACTAACAAGCACATAGAGAAAGTAGGTAACAGATAGTTATGCTATGACTTCATGCAGACAGTTTAAATATCAATGCAGAACTGGCAGACAGACAGATTGATGGAGGGCAGAGGCATTTCCCTTCACCGCAACCGGAGACTGCTAGCAGAACAGAAGGCTGACATCGGCCCTTATTACTTAAGCTCTTCTGACATGACCCCAACAGCTCTAGTAGCCTTTCAAGCAAACTTTTCCCCTCGGGAGTCAAAACTAGCTCAACCATTAGGAGAGGGGCGCTCCTACTATAACAGTTAGGACTATTCAAGATAGATTAAATGTCTTGGGCCCAACGATCGGATCAGATAATCCCGGTCACCACTTACTCAGGAACTTTTGAACTCTAGCTCAGCAGCTCGGCAACTCTTTCCACCACTTCATTCCCCTATTGTGATCAGGGTGAAAATCCTGATCACTGGACTCGTCACTCGAGGCCTGAAACCCACATTGTTATGTGGTAATCAAACTCCACTCTTCTTCCGAGATCTCGGGCACCCTTCCTTTTCCGAGATCTCAGGTGCCCTTCCACCTACTTAACCCGTGAAAAAAGTCCTATACCTGAGTAAGCTGAACTTGCCAGTGTCTTGATTCGAAAAGAATCAAAATAAGGGTTCATTATAGAAAAAAAAAGACAAATTATTTATAGATATAAATATACGTCTACGTAATGGAAGTCCGAGTATGCGATGAAGTTAGTTACGGAAGAAAGAGTTCGGGATGTATGGCTCTTCGGGAACGGCAGACTAGGAACCAAAAACCAGATGGAATAGGTGTAAAGTAAATTGCCTAATGTTTCTAAATTAGTCCAACTTCATACCTTTCCAACATAAACTGTATATCTCAAAGAGGTCATACGGTCGGAACAGTGTTAGGATCTTCTACTTCGTATTCGTATTCTTTCCACGGACCTTTTCCTTGACTTTGGGAAGGAAGGGCAAAAGAACTACTTTCCTTGAGCTAGAAGTATAATTCAGTGGTTATAGTCTGCAACAATGAAGAAGGATAGGCTGGTCCAACCACCCAGATCAATCACATGGAAATCAATAATTGGAACACGGCCTGGGATGGTGTCTTGGCAATGAAAGGAATGAAATGTAGCTAAGCATAGATGAATGCGCCAACAAATTGCAGTGGGCAAAAGATCACGAGCATTCCTTTGGGTTCTGTTTTCGAAGAAGAGTGCGGAGACACATTTTCATCAAGAAATCCCTGATAGTGAAAGCCAAAGCAGCCCCGCCTTCCTCGAGACGTCCCATTGGAAGAGGAGGCATTCGCTTGTAGGGTGCGAGGTATAGGTGGGCAAAAGATGCAAGGTCCCATTGGAAGAGGAGGCATTCACTTGTAGGGTGCGAGGTATAGGTGGGCGAAAGATGCAAGCTCGGGACATGATGGGGGGCACAGGATGATATAGAAAGTCTCCCAGTGTGGCATGACTGCTCATCAATTACCTCAGGTCCTCAGGGATCTCTCTTATTAACAGTTCGATTCTTTATTTATAGCACCTAGTCAGTTTTGTTCAGAAATATATATAGATCAGCTATTACAAGGAATCACAAAAACAATCCCATAAAATTTACAGGGGGAAATGTCCGAATGGCAAATGTTGACTGATGGCAAAAGACTCGAGGCTTGCACACGTGCCAAAATATAATTATGAATTATTGCATAAATGACTGCACATATGGCAGTTTCGAACTTTCCATCAGTTTCTTGTTCATAATTGTTCTTTTTCCTCAAATAAATAGTCCTCTTTTTTAAATTTTTTTTTTTAAAGAATAAAGATGACCCCGTCATCGTTTCATTAATGATAATTAGCGAAACCAGCATTACACTTTCAATATTCAGACATTAGTTTTACACTTGCAATATTTCTTTCTAAAAGAACGCCTGAACAATTCCCAAAGAACACCTGAACAAACATAGTCAGCAGGATGGGTCAAGTAAAATTAGTGAGAATCTGGTGCTTAGTGTTCAAACAGTACTATATGAATAGCGTAAATTTCACAAAACCACCCCCAGTTTAGGCCAACCCACATCTTTTATTTTCGTCATCAATAGGACCCCCTCATCAAACTATTTACAAAACACCCTCGTTCTGCTATAACACAGGTGAAAAGTTCGAAACAGTGAAACACCCTTGTCTTAACCCCTCCTAAATCTCTTGCATTCACTTGGTTGTGGGATCCAACTGTAACAAATTTTAAAATGGTGAAAAAAAAAGTGGGGGACCCAAATTCACTCCTAACTTTTTATCTTTTTGAACTTGAATTAGATTATAACTAAAGCAGCAACATATTGCATAATTGATGGTTATGATAAATCAAGGGCAGTTTAGACTTTAAAAATACCTAAACCTTTATGTGACTCTAATTGCGAGGGGGTGGTTTTATGATGGTTTTGTGACAATTTTTGTAATGGAGGGGTCTAATTGATGATGAAAATAAATGAGGTAATTAGCTTCAAACCCCATAAACTGGGGGGTGGTCCTGTGAAATTTACCCTAAATAATATTAGCAAAATTATCATACATGGAATAGCCACAAATAAAATAAAATAAAAAAATAAAAACATTTGACCCTCATTCATTTTGTTAACGCCCATTACATCAAATATATTGTCAGAAGAATGGCTGCCCAAAGAAGAGACAGATAATATACATGCAAAACAAATGTCATAAAAACTAATTCTCTATTATGAAAGAGCTATTCCATACGAAAATAAGAAAACAAAGACAAAATTTGCAGTCATAAGCATCAATCTTGCACAAGTCATACCTAAAATACAAGTAAACTACCTAACGATATTTAGACGCAGCCTTCTATTCTATAGTCCATCTTCTTCACCTGCAAAATTTGGGCATGTGAAGTATCTTCGATGTCAAGTCCATTTGCCAAAGGTTGAAATATCCACGTTATTTACTTTTTTTACATCCCTAAACCTTCACCCTTCTCTTATTTTTACTCGCAAACCTACTCTCTTCTAGTCACCAGACAGCAAACCCTGCAAGATCACTTTAACCTGCCCACATTTAACTAAACACAACCTTTTACCTTCTGTTTCATCTACAAATGACCAGCAACCTAAGCATATTCCTCTCTAATACCACCAAACGTTAACCTAAATTCACTCCCTTTTACACCCAGTCCTTAGAACACACTTGTGGAACAGATCTGATCCAAAACATTCATGGCCAATTTCATATGAATGAGATCAAGGCTTGACGGAGGGTTTACTTCTCTTGTACCTCAATTTGAATCAAAATCATTGCACAACAATTCGGTAGTTCCAAAGTACTCATTTAAAAGTTATTGTTATATCAGTTCCATAGCAAAATGGATATACGTTTGGTACATGTTTTGCATGATTTTCACTTAGATTAGGCTCATTTAAAGCATCATTTTGCATTAGCATTACATCTAGGCTTAGTTTCTAGCATTAGAACCCTTTGAACTTGCCTTCCATTACAAATTCTAGGATCAAGATGAATTTGGTTCATATACTTCTAGGAGACGCCTGCATTGTATTGGAGTGCTCAACTGTCATTCATTGCATCTAAAAAGCCCGACAGATCATTAGGTCTGTCCTACGTCATCATGGCCACGAATATTCTTAGCAATTGTGTGATGCTAGGCAGGATTGATGAAGGGTTCATTTTGGCAGGCCGTCCCATTGCTGATAGAGCTTTAGATGGTGGGTCAATATGATTTAGTACAACTGTATCAATGTGATCACCAATTCAACATTGACACTTTAAGTACAATATAAACAATTCGAAGTCACAGATAAGTAATTACCATTTCTCTCTAATGGTTATAAGCAGGGTAATTTATCATTGGACACGATGAATTAATAGTACCCTAATGAATCTTTAAACTTATACAAATTTGAGCATTCCCAACACTGTATGAGCAAGTTAATCACAACTTCAAAAGTAATAAGTTCTAATCACTGATGGACAACATATTGACTCTCCGCGAGCAGTTTATAATTAAATGCTGCTATGGATTTCAATATTTCTGCGAAATGAAAGTGAAACTAGGTTGGGAGATAAGGGCTTTTAAGGCTTTAGCAGCAAAAGGCACCAACACAATTATAAACTAAAAAAATAAGAACAGAAAAAATAAAAAATAAAACAATAAAAAAGAAATCAAAATGAAAAGACGATAAAACAGGAGAAAAGGTGGCAGAAGAGGAAATTTCCTCCTATGCCCCCCTAAAAATCCCACCCCCTCCTCTCCTAAATGCATGATCCACGCCGTTCAAAGTGTTCATCATGTCATAAAACACAAGAGGATGAAGTATTATGAAAGTTGAATATGTTTTCCCCATGCATTAAGTGGTCGCAATTATTCTATTCCTGAAAAACTGATCATTTTATAATCTCGTGACAATGGACAAAACAAGTCCCAATTTAGTGACTTCACTTCATTCTATGTTTGATGGTATCTATGTTCTATGGTATGAACATGCACCTGAATAGGGTGGATAGTGTATTTTGGTTGCGCATATTGGGCTTTTTGGTGCGCCATAGGAAGAAATTTCCTCCCATGTCAAAGGACCACCCATAACATATAAAGAAATTCATAGGATTAACACAAAGAATACAATATAACTACAAAAAGCAACCTTATTTAAAGTGGGGCTGATTTACAACTTTGGCTATAATGAGATTCTATTATATGGAAAGGACTTCTAGAGTCATCATATAATATACAGTTAAGTTGGATCAGCACAATTCCACAATATTCCAGTGCATAAACACAAATAATACCACAGTGAGAAAGATGGAAGTTCTAAACCAACATCCAAATGATTGCATGTATTCATTATTAGTTGATTGAGGCTTTAAAATCTATTTTCAAAATCTAATCAAACTGCCACAAAGCACAGATCCAAGAGAGTCAAAGTCTGTGGCAGGTGGTTTATCCAAAGAGAATGCGATATTAGTAGGTAATATAACCAAAAAGATTGAGACGTTGCAGATGCTTCATTCCTCTTTATGCATATTTAGACTAATATGGAAAGAACCAACTCAGAATAACACCAAGAATTAGTCAAATAAAAAAATTAAATAGAAAATAATTGGCATATCACTTACATCAACAACCTGGAACGACCTACTGATGCACGATTTGAGTTGGGGGGAACCGTTGCCTGATGTCGACCCTTTAACATAGCCAAAATTTCTTCTGTCAACCTACAAAGAAAATATGAGTAATTATAAGTATTTTAGTAGCTTAATAGCTTTATGAAACCTAGTCCTGAAATTTGAAGAACTTTGGGATAGGCCTACTGGGAAATTATTCGTAATCGCTCTCACACACTACTCACCTTGTACTCTTAGCTTCTTCTAATATAAGGAAAGGATACTGAAGAACTTAATGACTAACAGAAGCAGCAAAAAGAATAGAGAGGAGAGAAGGAAAAAAAAACTTATCGTCTAGACTTCGAGGAGGCATTAGAATTACAGACTGTAAATTTGGAGTACAAACAAATCATTTGATTTAAAATCTAATATTTTTGAAATGTCAGCAAAAAAGAAAAAGAAAAAGAGGAAGGTACAATCTAGTATCGCCCATTTAAAAACATGGAGATACACACAACTGGCAATAAGCACTATCTACAACGTCGAAAAATGGGTCTGAATATACCAAAAAATGTTCCAATGCATAAAGATGAAAATCTATTCTACATTCTGACTAGGGATGCTACTTAAACCTCGTAGCTTGACTCGAAATTAGATCACAAAATACCTGCTTTAAAGCAGGCGTATTCTGGATCCGAAAATTTTACTGTTTGAATTTTTGGGTAGGAAAAGGGTACCACATTGTGAAGGATCCAACCCATATACAAATATGTCCACTTCTGGTATTGTATGTTTGTACTCTACCCAGCCAGCAGACATTCTTTAACCCATTAAGGCATATTGATTGATTTTCCTTTCAAATATTTCATGCTTGTCAACCTTTGATGCAGTAATAACTTAATGAATAGTAGTTCTACGACATTATTTGTCTATTTGAATTTCACCTTCCATGGTAAGTGTTACTCGATAACATAGCATCTTTAATTAAAGCAATCTTCAACATAAATTTTGGTTCTTTTATGTTAATAGCAGGAGGTTTTCTTCCACTCTTGAATAACAAAATCAAGTTTCATTAAGCATCTTTTTGTTTCATTTATCCATTTTGTACTACATGTCCATATAGAAGATTTTCCCATTAATTGACTAAAGAGTAAAAACCTAGGACTCACCCAGGACCAAAGGTTCTCGGTCTACATAGTAAAATACCCGAACCAGCTAGGTATAAAGTACAAACTATAGGCCACATAAACACAACCAAGACCAGAACCCATATTCACTGCCTGTAATGCCTTAGGGTCTGATCCATATTGTTGCTCCTGATTTTGGTGTGGGAGCAAACAGATGAATTTGTGGATTCTTGAAGAAACGAATACAGCAAACCTGTTGACTTTCACCGACGTTTTGACTGGTTTCTCGCCGCTCTCGTGAACCTGCAAAAAGTTCGATACACCGGGATGGATCTCGGCTACAAACCCTCCGATGCTCTTGTCAGTAAACAGGAAGATTACGAAAGAGCTTTATGTGGAAAAAGATTGATTACCTTGTTATGGTGGGAGGAGAGGGGTATTTATAGTCGCCTTTAGAGACAGTTTAGAGATAATGATTTATCCTTATGTCCAGGTATTTTTGGATAGAATGTAGCGTTCAAACTCGTTTCGCGATAAGAGAGATGGTTAAAACCGCCTCTTAGAGATAATCACGAATTTGAATTACTCTTTATACATCTGAATTGGTTTGTAATGGGTTGCTATCCATACCCAATAGGACTGATCCGTTTCTGGGTTAGTGGGCTTTGAAAAAGACCCAGTTCCAAATTCGGACCCGTTTGTAGGTGAAATTACTGTTTTACCCCTGAGAGCTTTAAGATTCGTGCCCGATTTGAACGGTCCCGATTTAATCATATTTTAGCCATCTCACGAGCCCCCCACTCCTAAAAGACTGAGTTTTACAGCCTTTGAGGAGTAGTTTTATTGTTCTTATGGCGTACGGAATTTTATTGGAGTTCTTGAGGGAGTTTGGATCATGCTCGAGGTGTAACGGCGTCGGTCTAAGCTTGTAAGGTGCCCAAAATGATTTTTGCGAATTTTCTGAATTTTTTTTCTAATTTTTAAATTATTCTTCAAATTATTTATCCCATTTTGCGAAGTAACAATATGTTTCCAAAAAGTATTAATTAATCGTTCTAATTAATAATTATTTATCCAGTAGTTCAAAAATATTTCCTTGAATTTATAATTATTTTCTTGAATTTTTAATCATTTTTCACAATTTTTAAATAATTAGTTCGAATTAATAATAAAGAAAAAAGATTTAATCGGATAAATATCGAGGTGGAGCGATCTGGGGCATTGATCAAGTCCCTGTCGCAATTTTCTGAACGATCTGATGGTGGATCTGCTGCTTGATGACGTGGCGCAATCTGGACGCTCCGATCGTGAGCGCGCATCAGGAGGGGGGCATTTTTCCATTTCCACGCTCGGAGCCACGTTTGCTCGGAGTTTGGCTCTGAGGGGCATGGCTCAATCTGAGCCGTTGGATCTTTGATCGGGCACGCTTTGGAGGCGACGTTTTTCCCATTTCCACGCTCGGAGCCACGTTTGCTCGGAGTTTGGCTCCGAGGGACCCTGAATCTGAGCCGTTGGATCTTTGATCGAGCACGCTTTTCGAGGCAATGTTTTCCCCATTTCCTCGCTCGGAGCCCCGTTTGCTCGGAGTTTGGCTCCAAGGGACGTGGCTCAATCCGAGACGTGGCTCAATCCGAGCCGTTTGATCGAGCGTGTTTATTGAGGGAGAGTTTTCCCCATTTTCACGCTCGGAGTCACGTTTGCTCAGAATTTGGCTCCGAGGGACGTGGCTCAATTTGAACCGTTGGATCTAGATCGAGCGCGATTATCGAGGGAGAGTTTTCCCCACTTTCACGCTCGGAGCCACGTTTGCTCAGAGTTCAGCTCCGAGGGACGTGACTCAATCTGAGCCATTGGATTCAAATCAAGTGCAATTATCGAAGGAGAGTTTTCCCCACTTTCACGCTCGGAGCCACGATTGCTCGGAGTTTGGTTCCGAGGGGCGTGGCTCACACAGAGTCATTGGATCTTGATCGAGCGCGTTTATTGAGGGAGAGTTTTCACCATTTTCAAGCTCGGAGCCATGTTTGCTCGGAGTTTGGCTCCGAGGGACGTGGCTCAATCTGAGCCGTTGGATTCAAATCGAGTGTGATTATTGAGGGAGAGCTTTCCCCACTTTCACGCTCAGGGCCACGTTTGCTCGGAGTTTCTCTCCGAGGGACGTGGCAAGATCAGGGCCGTCGAATCTTTGATCAGGCATGATTATTGATGGGATTAGCTTGTCAGCGAATTTATGGCGCCGTTTGACATTCCGCCTTAACGCCTTTTGTCGTTTAGTATTCAGCGCTTCTTGGGCTTTTTACTGTTCTTGGGGGCCCAAATGTCTTAGAAGCCCAAGCGGCATAGGTCAATCTCTATAAGTCTTCACCCCCCCCCTTCACTTTTTCTCATTCTTCACATTTTTACTCTTAAGAATTTTCTTTCACTCTTGGGTGGCTCAACTAGCGGTCACGGCCAAGCGTTAGGTTTTCCGGCGAAAAACTCTGACCGTAGTTGTCACATCAAGATAAATATAGATTCTCTTTTATATATTTTGCGAGATGTCTATGGTTTCTTCGGGGAGTGAGACCTCCACCTTGGACCACAAAAGGGATCAGCTATTGATTATAGCTCCGAAGGTGGACAAGGGAAAGGGGGTGGCAGTAGCCGTAAAATCTGTGACGATCGTGGAGAAGGAGAGCCGAGCAGAGGTGTTGGGTAGGCTCCCGGGTCCTTTATCGAATCTTGGTAGAGTTCGAGAGTACTCTGACAATCTCCTGGCCAAGGTAGTGTACGGGAGATCGGCTTCGTATGACAAGAGCAGGCCGAGGGAACACTCCAAAGTCGACGACATCCCTTCTATGTTGCGGATTCGGAGTAGCTTCATGATACCAAAGGATTTTAGCCTTCTTCTCCCGGGTCCCGGCGTTCGAGCCTGTACACCGAGCTCCTCTGACATGTGCACCTTCCCTTTCGATGCCTTCTACGCCGGTCTCCATCTGCCCCTTTCCCCATTCGTAGCCGAGGTGCTGCAGTGGTACGGCCTGAGCCCTGTTCAGTATATGCCGAATATGTGGAGGCATGTGAACAGCTTCGTGCTCCAATGCCGAGCGATAGGGGTCGGGCCTCAGCTCACCGTTTTCCGAAGGCTCTACCGAATTCATCGGAAGAGCAAGGTGGAGTATCGGTACTATTTATCGCCGCGCCGCGGTGTGAAGCTAATAGACAACCCGACTCTATCAAATTCTGGAAGGAGAAGTACTTCTTAATCCGAGGCGCCGAGCCGTAGAATATTTCCACAAGGTGGAGGGAGGAGGTGCCGAAGTGGGCAAAGGCAGAGCCGGCATTGACTCCGGAAGAGGATGAGATCGTATCTAAACTCCTCGTTTGTGAGCCCCTGGTTTGGAAGGAGTTAACCGAAGATGTCCTCTTCAGTGGGGGTCTCAGTCCGATCGACCCTAGTACGCTTCACATTTTTTCTTCGTTTTTTCTTAGTTTTTTGTCCAACTCTTTCACATGCCCATCTCCTCGTTTTTCTTTTTGCAGACTCCGGACATGGATTTCAGGGCAATGTTATCTGGTCAGTCGGCTATCGCCAACAAGGCCCCCGATGGGAGGAAGAGAAAAAGGATGACCTCAGGGCCGCCGTCTGCCAAAGTCGTGAAGGCCCCGGTATTGGCGGTACCGGTGGTCAATTTGGAATCTGAATCACCTACCCCATTCACATCCTCAGCCGGGGCCGCCGAAGGAACTTCCATCGAGCAGGTGTTGGCGCTCGAAGCCCGGTTTCGACAGCTCGGGGTACTGCCTCTACGATCTCCTCGAAGGCGAGACTGCTCCGACAACCGAGGGGATCGTTGAAGAAGAGGAAGAAGAAGAAGAGGACGAGGGAGAGGACGTCACCGAGGACCCCCACGCAATCGAGGAGGACGGGCGCGGGGTCACAGCGCCTGTGGAGACGCCTACCAAGGTGCTCCCCTGATTCCTTAACGTCTTGCGTCCATATTTTTTCTTTTTGTCGCTCTTTTTTCTTGTCGCATGCACTTGTCTAGATGCCTTATAGCGGAGTGGCCACCGCTTGTACTTTTTTGAATAAGTTGAATGATTTTTTTTTTTTTGGAACAAGTGTTGTGAAGTCTCGAATGAGTTGTGGGCTTGTTTGCTTTCGGACCGCTCCGTAGTAGCTCCGTTTAGCCGTAGCACCATTACGTAGCTTCTCAATCTTAGTAATTTACGCGTTTTTTTTTGTCGACTTCCCAGGATAGCGAGGTGCCACGTCTCCACTCTGAGCTTTGGGTCGTCAAGTTTGGGCTAGCTCAGTCTCGAGAGTTTTATAGAGCAGAGAAGGGGAGGTTATTTAAGAGTAACTTTGGCCCGTCGAGACATCAAGATGAGGTGCCTTGAGGAGAGGCTTCGCGAAGTGCCCTCCGAAGGCAAAGAGTCCTGCCCCTCAATGGCCGTCAGCCAAGATTAAGACTCAAATTCCTTCGTCACTCTTTATTCGAGGCGAGATCCGAGAGACGAATTAAAGAACGTGGTGCTCGAGAAGAGTCTGGAGTCGGCACATTTTCGAAGGGATATCTCTGAGGTCTCACGAGGGAGTAGTTCGAGACGATTGCCTCGTTTGAAGATCAAAGTGACGAATGACTCTCTGAAAGAGCGTGTCGTCGAGCTAAAGGCGGAGAATCTTCGCCCGGATGGCTTTCTGAGAGGAGCAACGTCAGAAGCACTTCCTGCCCTCGGGGTGAGTATGCTCAAGGAAGGTCGTTCCACGAGTTAGCACTTCGTTCATCTCCTGTTTTACGGAATCCAGGTGATACGCAAAGTGGAGTTGCCGGCTCATCGAGTGGGGCATCTGTAGGGGCAACCGTTAGACTCTTGGGTGCCAACGCGCGACTCGGGTCGTTGGCTTAGAGACCTCCGTGGAGATGAGGCGAGATCAGCATGGCCAGTGTTCTAAATGGCGGCCACCTTGGATGCCTAGGCGGCGCCTAGGTGCTCAGATGGAGGAGAACAAACCACCTTTGTCATAGGTGGTTCGTTCTAGGCGGTCAGAGGTGATTAGGCGGCCGTTTTGTTGAGTAGGCATCCGTGGCGCCGATCAGGCATCCGCCTAATGTCCAACGCCAAGGCATTTTCTATTTTTAAAATTTTTAAATACTATTAAATAACACAAAAAAGGGAACTACTATTAATCTATTAATTTGTTATATACTATGTATGGATCTTTAATAGTAGTGGAATTGTTTTTACTTTTTTTAGTATTATTTGTGATAAATTGCACATATTACACCTATTACACATATTACACATATTGGCAGATTGCACATATTACAATTGGACAATTGTTTTTTGATTGCACATATTACACATTAATTGCACGAGAAAACTTTATTTATATATAAACACCCTTTAATTACACATATTACAGAAGAACATGATGAATATTTGCAATTGGATTGCATAATTATACTTACGATTGAAGAATAGGGGCAGAAATTAACTAAATCGTAAAATAAATTTAACCGCATAGGCGATGCCTAGGCGTCCCTTGACCGAACCGCCACCGCCTAATACCGTTTACAACCTTGAGCACGGCGCTCGCCGCCCTCGTGTATCACTTAATAGGAGCATCCACTTCCCTAGGTGAAGTTAGGGCTAGAGTAAGACTTGTATCTCCAATTTTGTAATCTTTTTGTCTTGTACGACCTCTTGGTCTTGTATGACTTCTTGGTCCTGAATAAGACTTGTATTTTTAATTTTGATGGAATAATATATCGCATTTTTCGATCTGGTAATGGGCTTCTTCGAAGAATTTGTGCTTTACTAACTTTCGCAAGGGAATTTCAACAGTTGTGGGAACAATTTCGAACGGTAAGCTACTTCGTACTTGCTCGTTCGCAAGTGGCTAAAGCGGCATCGAACCAAGCTTTGGACTCCGAACTTGTCGTTTAGAGAGATTCAACAGTTGTGGGAGCAATTTCGAATAGTGAGCTGCTTTGTACTCGCTCGTTCGCAAGTAGCTAAAGCAGCATCAAACCAAGTATTGGACTCCGAACATGTCGTTACGAGAATTTCAACAGTTGTGGGAGCAATTTCGAATGGTGAGCTACTTCGTACTTGCTCGTTCACAAGTAGCTAAAGCGGTATCGAACCAAGTGTTGGACTCCGAACTTGTCGTTTAGAGAGATTCAACAGTTGTGGGAGCAATTTCGAATGGTGAGCTACTTTCTACTCGCTTGTTCGCAAGTAGCTAAAGCTGCATCGAAGCAAGTGTTGGACTCCGAACTTGTTGTTAAGAGAGTTTAACGAGTTGTAGGAGCAATTACGAATGGTGAGCTACTTTGCACTTGCTCGTTCGCAAGCGGCTAAAGCGGCGTCGGACCAAGTGTTGGACACCAAACTCGTCTTGTGAGCTTAGTAAGTTGGGGGAGCGGCCTTGTAGAACAAGCTGGGCTTCGAACATACTGTTTAACGGGTCGTAGATATGACCCAGGGAGATAGAAATGAGGCAAATGCAATAATTTTCAATAGAAAAAAGCTATGTTTTATTGAAACAAACTAAGTGGCCACTTCAATGGGGCGAGCCATTATTACAAGCTTTTTGGCCGTGTTACAAGCATCGGCCTTATTGAAAACTGAAATCCTACTTCTACGATAGGGTGAAGGCTTCTTGGGAGGAGTTTGGTTCTCCCCCCATTGGACCTCCATGGATAAGGTGGAGGACGGCTCCAGGTTCAGAATCTTGAAACTCGGCGGACCACTCTTTTCGCTTGTAGGCTCCACGGGGTGGAAGATCGGCCCCGTCTTTTCGGACAAACTTGGCCAGGTGTCCCCGCTGTATGAGTTCTTCGATCTCATCTTTAAGAGCCGGACAATCATCCGTGTCGTGGCCGTGGTCCCTATGAAAGCGGCACCGCTTATCCCTGTTTCTTTTCTTGCCAGGAGTATTCATTCTAGGGGGACCGCGGAATAGCCCTTCCTTGTCCACCTCTATAAGAAATGCTGATATACTAGCATTGAGGGGGGGTGAACTTCTCAAAACGAGGAGCTGGACGGCGTGGGCCATTGTCGTCCCTCTAGAATTTCTGGGATCCTTCTTCACTAGTATTCTTCCGTTTGTTCCCGGAAGATGATTCCTCAAGAGTGGGGGGGGTTGAGAGCCTCTTCCGCTCGGATGTACTTCTCACTCCTAAGCAGAAGTTCTGAGAAGTCCCGAGGAGGCTTCTTGGCAAAGGACGCCTTGAGGTCGGCGTTAGTGACGTGCCAGAATGCCACCGAGGCTACTATCTGGTTGAGGGAGGCAATTGACCAGACTTCGGCGGTGAAGCGCTGAACGTAGATTCACCCTTTCTTTGGCTGAGGGTCACCAACGATACACTTGTTTTCTCAGCTCGGCGACTGCCTACAAAGTGGGTGAGGAAGAGCTCCTCAAACAGTTCGAATAAGAAGACGGAGGCTAGGAATATATGGGAGTACCACTCTCGCGCTGGTCCCCTCAACGTTGCTGGGAAGACCTTGCAGAGAAGCACATTCGAAGCTTGATGAATCATCACGAGAGTTTTAAAACTCTCGATATGATCAGCCGGCTCTGACTCCCCATTGTAGGATTCGAAGCAGGGTGGCCTAAAATTTTGGGGATCGGAGCTTCCATGATGGCTCTGGAAAAGGGAGGTCTGCTGGGACGGAACCTGTTGGTCCATTGTTCTTCTTCGGGATTGATCTTGTTGAGGCGTCTCTCCATATCGTGGAGACGGCGGCGGACTGAGTCACCCCTTCGGTCTGATCTAGTCGACCCTCGGAACTCTCCTTCATGGGTGGCAATATGGTGAGGGTTAGGGGCACGCTGATCCTGACTCATGGCAATATTAAGAGCTCGCATGATATCTTGTTTGAAGTTCTGGAGCTCGACCTGAGTGACTGGTGCCCCTCCAGCTCAGAGATCCCTAGGTGTGGGCTTGGCTTACTGGAGTATGACTTCTCCGCCGATGACATGGAGGGGACTCACTTCGCTTCGTCGGGGGAGGGGATCTTCTGGTCCTCGATCTGCGGTGGGTCTGGACTCTCGAGATCCTTGGGTGCTCAGGTTGATGGTCTCCCTCAAGAGCTTGCCATCCATTCAAGCGAGTCCGGATGTCAACTCCCTGCTGACGATTAACAATTACTTGACGGATATCCTGCTCGGGAGGGCTTTGAGAAGCCAGAGTCAACTGAAGGATTGCGCACCAAGACATGGTCATGAAGAGGATATTGCTTTGGATGGCTCCGACGAGAGCCCCCTGGGCAACCCCCCGATACCCTGGAGGGGCCTGTTGAGGAGGTTGTTGAGCAAGAACATCTTGGACTGGGTGAGGAGGAAGAAGAGTGGCTCTTAGGCTGGAGGCCGCTGCGTTCCCCTTCTCTTTCGGATGCATGGTTTGAAACTACTTTCGCTGATGAAGGTTGGATTGCTTTTTCGTTTCCCACAGACGGCGCCAATCTGTTGCTGTTGATTTTGGTGTGGGAGCAAACAGATGAATTTGTGGATTCTTGAAGAAACGAATACAACAAACCTGTTGACTTTCACCGGCGTTTTAACTGGTTTCTCACCGTTGTCGTGAACCTGCAAAAAGTTCGATACACCGGGATGGATCCCGACGACGAACCCTCCGACGCTCTTGTCAGTAATCAGGAAGATTATGAAAGAGCTTTATGTGAAAAAAGATTGATTACCTTGTTATGGTGGGGGAGAGGGGTATTTATAGTCGCCTTTAGAGACAGTTTAGAGATAATGATTTATACTTATGTCCCGGTATTTTTGGATAGGATGTAGAGTTTAAACTCGTTTCGCGATAAGAGAGACGGTTAAAACTGCTTCTTAGAGATAATCATGAACTTAAAAAACTCTTTATACATCTGAATTGGTTTGTAACGGGTTGCTACCCATACCCAATAGAACAGATCCGTTTATGAGTTATTGGGCTTTGAAGAAAGACAGTTCCCAATTCGGACCCGTTTGTAGGTGAAATTACCGTTTTACCCCTGAGAGCTTTAAGATTCGTGCCCGATTTGAACGGTCTCGATTTGATTCTATTTTTAGCCATATCACATGTCTAGTAGAACCTAGGTTGCATGGACACGAATATGCGGGATATGGATACAGGGACAACAATTCCCAAGAAAAAAAAACAAACTGACACAAGCTTTCAGTGAAAGTAAACCTAGGTTGCCCAGCCACAAACACAGGATATGGATAGAGGGACACAACAATTCCCAAGAAAACAAGACACATTCTCATTGAGATCACATAAGCATACAGTGCACACACAGACACATCCTAATTCTACAAGGCTGATCACGGAAAATTTCACTGATACAGACAGATGAAGATTTGGAGTCTTGGATACTAGGATATACTTACAATTACTGAAAGTCATACCATATAATATGATTAACTGTTATGCCATAATGGTTTCTTTTCCCGTTCCAAATTACCTCTCATGCCACACTCTTTCCCACCTCTCTCTGACTTCATATCTCTGACCCCAAAATCAATGCATGAGGAGGTTCAGGAGGTAGATAAAGATTCGAAGACATGTCTGACACAGTTCGGACATGCCACTTCAGATTAAGGATGGCAATTGGCCCTAACCCAACCCTAGATCCGACTAGGTCCGACCCGGTTATTTGTGGGCCTGGACGAATCATTTATCAATTCGGGTCAGGCTCGGGCACAACTTTTTAGGCCCAAACAAAATTTGGGCCAGCCTCAGGCTCAAGTTTCTAGGCCCGACGGGCCCAAATCAAATTTGTGCATTTGTGCGTCTAAACGTCCATGTATATATATAGATTACACACATATATGTATGCATATGCATATTTATGTTAATATTATATATATATTCGTGATTATTTATAAAAAAAATCAAGTTTATTCATTTAGTCCTTTTTTCTATAGACATTCATTTGTATAAGTTGAACTGAGTATTATATTTTATATAGAGAGAAATGATATCTTACAAGTTACAAATATAGTGTTAGAATAGAAATAAATAAAATTAGAAAATTTTACAAAAATTAATTTAGACGTTCTTTTTAATCATGTAGTACTCAAGATGATTTTATTTTTTGAAGAAATATTCTAGATGTTCTTATGTTAATATTAGAAAATTACATATTAGAAGTGCACAAGTAGGTCAGGGCCTAGGCCCTGAACCCGTTTTTGGGTCTAATTCGGGCCCGGTCTAGGCCCCAATATTTAAAGACCAACCATAATTTGGGCCAAGTTGGGCCCAGTTTTAAAATTCACTCTCGGGCTAAAACGAGTCCGGCCCAAACCCGGCCCATTGCCAACCTTAGACTGAACCGGATGCTAAGTCATATTTGGTGTGACAAATATATTCCACGCAAATGTCATTGTTTGATACCTGTCTAAGATGGATACGGAACCCATTTTACAGCGTTGGTGCAACCTAGAGTAAAACGTGGACCTACCCTGACCCGGTAGAAATTTTATTGCATCCTCTCACCTAATTGCAAATCAAGGTGAATCCGAAAAAATTATGAATTTGAAGGGGAAAAAAAGAAGACAAGCTGAATCATTTAGCTTTTCCACAAGGAACCTAAGATGTTCAGATGATACTAGCGGACAAAATTGAAAATTTCACGCCTCTTACTATTGAACTTCATGCCCAAGAGGCATTCCACACCAAATTCAAATCGAAGAGGTTTGTCAAGTCGGATGGAGGAAAAAAGAATATTGCCTTTAATCGGTAGTTAGATTTTAGCTTTGAATTGGGTCCTATTAGTAATACCCCCAAAATAATTAACAATTATTTTGAATATGAATAGTATTGCATTAATAAATTGTCTTGAATAATATAATTGCATATATTATTATTAAATTATATTTACCATTTGTCATTTTATAAATATACACACTACATCCTATGAATAAATAACCCTAGCCTACAATTGTTGACTTAAAAAAGGGCATGTGTAATTATTAAAAACCTAGGGGGTATGTGTAAAAGTATGGGACACCTATGCACCCTAGAAAATTCTACACATGCCCACACACATCTACACAAACCCTAACCCTATCCAAAGCTTTGGTCGGCCACTCCCTCACCCTTCTCTATATATGTGTATGTGATGATATGAAAAACTAACTATTTTTTTTCTACTTTACTTTCCTCCATACTACTTCCTTCTACTTCATACTACTCTTCAATTCCTTACTCTTCATACTACTCCATAACTACTTCAATCCTACTCTTCAATTCCATACTCCTCAATCCTTTTATTACTTGGGAAGCAAAAGAAGCTAGGAAGAGAAGATACTAGCTAGGAGGAGAAGGCCAAGCAAGTGTGGTGTTCTACTTTCCAAAGTTAAGGTGGGTGTTCTTCATTCCATGAGTGTTATTTTTTAAATTGGTTGCTTGAAATTATGCTAAAAATTGTTAAATGCTTAGGCTCAAAATAAAAGAAATTAAGTAGATAGAAAGGTCCAAGATCCTTGTATGTTCATTTTATTAGATGATAAGTTGTATGTTTAGTTATTTGTTTAGTTAATTGATTGATATGGTTTGATGTTAGTTGGTTGTATGGCGTAATTTAATGTAGTATGAGTAATTTGCTAGTAAATTGAATGGTTGTGTTTAAAAAATCATGCATAGCAACAAGAAAACCAAGTTGAAGGGTGTAGTTGTCAAGAAAAATTAATTACCGATTATTAGATTAAATTCTAATTTTTGTATGATTAGATTCATATATTATAACTAGAATAAATGCAAAGATAATTGTATAAGAAAACATATTTGTAGTAGGGTGTGTTGTGAAGTTTATGGAAGGAAAATATAGCACGAAAAGATCGCACGTAAGGTGTTCGATGAAATGTCTAAAGAAAAATATATACACATATATGAATAAAAGTCTAGTAGATTAACAAACAAGCTATGAGAATGTGTTGCAATTGAGATTTTGGTCAATATGTGGATGTGAATTAGTGCATTTACACGTGTGAAATAACAATTTAAGAAGTACAAGTTGTTTACGAAGTGTTCAACGAAATGTGCATGTGTAGATTCAAATCTATAGTGTAATTCGACACTTGTATGTGTATAGAAAGAAATTATAATGTATAGGAGGTGTAGAAATGTAATGCAATACCCAATTTTATGCATAATAAGTGGTGAGTTGGGTGTATGAGTTGATATTTGTTTGGGTCTGAATGACCTTTGGAACGGAATCGAGAAAAGCTCATTGTGGTAATTTAGTGATGTGGTGGTTGCCGTTCCGAAGAGTTAAATTGTGGATTTTCATGTAGGTTGAGTTTAGGCCAAGTTGGGCCAATTCATTGGCACAAATTATATGGTCGAGTTAGACCATATTCACCTTTAAGTTGATTATCATATGCCACTAGATTGAAGTTGCTTAGTGGTTGACTATTAAATTAACTGAGTACATTAACCGGGTGCACTAAAGTTGAATTGTTAACTTAGTAATTTTAATCTAGAAAAATTAACTTAGAAACTAGAAGTTGTGATAATGGAGTCATTAGAATCGGGTAAAGCTAGCAAATTAATGAACCGATATAGTACAACCACATTCACTAGTTCTAGATTGTAGTAGCTCTTGATTGTGTGAACATTGTTATTAGGACATGCACTAGTTTGGCGCGTACTCACCCGTCAAGGGGACACGTGCGGCGTTGTCCCGACTGTTAAATTCTGGGATTTAGTGATAAGAGCGGGATGCGGACGTAAGTCACAAATCTTGTCGGAGCTTAGGAGATGGACCCTTAAGTTTTCGTCTATGTTCTGGGTTATCAATACGAACAAGGAGCGAGAGTGTAACTCTTGGCGGAGTACATGTAACACCCCGTACTTAAGCAGGTGTAGATATAATATTATATATAGAAATATATATAATAATATATATATAATTAATATAAAAAAAAGAGTAAGATGGTTGTTGGACTATAGGTTGATCCTATGGGGGCTTGATTGAAAAGGGATTTATGATGAACCTATAGGATTACCTATGGGGCATAAGGCATTAAATGAATGAAAAGTGAAGTGTGCATGCTTGCATGGGGGTGTATGACGTGGGTGTTCATGGGCTAAAGTCCCATATCGAAAATGCTTGAAAAATGTGAGTATATATAGGATTTCATAAGATAAAGGTTTACCTAATGGGTATACCCACCTTTTGATGGTGTCTGTGGTGGGCGTGGCTAGAGTTTTGTGTCCGTTCTTTCATGTGCGCGCACGTGTAGTCGCGTGCACAGCTGAGCCGGGCTCAGGGCGTTACAGTACAGGTGGCCCTAAGATTTGCGTTATGTTCACGATAACTTTGGTGGGGGCAGGAGTTGTAGCGCCCCGAATTCCACACACTGGGAGCTCGTGACACTTACCTAGAATCTTTACATCAATGAGTACACAACACAGAAAAATTACAGAAAATTAGCAACTTACATTGCACAAGGAAACTTTATCCTACACTTGGATGCTTTCCGCAGCACGAGTCCTCTGCTCCATGATCAGCGATCCTGCAATTAGCAAACTGTGGGCACGTCAGTTGAATACAATTGACGCAACGCGGATGAAAACCACAATCTCCAAAATCCTCAACAATCAATATTTGATGCAGAAGAAAAGAAACGTGAAAGTTAAACCACAAGTGTCGTGTATGTCATGATCTAGATTCTAATGCACAACTCATGCACACCATGTTCTTAATCTAATGCAAACTTGATTTAGAAACGTATGCATCCCACACTACATACTCCCCAAATTGAGTTCGTATTCTCCAGATAATATGGTTCAATCCCTCGCCATGCATCCTACTCTTGTACTCCTTTCTGTTTCTGACATTCATCTAGTGACTGGTAGAGTCTGCAGCACATGCGGTCCATTTCCGCTCCTGCAGTCGGATCGTGGTCCTTCTCCACTCTGAACGGCAGTGATCACCCTGTTCCTTCAGATCATGGTCCTTCTCCACTCCGACAGGATCGTGGTCCCTCTCCACTCCCAGTCAGGCTGGTGATCATCAGCTTTGCCGGAATCATGATCCTTCTCCACTCCTGCCCCTACCAAAATTATCATGAACATAAGGCAAATCGATAGGACCACCCCTACTCCACCCAGAGACTTAGAATCACACTCTTGCTCCTTGTTCGTATTGATAACCCAGAACATAGACGGAAACTTAAGAGTCCATCTCCTAAGTTCCGACAGGACTTGTGAGTTACTCTGCATCCCATTCTTATCACTAAATTCCAGAAATTAACAGTCGAGACCACGTCGCATGTGTCCCAGACGAGACGACGCCGCACGTGTCCCCTTGACAGGTGGGTAGTACACGCCCAACTAGTGTCTGTCCTTGCCAATCATCCTAGTTTAATTTCTTAATTCACCAACTCAACAAGCCTCATCTTGATTTAATTGGGTTCAACTTAGCTTCCAATCTGCTAAGAGGTTGGCCCATCATGCACCACACTAGTGCACTCAATGTGCACAAAATACTACCATATGTAAATATCCAAGTATGCATACCCGCATACACAAGCATACGGTATTCCATCAATCACCGTATTCATGTCTACAATCCCTTCTATGCAACCAATAGTTCTTTACTACAATCTACTCAACTTTATCATGAGTTTCTAATTAGCTAAGCATGCAACTACAACCACTAAGCATATTACGACAAGTGTGTCATTTCATGCAATCACATCAATTTAAGCATTCGAGGAGTAATCTTTTCTACTACATTATAACTAAGCTTACTAACTCATTAGTAGCTTACTAATACAATGTTAGTAGCTTACTAACACAAAACTAGTAGTTTACTAACAATGTAAAACTTACTAACAAGATGCTAACTTGCTAATAAAAAGGACTTTAAACATTCAAGCATGAAAATTTTAATTAAACAATTCATTAATTAGACAATTACCACACAAGACATCACAAAATCACATCTTTATATTTAATAATAATCAATGCAATCTACCAAGCCCAAGACATGGTATTTATTCATGATCTTGTATAAAAGATTCATCTTTCACACTTATACTATCATTCTTAACACAAAGATTAAATATTTATTTAATCACTAGTATATTTATGCATATAAAATTCACATAAGTAACACTCACAACAATTTCTAGCAAGCATCAATCATTCATTCCATATATGAAGAAAAATAATAATAATAGTAACACAAGAGGTATGAAGAATACCCACTTTGTTTTGTTTGCAAGCTTCAAGTTGCTTTCTCCTCCTTGCTCCTTGATTCTTCTTGACTTCTTGCTCCAATTCAAAAGTAGTAGTAGTAAAGTAGTATAGTAGTAGTAGGAGTAGTAGGTAGTAAGAGTAGGAGTAGTGAAGTAGTTGTAGTCAGTAAAAGGAATAGTAGTAGTAGAAGTTGTAGTAGAAGTTGTTGAAAGTAGTTAAGTAGTAGTAAATATATAGGAAAAGAGAGATGAAAAGAAAAGTTGCTTGTTGCTGTTGCTATCGGCAGTAAAGAGAGGAGAGGAGAAAAAAGTAGTAGTAGTTAGTAGTAGTAGTAGTAAATGGAGTAGTAGGAGTTAATACATGTGTATATATAGAAAAAATGGGAGGAAAGCACAGCTGTGCTGCTGGCTGTCTGCAGAAAGAAAGAAAAGAGAGAAGGAGAGAGGTGTAGAAGGGTGTAGAATGCTTAAGTGTCCCCCACTTTTGCACATAACCCCTCAAGCTTTATTTAATTGCACTTAACCCCTAAATCTTATTGGATTGGGCTTTAAGAAAGAAAGTATTGGACTTTTTAAAAGAAACATATTAGGTTCTTTAAAAAAAATTAACCATACAAACATTAAAATAATAGTGCAGTGTATGAAAAAAAAAAAATGGCAATGCATATATATATATATATATATATATATATATATATAAAACAATGTATATACATATATTGTAAGAATTTAGGGGTATTACAGGAGTGGAGAATGACCATGATTCCGGCAGAGCTAATAATCACTGGTCTGACCGGGAATGGAGAGAGACCACGATCCGGTCGGAGTGGAGAAGGACCATGATCTGAATGAACAGAGTGATCACTGCCGTTCGGAGTGGAGAAGGACCACGATTTGACTGCAAGAGCGGAAAAGGACCAACATGTACTGCAGACTCTACCAGTCACTAAATGAATGTCAGAAACAGGAAAGAGTACAAAAGTATGATGCATGGCGGGAGATCGAACCCTATTATCTAGAGAATATGAACTCGATTTTGGGAGTATGTAGTATGGAATGCATACGTTTCCAAATCAAGTTTGCAATAGAGTAGGAGCATCGTGTGTATTTTGAGTTTGTGCATTAGACTCTAGGGCATAGGTTACACTGACACTTGTGATTTGACTTTCATATTTTTCTTTTACATCAAATATTGATTGTTAAGGATTTTGGAGATCGTAAGTTTCATCCGCATTACGTCAGTTGCATTCAACTGACGTGCTCACAGTTTGTTAGTTGCAGAATTACAGATCGTGAATTTCATCCGCATTACGTCAGTTGCATTCAACTGACGTGCTCACAGTTTGTTAGTTGCAGAATTACAGATCGTGGAGCAGTGGACTCGAGTTGCAGGAAGCATCCAAGTGGAGAATATAAATGTAATATCATTAAGGTAATAAAGGTTTTAATTTCCTGTGTTTTTTCTGTGCTGTGTACTCATTTAAGTAAAAATTCTGGGTACGTGTCACGAGTTCCAACGTGCGGAACTCAGGGCGCTACACTATTTGTTTCACTACCGGTAGTACACTGTGATATTTAAGGGTTGGTTATGTGAACACTTAACGAGAATATATGTAACCCCTGTTTCCATTAATATGTATTTTAAAAGTATTTTTCCGTATTTAAATGCTCAGTATCTTATAACTATTTTTCCCTAATAGATTTTACTGTTTAAACTATTTTATGGAACTCAATATACAAATTATTTAATTATCTTATATTTATTTCAAGCCCAGTTGTATAAATTCTGATTTTATTTTATTTTATATTTAATCTGAACCCAAAAATTCAGCCCAACAATCTAATTGTTTTATTTAAATATTTTTAAGCCCAAGCCCATATCCACCCCCTATTGGATCTCTCACCCAAACCCACTAACCCAAATCACCCCCCAATCTCTCCCTAACGGACTAATCCCTATGAATTCTCCAAATCACTCCCCACAATCCCCACTATCTCCACAATCCGTAACTCCCTCCCCCTACTATCTCTATACACTTTACTATTATATTATTTTATACCTTTAATATCTCCCTCTCTCCCTCTGTGTTTTCCCCTAACCAGAACAAAACCCAAACAAAACAAAACCAAACAGAGCAACCAAACAAAACAAAACCAAAACAAAACAAAACCCAAACAAGCAAACTCCTACTCCTTCCCCGCATCAGCTCCCTCTCCCTCAAAACCCATTCCCGATTCCTTCTCCCGTCAACCAGCGACGCCCGTGCACACTCTTCCTCCCCTCGCAACCATCATCGTCATCCGCCATTGCCGCACCATCGCCCTCCGATCCACCACGACTTTCACCCTCGCATCCACCATCGTTCACCTTCGCCTTCACCCACGCCGCTGCCTCCGCCATCGATCGCCGCTGTCCGCCGCGATCTCTCCCACCCTCTCTCTCTCTGGCGCGTTTGGGGAAGAAGGAACAGGAGCGGGTGGTGAGGCTGTGATGTGTTTTGTGGAAGGGGATTTGTTTCCGCCGTTTGGTGTTCCGCTTGCGATCCGGTGTGGGTGAAGATTTCGATTGGTTGTATTCGCTGTTTGGTATTCTGGCGTGTAGCAGATCTCGATCCCTTGTGTTGCTGTTGTTGCTTTGCTGGTTTACTTGTTTGGGTTGCACGCAATTCGCACATGTCTGGAATTTTCATATTTATCGGATCTAATCGTCAAAAAGGCAAGTCATTTTTTATCGAATCTTTATTGAATCATATTCGATAATTTTTATTGAATTCCGCAAGTGGATCCGTATTGAATATCGTAAAATGTTATTGTATCTATCGTTGGGATGCCACGGATTTACACGAGCGAATCTAAGTGGTAATCTCGACTTCGTGCCGCCTTTTTGCCTCTAATGTATAGGGATCTTACATACACCCATATAGTTATAGTTATTGAATATAAGAATAGGGATTTATTGTCACATTTCATATCATGACATTAAAGACAACTATTGTGGATTGTATATTAGGGTTGTTTGTTTATGTGATTGCTATTGATAAACTAGTTGAACTGTAATTAGTAGAATTATGGACATCATCGACCTTAATACCATGTTCACATAGGAATGATTCGCTGTGATATATGATTATTAAACTCCAATTTATCATTCTTAACTTTTAATCATTTTATTCAAAATGAACATGTTGACTATTCTGAAAATTACGCCAACCTGAATCTTAATGTGCTGTTTCGACCTAGATAACTTCACTAAAATCAGAAACTCCCTAAAAATGAAACGTAGCCCTAATTGTCTAGATGTCAATAGACACCAGAACTTTTGAATTCCGATTTATATCGCCCGAGTTATGACCCTCTTGCTACAGCTGCGCTGTAAATTCAGATTCATGTACATAACATGTTAGGCTGATAAATTAAGTGAACTAATGATTATATATGGCCAAGATAAAGTCCAGATTTGTATATAACATGTTTAGGGTGTTAAAAATTATTTTTACTGATTTTTGTAATGATTATTTACTGCCTTTATCATTAAAATTAGTCAATATCTACACCCAGCCAGAAACTAAAATCTATAAAGATTACTGAATTTCGCCTAGCTATCGTTGTCGGAATGTAGCTTTTAAGTATGCGTTGGAACCGGGCAGGAGTCTAGTTTCTAGACCACCTGACGGATCCACATTTGCTGTCCTGTAGCAACGGATTCTGATTTTGGTGCAGCAACCTATTGCTGTCCAGAATTTGGATTCTATGTTTTATAATGTTCAATTGTATTTATAATGTTATATTGGAGCATTTAATTTTATAGAATATATTGCATGATCCTAGGGTTGTTTTGTCACATTCTCTAGCGTCCCTTACTAATTGCATTATTGTGTGTTAATTTAATAAAGGAAATAAATCAAAGTCGGGGTTAAAGGTTGATTAGGGTAGTTGACAATATAGTAAGTGTACTCGGATAATGGCCGGTGAATATTATTGTTATCGGCAACGTGTAAGAAATTACACATGTCCAGTGTTTTTATCGTTATCGGCATCGTGTAAGAAATTACACATGTCCAGTGTTATTATCGTTATCGTTATCGTCATCATACCCCGTACCTGAACTATAGAGTCTACCTATAATACCCCTAAATTCTTATATATACATTGTTATATATATATATATATATATATATATATATATATATATATATGCATTGACATTACCATTATTATTTTTTCATACACTACACTATTATTTTATGTTAGTTTATTTTAAAAGCCTAACATGTTTTCTTATAAAAGCCTAACTTGTTTTCTTTTAAAAGCCTAACACTTTCTTTTTTAGGCCCAATCCAATTGTATTTAGGGATTAAGTGCAATTACATAAAGTATGAGGGGTTATGTGCAAAAGTAAGGGACACCTAAGCTATTCTACACCCTTCCACACACCTCTCTTTCTCTTTTTTTCCTTCTTTCTGCAGACAGCCAGCAGACAGCCAGCAGCAACATCAGTTTTTGTCCTTTCTTTTTCTATATATATACATGTGTATTATACTCTACCATTACTACTCACTACTACTACTACTTACTACACTTTTCTCTCTTTCTCCTTACTGCCGACAGCAACCAGCAGCTTCAACTTTTCTTTTTCTTCTCTCTTTTTCTATATAATTACTACTACTTACTACTACTTCATACTACTACTACTACCTACTACTTCAACTACTACTACTTGCTACTACTTCAACTACTAGTACCTAATACTACAAACTAATACTACAACTCCTACTACTACTACTACTACTATACCACTCTACTACTACTTTTGGATTGGAGCAAGAAGTCAAGAAGACTAAAGGTGCAAGGAGGAGAAGGCGATTGAAGACCTTTTCACCAAAACAAAGTTGGTATTCTTCATACCTCATGTACTTTATTATTTATATTTAAATGATTGTGTAGTAGTTTATTAACATGATTGTGTAATAATTTATTTGTAGCAAAAGAAAAATTGTTGATAATAGTTTGCTTTGGTAGATATTGCTTGATGAATTAAAATTGATAGCTTGAATTGTTATCGGTAGTAATCGTTACTAGTAGTGATTGAAAAATATTAAAGTACTAATGGTTATTGTAGTAATTGTTAATAGAGTAAATATAAATGGTTATGTATGCATGCTTGTGTGTATTCAAGAGTTCATGTTTTCATAATAGGAGAGTGATTAGAATAACTATGTTAAGTTCATATGAATAATAAACTTCAGGTTTAAAGTTCTTTCATTAGCAAGTTAGCAAACTACTAGTTTTGTGATAGTAAGCTACTAACATTGTATTAGTGAGCTACTAATAAAGTTAGTAAGCCTAATATGTGTTAGTAAGTTAAATAGATTAGTATGGTAGTAAATTAGTAAAGTAAATATGCTAGAACGTCTTGTTGGTGAGAAGTTAGGAAGTTGGAAATAGAGACTTGATCTGGTTATGCTAGTAAGCAATTGAAGAAGTTAGTAAGCATCTAGTCCTAATAACAAAAATGCAAGTTCGAGATTAGTAGGTGGAAGGACGGTTGAATCAAGAATGCGATTAACTTGTGGAGTTAGTATAGTAATGGTAGTTAGATAGAAAAGTCACTTGTAGTTGCATGCTTAGCTAATTAGAAACTCATGATAAAGTTAAGTAGATTGTAGTAAAAAACTATTGGTGGTATAGAAGAGATTGTAGGAATGAATATGATGACTAATGGAATACTGTATGCATGTATATGCGTGTATGCATACTTGGATATTTACATATGGTAATGTTTTGTGCACATTGAGTGCACTAGTGTGGTGCATGTTGGGCCAACCTCTTAGCATGATTGGAAGCTAAGTTGAACCCAATTAAACCTAGACGAGACTTGTTGAGATTCAACTAGGTTGGATTCACTTTGAACCTAGTTTGTGAATTAAGAAATTAATTTAGATAATTAGTAAGGACAGACACTAGTTGGGCGTGTACTACTCACCTGTCAAGGGGACACGCGCAGCGTCGTCTCATCTGGGACACGTGCGACGTGGTCTCGACTGTTGATTCCTGAGATTTAGTGATAGAGATCTCGAAATCTAGAGGAATGGACCCTTATGAGTACATTATGTTCTAAGTTATCCATATGAACAAAGAGCTAGAGTGTAACTCTCAGTCTCTGGCGGAGTAGGGAAAGGCCCTGCCAATTTGTCCTATGTTCGGATAACTTATGGTAGAGTCCGGGTGTGGAGAAGGACCACCGAATCCTACAGGATTGCAGTAAGCTGAATGATCACCAGCCTGTCGGGAGTGGAGAGAGACCACCGGCCGGCAGAGTGGAGAGAGACCACCAATTCCGATAGATCGGAGTGATCACCGACTTTCGGGAGTGGAGAAAGACCACCGATCTGATGCAGTAGACGGAATAGACTGTATTTACTGCATCTCTACCAGTCACTAAATAAATGTCGGGAACAGGAAGGAGTACAAGAGTAGGATGCATGGCGAGGGATTGAACCCTATTATCTGGAGAATATGAACTCAATTTGGGGAGTATGTAGTATGGGATGCAAACGTTTCCAAATCAAGTTTGCATTAGATTAAGAGCATGATGTGCATATGAATTGTGCATTAGAATCTAGATCATGACATACACCGACACTTGTGGTTTTACTTTCACATTTTTCTTCTGCATCAAATATTGATTGTTGAGGATTTTGGCGATTGTGGCTTTCATCCGCGTTGCGTTAGTTGTATTCAACTGACGTGCCCACAGTTTGCTAATGCAGGATCACTGATCGTGGAGCAGGGTACTTGAGCTGCGGAAAGCATCCAAGTGTAGAATAAGGTCTCCATGTGCAATGTAAGTTTCTAATTTTCTGTAATTTTTCTGTGTTGTGTACTCATTGAAGTAAAGATTCTGGGTAAGTGTCACGAGCTCCCAGTGTGTGGAACTCGGGGCGCTACACTACCATCTTAATCTAAACGAAATTGATTGTATGCATCGGTCCTGTGGTACGGCACACATGGGACACAGTAGTACGTGCATTAGCTAGGATAAAAAAATAAATAATAGACCTAATGCTCTCATCACATTATCATTGCATATTGTCATATTTATCGAACGGTGTTATCGTTGTTATTGCCATTATTGATATTGATCATCGTTATCATGATAAATCATAGTTATTGCATATTATACTGTTATTGCATTGTCACTGTTCAACACTATTGACTTCATCGTTTATTGAATTCATTGTTATACCACTATTGCCATTGTTTCTCTGTTTCTCCAATTGCATGTCCACGACTTGCTCTAAGGACAAATAATTCTTTCTTTTCAGATGAGCAAGTACAGGTGAACAAGGAGAATTTTCAGAAGGCATTGGTGAGCAGTTCTTCTACGACTGGAGCAGGAGTTCCTCGAGCTATTTGGTAAGTTCTTATATTCCAGATTTGGTTATTGAATTTCATTCTCGTTTATGTGATCATGTTTCCTGCGTGGTTGTGATTAATTTTTCTTATATTGTTGAGTTAAGACTGGTACAGCTTATGGATGATATGAGTTGGCGTACTTATATATCATTCGCTGGACCTCAGTTACGTACCTGTGTTCCCGTATTCCGGGAAGCGGGCCGTGACAATATATCTGAGTATAATTCACCAAAATACATAGCGAGGTGTAGGAATAAGGCATGTTGAAACACAAAAAACAGTTAATCCCTCGGAGATTTCATGAATCCGGCAATTGGATTCCATAGCCAAAACTCATTGTACGTCAAATCAACCAGAAAGAATTTACACAAGAAATTTTCATGGAGGAAACAAAACACTTCTTTCATTAAACTGAGGTTCCTCTTCTTCTTTCATGTTGTTATTACACCATCACATCTCCAATTTATATAAAGTAAACTACCATAATAGCTGCTATAAGATTGCCACAGAACTCTAGCTATAGTAGTTCCTGAACTCAAGCTATTGTGAACTCAATGATATCCAAATGGCTTCAAGGAAAACAAAAGTCAAATATGGCTCTTAGATAATCTAATGACTTTTGAGATACCATCTACAAACAAAAGAATTAACATAACTTTATAAAATGTGCTCCACAGTAATCACTTTCATCACAAAACGTTTGCCTTCAATGGGGTGTGTTTTCGGTATAGAAAAGATGAGCATGATAACACCAAAGATTTTAATGCGAAAGGTGAAGCCAAGGCACCAGCCATCCCTGGCCGTGTCGCCCAAAGGCGAGAGGCTACAAAAAGGTGCTCTCCTGAGTGAAAAAAGGCACCAAATAATGGAAAAAATATGTAATTTGCAACAATAAATAAATCAATTATCCTATTTTAATTTCTCAATTCACCAACTCAACAAGTCTCATCTTGATTTAGTTAGGGTTCAACCTAGCCTCCAATTAAGCTAAGAGTTGACCCACACCTGCACCAAACTATTGCACTCACTGTGCACCACACTTCACAACAAGTACGCATATAAGCATGCATTGGTTATATACATACCCATGCATAACCGTATTTCATCTAACACCGCATTCCATGCTTATAAAAAATTGTTTCCATACTAGGATATTGCACGCATGTGTATGTACTACCTCACATCCACATAATGGTAAACACCTTAGTGTAATCAACTTATTTCACAGTCACACATACAACAATTGCATGAACATCTTTCATACATATTTCTCAACTACCTTTCCATATTATGTTTAGGCAAGCACAAGTGTGAACTTGCATTCATGGAACAACCAAATACTCATTCACTTCATTTCAAAATTTGTGTAATTATCTACACAAACATCTCTTCTATCTTCTCTACTTTGTTCCTTTTTCGTTTCCTTTGTTTCCATAATCCGGCAATTATAAACATACACACAAGCATGTATATAAAACCATCGTATATAATCTATTAACAATTACTACAATAACCCTTAACACTTTAATACTTTTCAATCACTACTATTAATGATTACAACCGATAACAATTCAAGCTATCAATTTTAATTCATCAAGCAATCTATACCATCTACCAAAACAATCTATTATCAACAATTTTCCTTTTCCTACGACTAATTTACTACACAATCATGTCAATAAACTACTACACACTTATTTAAATATAAATAACAAACAAATAACAAACAAAATAATAATAATAATAATAATAATAATAATAATAATACATGAGGTATGAAGAATACCCACTTTTGTTTGCTTAGTGAAAAGTCTTCAATTTCCTTCTCCTCCTTGCTTCTTCTTGATCCTTCCATGACTTCTTGCTCCAATTCAAAAGTAGTTGTAGAGTAGCATAGTAGTAGTAGCTAAGTAGTAGAAATAGTAGTAGTAGAAGTGACAGTAGTAGAAGTGGTAGTGATAAAAGTAGAAGACAGTAGTAAGTAGTAGTAGTTTAAAGAAGTAGTAGTAGTTGTAGTACTGCAGAGTAGCAGTAGTAATAATATATAGTAGTAGTTGTAGTAAGTAGTAGTAGAAATAGAAGTAAATATATAGAAAAAGAGAGAGGGAAAGAAAAATTGCTGGTGCTGGTTGCTGTTAGTAGTAAAGAAAGAAAAGAGAGAAGAAGAGAAGTGATGTAGTAAGTAGTAGTAGTAGTGAGTAGTAGTAGTAGTAGTATGTATATATAGAAAAAGGGGAAAAGAAAAAAGCTACAGCTGCTGGCTGTTCTGCAGAAAGAAGAAAAAGAGAAAGGGAGAGGAGTGTGGAAGGGTGTAGAATAACTTAGGTGTCCCTTACTTTTGCACATAACCCCTTAGTCTTTGTGTAATTGTACTTAAGCCCTAAATAACCTTATTGGATTGGACTTTGTGGGCCTTTTAAGAAAACAAATTAGGCTTTTAAAAAATATAACCATACTAACATAAAAATAACAGTGGTGTATGAAAAATAATAATGTCAATGCATACATATATATATACATATATATATATATATATAACAATGTATATATATATATATATATATATATAGTAAGAATTTAGGGGTATTACACTAATACGGAATAATACTTCATCTATTAAGCATTTTCCAAACATATCTACCCAAGTCATCAGGTTTCAACATGTCCACGCAATGGCACACCAATAATAGCATCTTCATGCAAAAAGAGCTAAAAATTCAATGTCACAAAAATATCCTAAAGTTACTAAACTAGTGAACTACTAGTACTCTTAAGACTCCATAGTCTCTTAGAGAATATTTACTTAGATATTCTCACACACATTAGAACATGATGTGTCATCATTATATACTCCTACTAGATAGAGTATAACTTTAAAAAAGGGGCGTTGATAACAAAAGCATAATAAAAAAGAGAATTAAAGAGGCGACATCTTTTGTGGCCTCCTCAGGCCATGCCTGAGCACACTCGAGCGCGTACCTCCTAATTGAAGGAGGCTGCCAGGGCAAACTCATAGGCCAGGATTTGGAAGCCGTGTCACCTGAGCACGCACCAGAGGTGCAGGTGCTCAGACGAATGCCTTTTTAAACTCTGGATAACATGTAAAATTCACTAGAAAAAAACTTCTCTGGGACACATTGACCATGTCCTCCCGCTTCCAGAAAGTCTTGTCACGCAAAATGACAAAGATGTCAAATATAGTGAAGCGGGAAATTTGTCAAAATATTTTCAACATCAGCCTTTTGGAGGATCATTCCTTTTTCATGTTAAGCGGTTGGACAAGGAGGAACAAATTTCGAATATATCTTTTACAGAGGGAAAGATAATACTTGATTTTACTTAACTTGGCAAGTTTACAACTTTCGATGCTACCTACAACATAAACAACGAGTTTAGGCCTCTTGGGGTTTTTGGTGGTTTCCATCATTACAGGAGTTGACAATCTTTGCAGAGATGTTGTTATATGATAAGATGACTTCATCATTTAAGTGAGTGATTGAAACTTCCTTAGAGACACACAAACATAATAAACCACGAAAAATTATTACAAATTAATATGTTGCAATAACAAATGTTCTCCCTAATACTATGCATGAAACATACCACGGCTTATCACTTATGTGATTGGCCTATTATGCAAAATGAACTCAACCACTTGGAGAATACATTTAAGGAAGGAAGGGTGGATTTATTTGCTTACTTTAGACAGGGTGTTCAACTACAAGGAGAACGTAAAATTTGATGAAGCTTGGTAACAAATGCTTGCTAAGCAGGAACTTACAAATTCTTCATGCTCGACTTCTATTATAAGGTACACGAAAAATAGGCCAAATCATATATGAGAAGGTTCCATAAGCAATGAGAAGCACTCAACCTAGTGAAAATCCAAATGCATACTTGAAAATCCACTGAAATTAATTTTTGATATTGCACATTTCTTCAAGCATTTTGAGAGTTGTAAAGAACTAGTCAGACAAAGTTTCATTCCAAAAAAAAAAAAAAAAAAAGTTTAGAATTAAATAAGTGTTATAATTAAAACATGTAGCATCAATGTGCACTCCCAAAATTTTTGAAATGTTTGTCGGTACGTCATGGGCAGCTTAAGTAAAATAGTACATTAAGAACGGAGACATGCATGAGCATGTAATTAGCAATCTACATGGATAAAGAATTGCATATACTTTACTTTAAAGCTTTTGGAACATATAATTTGTTGCGCTTGCAAGAAGTTCGAGACGTGTGAAATATTATGCACACATATATTGAATATTTTCAATACTGTAAATAACCAGTGTATTCCAGGTCAATATATTTTGACTTTTATGTTGATCAAGAAAACAATAACGGTCAGCAATATCGAAAATTGTTAATACATAATATGCACAATATTTTAAATGCCTCAAAACTTCTCGCAAGTGCAACAAAAAATTTTTCAAAGCTTTTAAAGAAATTGTATGCAAATTGTTTTCATCTTGAACACTAGCTATATACTCATCTATATCTCGATTCTTAATTTTCTACCACATTGAAGATACATGTGACATATTAAACAAGCAAATAGTTCAAAGTAAATTTAGAGTACACTAATGTTGCTTGGTTCAAGAAGAGTGTCTTTGGCTACATAAAAGTAAACCCATCAAAAACCTCTTGCAACCATGATACTCGAGTATTCGTATGGTTTCCAGAAATATCCTAAAATCCTTCTTTTTCAGGTTCTAAACCTCATTGGATCTTTGTAACAATGATAGGTGAAACCCCTCAATATATAAATAGTAATAGTTCTATAATTTCATCAATAAGGTTAGGGACGTATAAACCATCTAAATAATAGTAAGGAGAGGTTTCATGGGATTTCATTAAAAAGAAAATGACAGTCATTCTTGAAACCATCCTATATGTACACATTTGACCAATAATTTATACAGTTTCATGGAATCAAACACAAAAAAATTTCGTAAGAGAGTTGGATTTGGTGAGTTCCATAGTTTCTGTTTTACCAGACAAAGAAACCCTAAGGAACACCTCTTTAATATTAAATTAGGCAATTTTTTTGTTTGGAATGACACTCCACCTCTAATCTTTTGTGGCATTTGTTCTTTACAGCCCTCTAAAAATGCATGAAGAAATGAAGAATGTCCAAATTTGTCTTCAAACTATTATTCAAGTCTACAATTACATTTTCACTAGTATAGTGCTTCTCATTCCCGAGGTAACAATCTTTTCATGTATGCTTTCACTTATTTCTTTTTTACGTCATAAATCAGATTCAACCATTAAGTATTTGTAGCTTCATGCTTCGGAAGCATTTCTTTTCAAGCTTCTTCAAATTCTATCTCCTCATCGTATTTAAACATACACTAATCAAAGTGGACAAACAATCCACCACTTCCTTAAATGTGGTAACCAAGTGTTATGACACTATTTTAAATAATATAACAAGGACATAAACCATAGTATGCTTCAGGCATAGTACTAGAGAAGGTAATTTCCATTGCAGCACGTTTATGTGTAAAAACTGCCAGGTTCTTCTTTTTGTTTGTGTACCTCTTAAAAAATTTAAATAGCCATTCAAATTATAAAAATGTCTCATCATATAACAAAATCCCTCAAAGATTATCACCTCCCTGTGATGACTGAAACCAACATGCATGCCAAAAGGCTTAAACTCCTCGTTTGTATTATAGGTAGTATTTGAAAAGTGATAACATTACTAAACAGAGTATACAAGGATAAATTTCCATCTGATCAAAAGATGTTTGAAAAATGTTTTTTCCTTGTCCATCTACTAATGAGAAAAAGGATCCTCCTAAGACTGATGTTGAAAATAGATTATCAAGCTTCCAGCTCTAATATGTCTTTCACGCTTCCTACTTCCTGCCTCAAAATGTAAAAAAATACATTTGGCATAACTTCACAACTTTGACATTTTGATTTCACATCCAACATGCATCATATGTCAAATTCACATCAAAGGCCCACAGCAAGAGTGACACAATAATTGCTACATTACTACAACCATATTATAGTGATTCCATGATTGATTCAATTATGAATCTTATTTTACCTAATTTTTAGAAGAAGGAAAAAAAAAATATCTAACTGAAGATATTCTAGAGCCACATTGCCGTCTATAGATAACTCAAACCAAGTAATATATTATAATAAATTTTAGAAGATATAAATAATTAGTTTCTATTTTTTGTAATTGGCCTGTTAAGGAAAAAAAGGAAATTAGTTTCTATTCTAGAGCCACATTCGACTGTTCTTCCACCCATCGCGTGCAGGTTCCATTGTTTCGAAAAGCAGTAAGCAAGGGCCCACATATTGGAATCAAATTGGTTTGCTTCTTTGGATCTTTACTTTGAGATAAATTTTGTTGAAATAAAGGAAATTAGATATGGAGTCAGCAAACAAAGCAATAGGAAGAGAGCAACATTGGGAATTGACATATCAGACAAAAGTTATGTGCAAAATATCAAGTCTTGACGTTTGATTTATTAGTAGTTATTCCATTTTTATCTTTATGGAGAAATGAATATGGTAGGAAATAAAAAAATTTCTTCTCTTATGTTAGTTTCTATTATCTCTAATATTATAATGGAAGAGTTGAAGTTGTCATTTATCAACATAACAACTTACGTGTATCGCGTGTCCATAACTAATATGAAGGATGTCTCAGGTTCGAGGGCAAACTACGTTAGAGTTTTTACTTTTAAAAATATATATTTATTAAGACGTGCATCGCACGTGTAAATTACTAGTAAAAGGTGAAGTCTCCTACTTTCATAATTGGATGATAATAAGAACACAAGTATTTGTGTTCCTGAAGCAGTCTCGCTGTAATTTCTGCGGTTTCCCAACAATTCCCCTTTTAAATTCTCTTTCTTCCAGTTTTCTCCTTTATTTTTTGCCACCTAAAGAACCTAAATGTTTACCACAACACCATAATGTTATATGCTCTCTCAAAACTTACAATTACGATATAAAATAGCCTAATAACTATCATTCAAATAAGTTATATTCAGTAAAACCGACAATAAAGGTGAAAGGTACAATGAGAAAAAAAATGTTGAAAAAAATGTTGAGAAAAATGTTGTGAAGTAAATCTTCGGAGAGCTTAAAGACACTTGAGCAGAAAGCTAAAAACATCACTGAAATACGGTGGGGAAAAGAAGGAGATGCCTATTTCCAGAAGTGCTTCTAACCAACACACCTTTTCCTCAGTTTTATCAAACACCTAATTTAAGATAGCCTAAAAGTGATTCCAGAGACCAAACTGCTTTCATCTCTTCCAAAACAATACCAAAACACAGTCATAAACATCTTTTGTTAGAAGCCCCCTAAAGCCCACTAGGTAGCAGTCACTGACTCACCATTTTAGCTTTGATTCAAAATTTATAGGAAATATGATATTCTAAAGTTGCTTATTATAGTTGTATATAACAATTTTAGGTTAATTAATAAATTTCTTTATTAGTCATGCACTTGTTTTAAATATTCTTTTCTTTTTTATTATCATAATTTTACAATAATATTGGGTGATTTGTCACGAAATCCAATGAACACATTACAAGCCTAGGCATCACCCTCGTACTTCCACTAGTTTTCGCAACAATGCACACATATCATTATTGTAATTTCTCCCCTCCATTGATGTTATCTTACTTGACTTCTGACACTAAAATAGGTGCACGCAAAATAAGTTGCAAATTATGTAATTTGAATTACCTAAATTAATGTAGCTAGTTATTAACTAGTAGACAGAGAAAAAAAAAGAGGATGTGACAACAATTTTCCTATATATTTGATGCATCAAAATTTTGGCTAAGCATTGTTTTACTTGTAGCGCCCCGAGTTCCACATACTGGAAGCTCGTGACACTTACCCAGAATCTTTACTTCAATGAGTACACAACATAGAAAATCACAGGAAATTAGAAACTTACATTGCACAAGAAAACTATATCCTACACTTGGATGCTCCACGAAGCTCGAGTCCCCTGCTCCACAATTTGAATCTCTAGCTCCCGCGAACAGTCCTGCAACTAAACAACTGTGGGCACGTCAGTTGAATGCAACTGACGCAGTACGGATGAAACTTGCGATCTTCAAAATCCTTAACAAATCGATATTGATGCAGAAGAAAAATGTGAAAGTCATACAAACATAAATGTCAGTGTATGTCATGACCTAGAATCTAATGCACAACTCATATGCACACCATGCTTCTTTATCTAATGCAAACTTGATTTGGAAACGTATGCATCCCATACTACATACTCTCCAAATCGAGTTCGTATTCTCCAGATAATATGGTTCAATCCCTCGCCATGCATCCTACTCTTGTACTCTTTCCTGTTTCTAACATTCATCTAGTGACTGGTAAGGTTGCAATCGATCGGTCTAGTTCTGCCTTTGCAGTCGGAAATCATTGGTCATGCCACTATATATGCCGAGACCCTGTGGTCCTACGCTACTCCCCAGTCATACTCCGCTCGGCCCCTGTGGTCCTATGCCACTCTCGGACCTTACTCAATAGTTGTTACGAACATAAAGGTGACCTTGCAGGTCCTACTTGCTCCACCGAGAGTCCTAAAGCCCTGCTCTTGCTCCCTGTTCGCATTAAACAACAGAAAACCGTAGGTGAATTTGGAGGGTCTATTACCTAACTGCCACCATACAGTCCTAATCACTAAATCCCATAAATTAACAGACGAGACCATGCCGCACGTACCCCAAACGAGACCACACCGCACGTGTCCCCTTGACAAGTGAGTACACGCTCTACTAGTGCCTGTCCTTACCAATTTTATCCCCAATCTTCTAGGAAGCTTTAGAACTAGCGGCTGAAATTACGCTAAATTGATTTTCTTGATTCTAATATCTTATTTATCATCACTTCTAGTTTCTAGATTAACTTCCTAGATTACTTACTATATTATCTAGTTCAAGTTCTAGTTCATGTTCTAGGTAATTAAAAGTACTTGATTAAAACCAGTCCATAAGAACCATATGGAAATTTTCCGAACGGTTCCACAAATAATTTATACCCAACAATTTCTAACTCGCACATCTCACATGCATAACACTACTATTCATTACATTATAATATCCTTCTACATTGTATAAACGCTCTTTTTGTGTAAGTTAAAGAACATCTTTCACACGTATTTCTTAACTACTTTTCTACATTATGTTGTTTAGACTTGTACATGAGTGAACTTGTATTCATAAAATATCCAAATATTCATTTACAACTTCATTCACATAGTTTGTTTATCTACTAAACTTTTTCTAATGCGTGTATACATGCAAACATTTTTGTAGCAAAAAATGTTCATCAAGTCCTAGTTAAAAAATAAGCACTCTAATATGATTACTTATTTAATTTCGGAATTGTGTATTCTTTATAGATTAGAAATGATTTATCCACAAAAACATATCTTTTCTATCTTATCTACTTAGTATCTTTTTCATTTCCTTTGTTTCTTTAATCTGGCAATTTCAAACATACACACAAGCATGCATAAATAACCATTGTATTTTAGTAACACTTTAATCTACAATACTTTTCAATCTATTAACAATCACTACTATTAATGATTACAACCAATAACAATTCAAGCTTTCAAATTTAATCCATCAAGCAATCAATACCATTTACACAACCAAAGTAATCTATTATCATCAATTTCTTTTGCTACAATAAACTACTACACAATCATACCAATAAACTACTACACAATTATTTAAATATAAACAACAAACTACTAACTAATCTATTAATAATCAAAACTAATCTATTGACAATCTATTAACAATCAAATGCTAATAATTAAAGGAATATACAAAGGAGGAAGAACACCCACCGTATGCTTAAAGAGCTTAACCCTAGCTTTAGCTTCTTCTAAATCTTCTTTTTGATTTCAAGCTTCAATAGCTCTAAGAAATTGATAATCATTTAATTAGTATTTGAACATAGGATGAAGAAATTGAACAAAGTGTGAAGTAGACTTCACCTTCTCCTAGCTTGCTTGGCTTCTTGCTCCTAAAAAGTAGTATAATAGCAGTAGTAGTAGTAGTAGTAGGAAGTAGTAGTAGTAGTAGCAATATGAAGTAAAGTAAGATGAAGTAGTAGTAATAGGATGCAGTAGCACATATATATATATAGAGGGGGGATGAGAGTGGCCGGCCAAGGCTTGGAAAGGGTTAGGATGAGTGTGGAGGTGTGTGGGGATGTGTAGAATTTCCTAGAGGTGCTTAGTCACCACTCTAAGCCTTAGACCCTAATCCTTAGGGCTAACACATAAGCTCACCTAAGCTTACTTGGGTCAAAACTTAGTCAAAATTGTAGGGGTCTTTTAAGTCAAAAATTGTAGGCCATGGTATCTTTTATGCCTATATATATATGGTGTGTAATGTATACATATATATATATAATTATATAGTAGTGTGTAGTGTATGCATATATATATTTGTAGTGTGTAGTGCATGTGTGTATATTTATAAAAGGACAAATGAGAAAGACAATTTATGCAATTATTAATGTAATACTATTCGTAAAAAAAAATTGTTAATTTTTGGGGGTATTACATTACTCGAGTTATTTAAGAGCTTATAGTCTTATTTTAGCTAACAACATTGATGATTATGAGTGAGTTCTTGTATGCAAACACACCTCTATGCATGTTAGGTACATGTTTGTGGGTTTAATGAGTGCAAATTCTACTCCTATTAACTTAACTACTACTGATTAATTTTAATATACTATTAACAGCTTGTAATTAGTCAGTCGAAGGCTATATATAATTGGACCCAAGGCTTCAAATAAGTCTGTGACTAAAACTGAATGAAAGCTTACATGATAATTTGTAATCTATGAGCAAGTACGGTATGGTCAGTTTTGTGCAACCCAACAAATAAATGAGCAAGTCATGAGACTTCCATATGGACAAGGAAACTTACTTGTACAGATTGATTAAATTTTTAAAACTTCCGCATGGGTGGACAATTGAGTTTATAGATGGTACCATCCTAGCTGGATTGGTTAGGCAAATTCCTGTTTTCTACCAACTGCATACAATGTTTTAAATATCACTCGTTACAGCTGTTATACCGGTCGTTAGACATGGTAACATTACCGAAACTAGTATTTAAACATTATTCGTCAGTTATATCCATAGATATCTAATATGAATCTACTTGATTCAATATCTGCTGTTATAAAAGAAAAAATATCAGACCTTTGGATGAGAGTTCAAATCCAAATCCGATTAGACCCTAACTCATTGTATAAAAGGAGATAAAAAGGTGAAAATAACAAGTTAAAATACATGATCATCTTTCATTCTTATTGTTTCTTCTCCCAAAAATTTACCACGCCATCGCTCCTCTCTTTTTATTTATTGTGTAACATGCAGAGGAGATGTGGACCTAGAGGTTTTTATTTATTGAACGTGTAAAGAAAGATTCACTCATAATCTCTGATAATAATGGACAGTATTTGGGGTTTATAACTATATTATAGAGGAGAGAGAGAGAGAGGAGAGAGTAAAACTAATTATGATGGAGATATGCCAAAGAATAGGTCATATTCATTCAGATGTCATTGACTCTTTCTCATCAAAATTACAAATTTGATTTTATGTTCACAATGTCCTTTCTAATTAAACTAATTGCCTCTATAAGTGTATATACTAAAAGAATAATAAATTAGCATCTCCATGGTTAGTAAACAATGAATTAAAATATTATTTTAAAGTAGCACAAACAAATTGCTATATAAAGTGAATAGAGTAACCTCTTAACTTGTCTTCAAGTTCTTTCGAAAAATTCCTTTTCTTGTCTTCATATTTTTAATTTGTACGTATTTTTATTTTATGTATTAGATTTCGTGTAGACAATTATATATTTTGGCTTTAAGTGCATTAGGTTGCTTGTATTTGTAATATAATGCATAAAGGTCATCTAAATTACAATTATAATACATATTCTCATCTGATATGTTACCCAATATTGTTTAAATATCGTTGACATATCACCGATATCCGGTATGTGAATGAAAGTTTGTCTTCCGATACGATACGTATATCCGATATTTAAAACATTGACCGCATATGCTCATGAAAAATATCTAACAGGTTGAATAGTTTTTGTCATGAATGCAATTACATTAACTTTGGGAATAAAAAATACGATCTAAAGTCGTCTAATTTCAGATATCACCTAACTTGGAGAAAAATAAGTTAACGAGTTCAATAAGCAAAATTAGTACAAAGACAACAAACTTTACCTAAAATATCTTACTATATTATAATAAAAAATTTGGCTAGTATGTAAATTAGTGATATCAATAAATACAAGTAATAAGCTAATAAGTTGCAATTATTTAAAAGTTAGGGGTATTGTTGCCAAATTTCATTAATGGTTTGAAAGTAAAGGTATGTTGCCAATTTTAATTAACGGCCCCCTTAGTTTGTATTATATGTGCAATAAGACTTGCGGAATATGATTATTAATGTAACATAAAATGGTTGAAATAAGGCAATGGAGAATTCAAGTTTTGATTTATTTTACAACATCATCATCATCTACACCTTATCCCATGAAAATGTAGTCAGCTAAATAATCAAGGCTCCTAGAAGATTTTACAAAATCTTCTAACCAATAGGGCCAACCCTACTCCGCCAAGAGACTTAGAGTTACACTCTTGCTCCTTGTTCGTATTAATAACTCAGAACATAGACAGAAACTTAAGGGTCCATCCCTTAAGTTCCGATAGGACTTGTGACTTATGTCCGCATCCCACTCTTATCACTAAATCCCAAAAATTAACAGTCGAGATAACGCTGCACATGTCCCAGACGAGACGATGCCGCACGTATCCCCTTGACAGGTGAATACACGCCCAACTAGTGTCGTCCTTATGACAACAATTACACGGCATAAAGCTACTACCATCTAGAACTAGGGAATGTGGTTGTACAATATCGGTTCATTAATTTGCTAGCTTAACCCGATTCTAAGGACTCCATTATCACAAATTCTAGTTCCTAAGTTAATTGTCTAGATTAAATTACTAGGTTAACAATTCAAGTTCTAGATGAATTTTAGTGCACTCGGTTATGCATAAAATTGGGTATTGCATTACATTCCTACACCTCATATACATTATAATTTCTTTCTATACACATACAAGTGTCGAATTACACTATAGATTTGAATCTACACATATGCACATTTCATCGAACACTTCGTAAACAACTTCTACTTCTTAAACTGGTATTTCACACGTGTAAATGCACTAATTCACATCCACATATTGACCAAGATCTCAATTGCAACACATTCTCATAGCATGTTTGTTAATCTACTACACTTTTATTCATACAAGTGTATATATTTTTCTTTAGACAGTTCAGTGAACACCTTACGTGCGATCTTTTAGTGCTATCTTTTCATTCCATAAACTTCACAACAAACCCTAATACAAATATGTATTCTTATACAATTATCTATGCATTTATTTTAGTTATAAGATACGAATCTAATCATACAAAAATTAGAATTTAATCTAGTAATCGGTAATTAATTTTCTTGACAACTACACCCTTCAACCTAGTTTTCTTGTTGCTATATACGAATTTTAAACACAACCATTAAAATTACTAGTAAATAATTTTAAACAGAACCATTCAATTTACTGTAAATTACTTATCTATATAATAAAACACAAAGAAAGCTATCAAGTGGCTCTCCTTCAATCCCCCAAAATCAAAGGCTCAGATCTAATCTCACAAAACACATTTTCTCTCCAAAAATTTCCCCCCAAAACACAAATTCAAATCCCCCAAAACAACTCCTTTATTTATTTAATTATTTCTCTCTCTCTCTCTCTCTCTCTCTCTCTCTCTCTCTCTTTCTTTCTTTATATATATATATATAGGAAAATTTTCCATTGTGTACCACCCCTCCTGTGTGCACTCGTGTGCACTCGGCCTTCCCGCCTTCGTATCGAAGGTCCAAACTGTTCACATTGATCTACACATCTAAATTAGTCTAAATATGTAAAATCAAATCATTTAAAATTCATTTGCCCATCCATCATGTGTCTATAAAAAACAATGATTTTCAACCATACAATTTTGTAACACATCAATGGATGGGCAAATGAATTTCAAATGATTTGATTTTACATATTTAGACTAATTTAGATGTGTAGATCAATGTGAACGGTTCGGATCGTCAATACGAAGGCGGAAAGGTCGAGTGCACATGCCGTGTGCCCATACCTGGTGCACAACGGAAGACTTCCCTATATATATATATGTATATATATATGTATGTATATATATATATATATATATATATATATATATATATATATATATATGTGAGACCCCGTATTTCTCGAGAAATATATATATACTAGTATAGTATATATACTAGTATATATAATAAGAAAGAAAGAAAGGAAGGAATGGAAGAAGTGATGACGTGGAGGAAAGAAAGAAAAGTGGGGTTGGTATTAATGTGTGGCCTATAGATGATCCTATGGGAATTGATGGTGTAATGGGCCTATGAGATTTCCTATGGGACATAGGAAGGATTAAATGAATGGAAGAATGTGTGTGTGGGTGTAGTATTGACCGGGTTGACCCTTGGGAACAATGTCCCATACCGGCCATAGGAAGGAAGAGAAAGAAAGATATACAGGAAAAAGCCAATGATAAGGGTACCCAACGGTTAACCACCCTTTTGAGGCAGCCTGTGGTGGGCGTGGCTAGAATTTAGTTAATTGTGTGCGTACAAGTTGAGTGCGGGGCGTTACAGATGGTATCAGAGCCAACTTTCGACATCGAATGTAGGACTTGTATATAGGAAGTGTGTGGGATGCAATATATATGTATGAGATGCGTAAGACCCTGAGAGGGCAGCGATTAGGAGACAAGTCTACATTCGGCTAGAAAGAAAATCCTGTGCTAGATTGCACGTCCCGTATTCAGCGAGGACGCTGAATTTCTTAAGAGGGGGTGAATGTGAGACCCCGTATTTCTCGAGAAATATATATATACTAGTATAGTATATATACTAGTATATATAATAGGAAAGAAAGAAAGGAAGGAATGGAAGAAGTGATGACGTGGAGGAAAGAAAGAAAAGTGGGGTTGGTATCAATGTGTGGCCTATAGATGATCCTATGGGAATTGATGGTGTAATGGGCCTATGAGATTTTCAATGGGACATAGGAAGGATTAAATGAATGGAAGAATGTGTGTGTGGGTGTAGTATTGACCGGGTTGACCCTTCGGAACAATGTCCCATACCGGCCATAGGAAGGAAGAGAAAGAAAGATATATAGGAAAAAGCCAATGATAAGGGTACCCAACGGTTAACCACCCTTTTGAGGCAGCCTGTGGTGGGCGTGGCTAGAATTTAGTTAATTGTGTGCGTACAAGTTGAGTGCGGGGCGTTACAATTATATATATATATATATATATATATATATATGTGTGGAAACATGGGACTTTTATTTACAACTAATTATTGTCATACTATTTAAACTTGAGCTACATAATTGTTGATTTACTGTTTACAAGGCTTTTCATATGTTGTATCGTTCTGAAGACGTGCCTTAGGCACGTGCCCACGGGCAAATCTAGTACTACATTAAATTACGTCATACAACCAACTAACATCAAACTTCATCAATCAAATAACTAAGCAAATAACTAAACATACAACTTATCAAATGAACTTACAAGGATATTGGGTATTTCTATCTACTTAATTTCTTTTATTATGAGCCTAAGCATTCAACAATTTCTAGTATAATTTCAAGCAAACAATTAAGAAATAAAATAACACACAAGGAATGAAGAACACCCACTACAATTTCTAGCAAGCATAAATCATTCATTCCATATATAAAGAAAAATAATAATACATGAGGTATGAAGAATACCCACCTCACTATGGAGAGTTCTCTACAATACTAGCCTCCAAGCTTACTTCTCCTAGCTTTCTTGCTTGCTTCTTTTCCTTGTTTCCTTCTAGCTCAACAGTACTTAGAAATTTTTGTGAAAGTTTTGGAATGAAGAGTAGTATAGACTGGCTAAAAATGAACTAAAAATGAACTAGGAAAAGGAAAGGAAGAAGAAGAAAATGAGAACTAGGGTTTTCTTTATGCATACACACACATACATATAGAAGGAGATGGAGGGTGGGGTTGGCCGGCCACTAAGGAGGGTGTAGGAGAGTGTGGGTGAGTGTGGAAGTGTATGGAGATACCTAGAAATGCCTAGGTGTCCCTACTTTTTTACATTTAACCCCCTAGGTATTTAATAATTACACATAGGCCCTCCTAGGTCAACACATAACCCTCCTAGGTCAAAAATTGTAGGCTAGTTCCTATTTATTCATAGAGTGCATTCATATGTAGTGTAGTGTAATGTGCATGTGTGTAAATTTATAACATGACAAATGGTAAATACAATTTTTAATAATATAAGCAACTATATTATTCAAGACAAAACTTCATTAATAAATGCAATACTATTCATAAAATAATTGTTAATTTTGGGGGTATTACAATAATGATCATGCTTATTGCATGTTATTTTTATGGATAAATGAACAATTTATCAGTATTATCACTACTACACTAAAAGCTTATGCATGTTCTTGTCCTTCAAATTGCAAGTTATAGGGTGAATACCAGGTACAGTAGATTTATGTGCATTTCCTTGCAAATGCTTCACTAGCATGAACTGTTCAACTTTATTGTTTATATATTCCATCAAAGAAATATCTGCAAGTTCGATTATTAATTGGATGGTCGAGCCATTGTGCTCTCCTATCATTATTTTGTCAAATACGTATCTCTGTACCACCCTAAAAGTAAATGCAACGTAGTTGATATGATTGAATGGGCTACTTATCTGGCCACACCCAAAACGTTGTTGCCATTTTTAGATTACCTTGGTTAAACCGTACAAGATACTGTACACTCAAAATTACGGACAAGATTAGGCAATGGCCGAAACATGCCTCAGGGATCTGTCATCATCGTTTTTAGTTGTTTGTGCACGCGGTGTATGAATATATGCAAACTTGACTTAGACCGAGTTTATTAATTTCTTTGTATATGTGAAATTATTATGTTAAGGAATTGATGATTTCAAGTAAGGAATTTAAATTAGACAAGGTGGAATTAGTTAATTTTGGTTAGTATAGAGGGAGCATTATGAGATTTTCTTAATGATGATATTACTCACTTTGAATTATCGTGTGGGTTTTAATGGACACTACAGCTTGAATGATTGAAGAGCTAAATGTGTATTAACATCATATACAAAGATGAGTCAAAAATATGATTCAAAATCACAAAACACGTGAGGGTAGTAGGTAATAGGTTTAACCAGAAACACTGTTCTCTTTACTAAATTAAATAAAGTAGGAACACCAAACACATATTAGCATGTTTTACATATCGACAATGGTGAGTCATACCTAAAAATTGATCTGTGGGATCGATGATACTCTAAAAGGAAATAACGAGGATGATACGCTAAAAGGAAATAACGAGGATAAAGGAATAAGAAGGAAGAATACAGTTTTAATTCATAGCATGGCAACGCAAAAATAGCAAGTCAGTTAGCAATGGAGTTTCACGTGGAGTGCTGTAACATTGTCTCTAAATACAAAGTATTCTTTTAGCAATCACTATATACCCCACACACACAAAACGTCAATCACTTTCCAATGGCAAAGGAAACTTACGCATCCGTCCGTACAAGCAGCCTACAAATAATGTCTCAAGAGAGCCTTGAGAAAACCATAAAACACATCCTCTTGAAGTAAGCCTCCGCATCAACAATAAATTTATAAAAATATATAAATCAGCTCCAAAAAATACCATATAGTCCAATATTACAACAATTTTGTTTCTTTTTTGCAAAATTATTACATCACACGTTAATTTCCCAAGAAAACATAACCTTCAATAATCTCTCAATGTATTTTAAATTAATCATTTTTTGTAGTCATAAAAGTTGAATCTTGATATTAATCTAGATTATGGTATCACGACTCGGTATCACTTACCATATCGGATGTTCAATTTTGGTCTAGGTCTCGGATTTCAGAGAATATTTTGTTCTCATCTCGGTGTCTTGGGATCTTACGCATCAGCTTCTTCAAGTGTTTAAGAAATAATTTAACATTATGAAAAGTAGTTAAATATTTGAATCTTCAAACAAACAATCAATGTAGAATATTTTTCAATTATAAGAATAGATTGTAATAACTTTTTGTGTTAATTTTCATTTGCATGTGCAAAAATATCTAGTTTTATAAATACTTTTTTTAATAAAGTATACTGTGAATTAAATTACTCTATACTAAGAAAGTTCAAAATTTTAAGCTACTAATGATACACTATAAAAACGTATATGAGAATAAGGAATCTAGAGCGGCACTCTAGGAAATTTTCCTGGAGTGTCACCATTTCACATGCATTAGTTCACCAAATGCAAAATCCACATCGTTCTGCACGTCATAAAACTAATGCATATGTAAATCACGAGGTTTGGACATGTTTTTCACATTCATCATATACATGCAAAATGAACGATTATCCAGCATAGAAGAAATGAGACGACCTGTTAGATGAGCAGAACATGTTCAAACCTTGTGATTTTGCATATGAATAGATTTTGTGACATGTAGATCACATTGAACGGTGTAGATCATGTTTTCGGGGATGGAATGTATGCCAAATGGGTGACACTAGGAAAAATTTCCAAGAGAGCCACTCCAAGTTCCTTATTCTCATATATATTTGAATATCTTCATATTGCAAGCAATCAATCATGATGTCTCTCTCTTACACTGTCTCTACCTACTCAACGATGATCGTGCCTATAATAGGTCTTCTAGTCTTCAGTTTCAATTGGTTAATGTTATTTTGTTCTTCTTTCATTGTTAACATCAATGAATATCGAGTTTTTAGGCAAATACCGTTCAGGTAGGTAAAAAACCGAGACAACTCAGAAACTTGTCTTGGTCTCGCCGAGATTTAAACCATGGTATAGATGGCAGGAAAATATTTTTGGTATTGGTATCAATAGGATCACTGTTACAAATATGAATGGGAAATATATTAAAATCACCAACTTAAGAAGTTAAGCAAACAATGGTGGAAACTCATTTTTGATAGCTTCAAAAATAAATGGAGTTAAAAGTGAAAATTATGTTTTAATAAATCTTATACCAAATCACAAAGATCTCTCTCATAGCCTTCAACATTTATACCTTATCGACCATTTGTTGTATAGTCTCGAAGGATTACTTTTTCAAAGTAGCATGCTATCAATCGATAATTAACATACTGCATGTCATTATCGAAATTCGAAAATAATATCATATCCACCACATATGTTGTTGCACATGTAACGTGACACTCCTTCGTGTTGAGGCCGCTTCTGAAAACAAGGTCCCCCTAAGTATATGCCTACCACATTCATTTTGCACCACATATGCAGCAAATAATGCTTAAGCGGTTGGGTTAGGATCAAAATTTGGTCCCAACGCCTCACCCAATAAACTTGGATTTGAATATAACCATCTCCGTATATACGCATAGCCATCATGCAAGAATATGCCAGTCATTTCATTCTTTCCCACTTTGTAAACCATGCACAGTTCAGATTCATTCTTTCAGATAAGACTTTTTTTGTAGTATTATTAATATTATTTCACCATTTTTTTCTGATTTTCCATCATTTTCTAATTATCTTCCTTCATCCAAAATTGTGAAAACCTTATATGTGGTTTATGCAGCCTATTCCACTATGTTATGCATACAGCAATCTTTAACATTGACCATTAGATGTATTGTTCATTCAACAAGTAAGAATTTGGTGAAGAAGAGTTAGCTCAAACTTCACAGGGGTTTACATAGTTTGCTATGAGTAACAAAATAAAATTATAGCTCTAGCACAAAACATTTAAAATGTACAAATTAATTTAGATCTGTTGATGAGATTAACCTGGCCTTTTTTTGGGGGGTAAAGATTAACCTGGGCCTTGATACCACTAGAATTATATCATTCAAAACTATTCATTTTCAAAAATCCAGTTGTTTATTGCAACACATAAATGCAAATATAAATATGTTAAACTGCATATGAATGTCTACAAAAGGAGAGAAACTTACAAACCTCGTTAACAGATTCTTTATTTTGAGTATCTTCAAAAAGGGAAGAGTAATAAGCCGGATCATAAATGGCAGCTCCTATAAAGTCATCATTATTGGAGTTCAGACTGCCTACTTCATTGGTCGCAGGATTTAGAAAACTGCTTCTCACATCAAAATCTGCTCCACGGGAGTCTGAACGGTCAAGAGATGAAGACCCCAATATGTACATCTGAATCCACAGGAATGAGGATAAGAACCTCACTGAAAAGCCAATGAGTTGCATCAACAGAGCAAGCCTGAGTGACAAGACGAAGAAACTCCCATATTTTTCAGGGTCAAGTTTCCTGCCAAAGGAATAACAATGAAAAAAAAAACATTATTTGTTTCTGTTAAAGAATATAGGATGTATGAACATCATAGTCCGTTAATAAAAAGGAAAGAGGATAATAGTAGGATTTGTAGTATAACAGAAAAGATAAATATTGGCTGGGAACGTAATTCCAAATTTTATAACCATTAAATAAGGATCCAAAAGTGGTTAAACTGGAAAATCTATAATCGTTTTTAAGCACCGATAAAAAAGCTACACATGTATATGACACAACATAGATCTGGTAGCACAATATAATTTGCAACGCAGCATCAAATACTGAAGCATTATCCACCATCTTATCAAACAATATACTTCCACCAAAAACATAAGTATAAAATAAGTTAATTGAATAAAAATAATGAATATGACTTTTCAATGTTGTGTTGAGGTCCAGCTCAACAGAATGGATTAATTTAGGTGGATCCAAAAGGCTAATCACCCCAATTGCTCCAATACAGGAGGAAGAAATGAAGCTTAAGCAACTAGTGGAAGTGATGATGGCATTTAGAGAGGTGGTAATACTTCTGCCTAGGTCGTATCAACATTGCTTAGAAAGTCAACTTGCTTCAATATTGGATAATAAGGCCCTCGACATCTTTAAGACTTGAGCAGTCCTGTTCCCTATAGTTCACATTCAGCACAGCTGATTTTACATCAAGATCATCTAGATGGCAAGGTCCCAAGCCATCAATTCTATAGTTCACATATTTTCATTGGAGCAGTCATTATGAGTGTAGTTCTGCATTATGACAGGAGCCCTTGCATGAAGATGCAGATGTGAAGACGAGTTCTTTCTAGGTTCAGTTGAACAAGGTGGAAAGGGGAAGAAGGATCATGAAAAATGGAATGGTGGATGGGTTAGTGATACGATTGTATTGGAAAAATTGGGCAGAAATTTAGTAGGGTTAGGAGAATGAAATTTGGGGAATATCAGGGGAAAAGACAGATTCAAGAATCAATTCATTCATAATATCCCATTTGTTACAATTGGTTTATTACTTATAGTAGCTACAGGACAAAAGGAGTTATACCCCTCTTGTTATTCCCGCCCATATATCACTCAAATCTTTCACCTGCACTACCCGTGAATAACCGATATACAACCCATTATGCAGCTGACTTGCACTTTACATGAAATCCTTCAAGTACGCAGACTTCCTCTTGATCCTTGCAGGCTTCTCACGCCTTGAATCTGCATCCAACTGTGCACCATTATCATCTATCCCCACATCGAGCTGAACATGATCATCTATATCAACAATAGCATCAGAATGAGCATTAGAAGTATCAGTTAGTAACGCTAATGAGGGTCTTGTTGGAACTTTACTATAGGTCTGTGCGATGGAAGAGAAATGAAAAAAGTTATGGTATTGAATTGGCTGTGGGTGTAAACAAAAAAAATTGAGAGAAATTAGAATTACATACCATCATATTTACTTTGTTTCTTAACCTTTCCACAAAAAAACCTTATTTCCAATTCATGACTGCTTATAGGTTTTGTTTAGTCTTTCTCCATATTACAGTTGTACTAGAATGAATGTATATTAAATATGATGGTATAATGGATGATAATTTCCTTATCTAAATCATACTATTCTTGCACACAACATAAAGAATGAAGAATCCAAATGGAGTTCCTAGAGTGGATGAGACTTTGACTTCTAAAGATTTGGTCATGTTAATCTAACAAAATCTAACGCTCGAAGATGACTACCATAAGATTTATCAAGAGGTTTCACCTTATAAAGGATAATATTGTGTAGGGGGTCAAACGATCATGATTAAGGGCAAGGAGATGAGAGTCGAGAAAATTTTCAAGCTGGTTCTATTGATGTTTGTTGTCCTATGTCTAACAAGGCAAGAGGATCCGACCAACAATTCATAACCTTTACAAATAATAATCGAAATATGGCTACATTTACTTGATGCGTTACAAATTAATGATCATTGAGCAGTGCAAAGAATATGAAGATGAGATAAGTAAAACTCTTTTGGCTGAATGAGGAGGAAATCACCTCATTTGAGATTTTAAGGACTACTTATCAACAAACGGATTACATTCCAACAGATTGCACCATGCACTCCCCAGAGAACAGTATATTAGAAAGGATGAGAGGTCACTCTTGGATATGGTTAGTCTAATTTGGATACTCAGTTTTTTTTCCTATTGGGTTTCGTGATATGCCCATGAGGTAGGACGATTAGGGCTGCAAACGGATCTGATACGAAGCGGGTAGTAGTAATTCTATATTCATATTTGTTTTTCTAGTCAGAATACGAATTCGAATACGAACTTTTACCAGTCAAGAAAAGCATTACCATACTTAGAGAAAAGGAAACGAATATAAATGAATACAAATAAATCCGGTAAGGAAACTTTATATTTTGTCATTATGGATACAAATACGAATATAGTTATGACATTCACTATCCACAATTCCACACCATGAATTCTACAACAATTTAATATTTTTGAAATTTAATTAACATAAGAGATGGTGATTAGGGCTGCAAACGAGCCGAGCCGAGTATCTTTAAGGCTCAGGCTTAGCTAGTTTACACTATCGAGCTCGACATGAGCCGAGCTTTGACCGAGCTCGAGTCAAGTACTCACGAGCTTCTGCCTAATAACCCGAGTACCTTTAGGCTCGGGCTCGGCTCGTTTACGTTATCAAGCTCGAGTCGAGTAGCTCGCGAGTTACTCGGCTCATTTGCAGCCCTAATGGTGATTAGAGTTTATGAAGAAAGGGAGGAGAAGATTAAAATTTTCCTAGGTAAGAAATAGGAATAATAGGGAGAAATTAAATACATATATATATACTAATTAGCCATAACACAATGAGCCACTAATAAAAGTAATATTGCTTGAATTGAATAGTTTACTTTGTTCAAAAAAAATATAATGTTGTAGACTATAAACATTTGAGGAAACTAAGTTTGAGTCTAGAATATCAGTATGAAGCATATGCTGAAATTTGCACCCACTCACTGTATTCTGGATATGAGGTCTTCGACTAAAGGAAATAGAGGAACTCGAATCAAGAAGCTCTTGCCGTATACAACCACTGGTGTGTGGTGGCAGACATTAGAAATAGATAAGAAGAACATTGACTTTCCAAAGGAAGACTAACTCTAAGACAAGCAAGTGATTGAGGAATGTCCGTGTAGCTATCCCGAGCGAAGACAAAACGAGATTTTCTTTCCGGAAGGAAGGCCAGCTACCTTAGTGAAGCCCAGCGCCTGCTTGTATTTTTTGTTGAAATGGGATGGTCTTCAATACAAATCAACTCAGTCCTCCTTCCTATCTGTCAAGCTTGTAAGAAGCAGTGTTCTAAAAGTCGCTAGGCAGTAGTCGGGCGGCCAATAGGGGCCTAGCACCTAGACCTTGTACACGGGGCTTAGGTAGTAAGGCACTAGGCGGATTAAAGAACAAGGCAGTAAACTAAAGTATCACAGCATTAAACTTAACAAATAAACCCAAGTTCCAAAAACATACCTATAGTACCATTATAAGTTCAATAAACTAGCTGAGCCTGAGCCTTAAAGATACTCGGTGCAGCTAGTTCTCTTTAAGGCTCAGGCTCAGCTAGTTCTCATAAGTTAAGAATAAATAAACTCAACAGTATGCCAACTATGGCATCATGAAAACTGAATTTCAGAAATCAGAGGTATGAGAAGATGAATCAATAGTGTTGCATATAAAAATTGTGACATGTTCTGATTGAGATTTGATGTTACTAGTAGCACGCATATTGTACAGAACTTTTTATAAGATAATGTTTTCATACAAAATTATCTATCGACACATATAATTTCCTTTTTATAAGTAGATCAAATGAGCATCTAAAACCAAAAATTACTAGGATTGTTTAAGAGGATTTATGTCGTTCGGTGCAAGGGAAGATATACGATATGAAATTGGTTTTGATCGACAGGTAGACAAGACTAGAGACATGAAGACTTGTAAATCCTAATTCGTAATACCATCAAACAATCAGAACAAAAGAATCAAATCCACATCATCTCTGACTCGTAATACAATCAAACAATCTGAACATAAAACAAAAGAAAAAAAGATAGTGAGTACCTCAAACTGATACGCAAGCTCAAGGAGAAAAGTTAGGGTTTCGATTTGATTGATTAAGCTTTCGAGGTGGAAGTCGGGCTACGGTTTCGAGGACCTGACGAGAGGCGATCGATTCAAGAGGCGATTAAGAGATGGGTGATCAATTTGAGGATTTGAGGGTTTCTGGTTTAGGACTTTAGGTTGTCATCGATTTGAGTTTTTTGAGAATAGAGAGATAGGCATGGGGGTTTTGAGATAGTGACAGCTTCGAACCACAGGGAATTCACTTAACAAATATTTGTAGTTTTTTTTACATACCCAATGGAAAAAGATTAATTTTTGTCCCTTGATTGTCCCGTAATAAGGAAATGCCAGACTCACCCAAATCCGCCTAAACCCGCCCAAGGCGGCCAGACCGATTTTTTCAAATGCCCAAGTCCTAGTCGAGTCGCTTGGGGACCACCTAGCACCAAGGCGACCGCCTAGGGCAATTTTTAGAACGCTAGTAAGAAGTACTGAAGAATTAAACCATAGGCTCTCTCTCATTTCTTTTCTTTTCTTTTCTTTTTTCTTTCCCTAGATAAATGATGCTAATGTTGGTTCTGAGACTGTTTGGTTCTGAAACTAATTTTCTTCTTGCAAAATCTGAGGCTTTGAACAACGGATGGGTCATGAGCTACATTGAAGGTATATATATTGAACCTTCTTTAAATTTGTTATGATTCATCATTTTTATCCTTCTTGATTATTTGCTTCTTTTCTTGCAATGTTCTACAAATTATGTTCACTACATGTAAAGCTTTTTGTTATTAACATTTGTTTTAATCTTTTTCTTGAAGTATTGTTTCTTAATTAATCACCTTCTCGTTTCTTGAATTTACATGTATTTGTTTTTTAATCTTTTGTGGAAAAATGAAAGTTTGATTTGCAAGTGTTTCATAAAGTTTAACTACTTTTGGGTTTTCTTGATAAGTGGATTGTCAAGTATGAGTTAATCATAATCAAACAGCTACAGTTTTGCATTTTATCATTTTGCGAAATTATGTGAATCTCGGTTGTAAGTGATTTTGCGAAATTGTTCAGTCTTTTAACTACTTTTAGATTTTCTTGATGTGAGGATTGTCCAACATGAGTAGTTGAATAAATAAAAATAGTTTTCTTAATTTGTTGTAAACCGATCTTGGTGATCACAAGTATAAAGAACTTTGGTTTCTGGTGTATATATTGTAGATGGACAAAATTCTAGTTATTTGAACTTTTTATAAGATTTATGTAGTGGTGCAATTCCAATTTGGACCTTATCTTGTGACCTTATCTTGTTGTCCTTTTCTTCAACATTATCAAAATTATTACTTTTTTGGAATTATGTGAAATTCGGGCCCGGGCTCGGGCCCAAGATTTGAAGCCCAAAGATAAACCGAGCTGGGCTTGGGCCCAATTTTAGAATTTGGACTCAGGCTCGAGCTTATATGAGTTCCGGCCCAAACTCGGCCAGTTGCCAGCCTTAGTTGATGCTTTGTTCTTTTTATTATGTTTGTTTCTATGTTGAGTTGATGGGTTGTGTTTGTTTGGTTATTTTAGGGTTGGGCGATGTTTGGTGTTTGTTCGGGATAAGGTGGCAGAGAGTTGAAGGTGTATGATGAATTTGTTGGTACATCATATTTGATACAATTTTGGGTTTGAAGCCTTTCAATGGGATGACGAAGGGGCTATCTATTGTTGGTAATATAGCTAAGTGTGTTTTGAATTTTAAAAAATAAGGAGGTTTGTAGTGGAAATATGTAGAATATGTTGCTTGTAGCACTTCTTGATTGTTGGTATTATAGGAGCTTGCATTAGTTGTTTAAAGATATGGAATTGACTCATAAAACAAAGTGTAGATAGGGAGGAGAATGCCAATTGGTACCGTGGGTGAAACAAGTTATCGATTTTTCGTGTTTTGGTTGCAACTTCCATGTATTACTAACACTCGTCAAGCTCTTTGTTTTGCCCCATTTGTCGTATATATTATAAACTTTTTGATGCCATTTTGGTTGCCAAGTTGTTGCTTAGTACCGTGGGTGGTAACACGTTTTGAATGTTTGTGGTTTGCTTGCAACTTCCATGTATTACCGATCGACACTCTTCGCGTTCTTTATTTTGCACCATTTGTCGTGTGTTATATTAACTTTTTGATGTCATTTTGGTTGCTAAGTTGTCGCTTTTGCATTGATTTGTCAGTTCAAGCTTGTCAATGATTTGGAGTTCAAGTTATTATAGCTAGAGGCATTAAGTCTAATGACAAGTTTGATAAAACTAGTGAAAAGTAGGATTCTGAGACATGGTTGTAGAGTTTCCTTTGTATTCACTATGCTAAGTTGTTAGCATTTAAGGACTTCAATACGTTACCTTTTCATAAAATTTTCCATTTCACCTTGTTGCTCATGGATACTTATCAAAAAGGCACAGTATACCACATTAGCAAACTGTGAGCACGTCAGTTGAATACAACTGACGCAACGCCAATGAAAACCACAATCTCCAAAATCCTCAACAATCAATATTTGATGCAGAAGAAAAATGTGAAAGTCAAACCACAAGTATCGGTGTATGTCATGATCTAGATTCTAATGCACAATTCATATGCACACCATGCTCTTAATCTAATGCAAACTTGATTTGGAAACGTATGCATCCCATACTACATACTCCCCAAATCGAGTTCGTATTCTCCAAATAGTAGGGTTCAATCTCTCGCCATGCATCCTACTCTTGTACTTCTTCCTTTTCCTGACATTTATTTAGTAACTGGTAGAGCTGCAGTAAATACGGTCTATTCCGTCTACTGCATCAGATCGGTGGTCTTTCTCCACTCCCGAAAGTCGGTGATCACCCCGATCTATCGAAATCGGTGGTCTATCTCCACTTTGCCGGCCGGTGGTCTCTCTCCACTCCCGACAGGCTGGTGATCATCAGCTCTGCCGGAATCATGGTCCTTCTCCACACCCGGACTCTACCATAAGTTATCCGAACATAAGGCGAATCGGCAGGCGTTTTCCTACTCCGCCAAAGACTGAGAGTTACACTCTAACTCTTTGTTCATATGAATAATTTAGAACATAACGTACTCATAAGGGTCCATTCCCCTAGATTTCGACATCTCTATCACTAAATCTCAAGAATCAACAGTCGAGATCACGTCGCACGTGTCCCAGACGAGACGACGCCGCACGTGTCCCCTTGACAGGTGAGTAGTACACGCCCAACTAGTGTTTGTCCTTACCAATCATCCTAGTTTAATTTCTCAATTCACCAACTCAACAAGTCTCATCTTGATTTAGTTAGGGTTCATTCTAGCCTCCAATCATGCTAAGAGGTCGGCCCAACATGCACCACATTAGTGCACTCAATGTGCACAAAACACTACCATATATAAATATCCAAGTATGCATACCCGCATACACATGCATACGGTATTCCATCAGTCACCGTATTCATTCCTACAATCTCTTCTATACCACCAATAGTTCTTTACTACAATCTACTTAACTTTATCATGAGTTTCTAATTAGCTGTGCATGCAACTACGATCACTAAGCATATTACTACAAGTGTGTAGTTTCATGCAATCACATCAATTTAAGCATTCGAGGAGTAATCTTTTCTACTACATACAACAACGTTCATGTTATTCTATATAATGTACATATACACTACCATTCTCATTGTTCACATTTATAATGAAATATCACAATAAAATATCACTATAGTCTTATTCTCAATTAGTGACCCCACTTGGCCCTTATCTGACCCATAGAAAACAATTACACTACTCCATACTAACTTCACAAGTTAATCACATTCTTGATTCAACCGTCCTTCCACCTACTAATCTCGAACTTGCATTTTCATTATTAAGACTAGGTGCTTACTAATTCCTTCAATTTGCTTATTAGCATAACAAGATCAAGTCTGTATTTCCAACTTCCTAGCTTCTCACTAACAAGACGTTCTAGCATATTTGCTTTACTAATTTACTACCATACTAATCTATTTATCTTACTAACTTACTAACATTGCAGCAAAGCTTACTAACATTATTAGTACAATGCTAGTAGCTTACTATCAATGTAAATTTGCTAATCATGATACTAACTTGCTAATAAAAAGGACTTTAAACATTCAAGCATGAAATTTAATTAGACAATTTACTCTACAACATCACAAAATCACATCTTTACACTTATACTATCATTCTTAACACAAAGAACAAATCTTTATTTATTCACTAGTATATTTATGCATATAAAATTCATATAAGTAAACACTCACTACAATTTCTAGCAAGCATCAATCATTCACTCCATATATGAAGAAAAATAATAATAATAGTAACACAAGAGGTATGAAGAATACCCACTTTGTTTTGTTTGCAAGCTTCAAGTTGCTATCTTTTCCTTGCTCCTTGATTCTTCTTGACTTCTTGCTCCAATCCAAAAGTAGTAGTAGTAAAGTAGTATAGTAGTAGTAAGAGTAGTAGGTAGTGAGAGTAGGAGTAGTGAAGTAGTTGTAGTCAGTAGTAGTAACAGTTGAAGTAGTATATTAGTAGTAGTAACTAAGTAGTAGGAATAGTAGTAGTAGAAGTGATAGTAGGTACTAGTAGTTGAAGTAGTAGCAAGTAGTAGTAGTTGAAGTAGGTAAATAAATAGAGAAAAGGGGAAAAGAATGGCTGCTATTGCTGCTGGTGCTGTCGGCAGTAAAGAGAGAAAAGAGAGAACAAGCGAAGTGGAGTAGTAAGTAGTAATAGTAGAGTTAATACACATGTATATATAGAAAAAGGGGACAAAAACTGATGTTGCTGCCAATGGTCTGCAGAAAGAAAGAAAAGAGAGAAGGAGAGGAGTGTGGAGGAGTGTAGAAGGCTTAGGTGTCCTCCACTTTTGCACATAACCCCTTAGTCTTTATGTAATTGTACTTAAGCCCTAAATCTTATTGGATTCGGCTTAAGAAAGAAGGTGTTGGGCTTTTAAAAGAAAACAAGTTGGGCTTTTATAAGAAAACATATTAGGTTTTTAAAATAAAATAACCATACTAACATAAAATAATAGTCTAGTGTAAAAAAATAACAATGCATATGTATATTCATTATAAGAAATTTAGGGGTATTACAGGGAGAATGATTACAAGAATATGGTTGTCAGGAAACTTCAAAAAATGATCAATAGGCCAAACATTGAAGATGATCTTAGAAGAAAGCAGAAATTTACTGTTAGTAAAGGGCATAGAATAAATATAGTCTGAATACCCTATCATGCATGAGAGGATTGTGCCTTATTTATGGGTTTCTCTAACCTTAATATCTGAAAAGATTGCGTAATATAGAATTATCTTGCCTTAGCATCATACAATTTTTTCAAATTATGTTCTTCAATCATCTGTGTTCACTTAACCCTACTGAGTTTTTCCCTATTTGCACAGGACCCTACTATACTTTTTTTGGCATTTAACCATAGCCCAACTAATTCTGTTTGGCATTTTGGCCTACCCCGTCTATTTTGATTATCATGTGATCTGTTTTCGATCACGTGCAATCACGTGACATTACAAAATTATTTTAATGACTAAACTATCCCTCCCTACTATATCCCTTACATTAATCATCATCATCCTCATCAATCCATATTCCATTCCATCTTCTCCCAAATCAGGAATTAACACAACCATCCATGCTCCTTATCTAGCATCACCTTCGGCTCCCTCCCCCTCTCTGCACAGTCTCCTCCCTCTCCTCCATCCCCACATTTGAACGCTCTCCCTGCCTCCACCAACCTTAATGCCAATATATCTGATAGCAATCAATAAATCCAATCAAATGTTTTGTTTCTTTATTTCTTAGGGAACAAATCCTATCAAATGTAGTTCATGAACCTAAGACTTTGGGACTAATTGTTAGAATTAGATGGAAATTTTAGGTAAAGAAAAATTAATTCGTCATGATTGCTAGAATATAGTTTTCTTTATGTTTAAATTTGGTTTCTTTAATTCTTGATTGGAGTTGAGATTTCATAATTCATAGCTCAAAAATTAAGTTATTGGAAGTGTTGGTGGAGAAATAAGAAGACCGATGAAGGATCTGTAATTGTTGGATTGCGTTCATGGGTATGGATTCAGGTGAGTTATGATTTGTAATTATGGTGGGTTTGAGAGGGAAAGGTGAGTGGAAAAGATAGACAATAATGGGTTTGGACTGAGTTTGAGAGAGGATAGAGAGAAAAAAGGAAAGATACTGATGAAATGGGTTTGTGAAAGGAGGGAGATGGAGGAAAGGATGGAGGATATGACGGGTTTACGATCGAAGGGGGGGAGGGGGGATAGTGGGTTTGGGTTTGTGAAATGAGGAGATGGAGGAAGGATGAAGGATAATGGTGGTTTTGGAATTGGAATTGGGTTTAAGAGAGATTGGTTTTGGAATTGGAATTGGGTTTAAGAGAGATCGGGTTTGGTTTTGGGTTTGGTTTTGAGTTTGATTTAAATTTGATTTGGGTTTGAACCAGGTTATAGAATCTAAACTAATTGGGTGGCCTCACATGGAATTGGGGTATTTCAGACATTACACACCATATTTAACGTTGTCAGTTAGTTTTACGTAAAGTACCAAAAAAATTAATTTGCAGGGTAAATTGCCACAAAAAAAAGTTAGGTAGGGTCAGGTGCGAATTGAAAGAAAAAAACTCAATAGGGTTAAGTGAAATTTATCATTTGAAAAAATATTCTAGATGTTATGTTAATATGGTAAAATTATATATTAAAATCGCAAAAATTGTCGGGGCCTAGGTCTGACCCATTTTTCAGGTCTAATCGGGCCCGAGCTCAAGCCCAAAATTTTAAGCCCGAAGATAAATCGGGTTTGGGCTTGGGGCCTTAGGCTGAATTTTTGAATTCGGGCTCGGGCTTATATGAGTCCTACCCAAACCCGGCCCGTTGCCAGCCTTAGTTGTAAGTGTTTCTCGATTGATAAGTTACGAAAATCTTCAGTCTTTTAACTACTTATAGCTAGCGTTTTTTTTTATTTATAAATAAGTGAAACCGAGAACTATTAGAGTTTTCCATCTTACAAAGCTTGTAAAATTATTTAGATTGATCAGCTTATCGTTCTTGAATTTACTTGTATGTACAATATCCCAATCAATTATACACGCTGATCTTGGTAATCATAAGCATATTGAACTTTGAATTTTGACATTCTGTTGATACAGATATTTACTGATATTTCTTCCTGTGAATCCATCATTATTCTTACTGCACATATCACCTCTCATGATTTGTGCACTCTTCCGCATCGTTCTTTCGTATTGTTTATATTGCTATCTTTTGTGCTTTGGATACCAGAAGATACATTGAAGATAGCACAGACTGAGATCAAGAAGGTTAAAGTGTTTGTTGACACAATTCTGCATTACATGACTGTGAGTGACAGGAACATCTGACTACATTCACACCTTAGTACAGGTACTATCTAGTAACTGATTTTCCTTGTTTAACCATTTCCTCAAAGATACAGATCACCTCCGCGCTAACAGTTAAACTTTCATAAATTACAAGAACTAATTTAAAGTTATAGAATAAGGCATACACGTAGCATACCAGATTGTATGAGAAAACAGTATGAACCATCCAATATCAAGCAAAATCGCACAAACGAGAAGCACCGCATAAGTCCTCCCAAGACTCTGGCTACTGCTCTCAATCGCGACCAACGCAAAGAGTGCCACCACCAGGTTCACCAGAAGCACACCATTAAACAATGCCCCCAGCGATCCAATCAAAGCACACGCAATCTACACCACAAAAAACAAGTAACTATAGATTCTTGAAAATTGTAACAATTCAAGAAAATGAAACCTAGATCTTAGAAGAAATAGACACCCTAATTGGGGGATCGAGTGAGGGACTGACTTGGATGTAGATGAGGAGGACGGCGAGGGCTTGAATCCTATCGTAATCCCGAAGCCACGACCGAATCCGCGATCCTATAGACGAAGACGAACAGGGCATTATGGTGCCAGGGCGGAATTTGAAATGGTTTCTAGAGAGAGAAAGGGGTTTTGGTTTTGGTTTTTGGGGAGGAGAGAGAAAAAGAGGATTCGCCACTTCTTCTCTGCATTTGGGAGAGAATGAGATGGTGAAGAATAAGAGGGGTTTTGGTTTTTGGGGGGCGGGGGTGTCATATGTCAGTAATTTCGGTGTGGTCCGTGAAGAGAACAGAAAGGGTTTTTCTTGGTTGTGATTGTGATGTGCAAAGAAATCTGGGAACCGTACTGTAATTTTATAGTCTTTCTTAATTGGGTTAGAGACCTAGAGCGTCCACACCTACCAGAGTAGAGTGTCAGTTGGGTTGTCATTTTAAATTTTGAAAATCTAAAGGATAACTTTTCTTAAAATAAATAAAATGTTGTTCAAAATATTATTTGGGTTGCCAAATATATATATACTAGTATATTAATGGTGTATAATAGTGTATATATAATTATGATATTAATTTGTATCTATCTCTACTACTATAATGGGAAAAGGCCTTAGTCCATAATCCAACCCGTGCAGCGCACGTGTTGGGAAAAAAAAAATTTTGCCATTTTCATTCCCCCTTTCCCCACGTGCAAAGCACGTGTATAATACTAGTAACTATTATAATGGGAGAGATGGGGTTGTAAACAAATAAACAATTTTTTATTCCTTAGTGTGTGTGTGTCAACACGTGCAGCGCACGTGTTGGTAGATTTTTTTTTGTCCTTTTCATTCCCCTCCCCATTTTTCCCACGTGCATCGCACGTGCATTACACTAGTATATATTATTATACACAAATAATATTATAATAGTGTATACATCTCTAATCTCTAATATTATAATGGGAGAGTTGGGGTTGTCATTTGTCAACATACAAATTCGTGCGTTGCACGTGCAACTCCAACTCTCCTATTAATTACAATAAAAAAATTCACTTATTTAAAACTTGCAACGGACGTGCGAAACAATTTTATAATATCTTTTTACACTAAACATACATATATGTTGGACGTACAATTCAAATTTTACTTACAAACACGTGCATTGCATGTATGAATTGTAACTTTTTCTTCAAAATATTTTTTCCAATTACGTGCAACGTACGCCCGACTCAAAAATTATTTATTAACACATATATCGCACGCCCGAAGTTATTTGTAGGGGATTCGGGTGCGATCGATGCCCGAATTCAACCTCGAAAATTTGGGGTACTTTTAGAGAGGACTACATTAGAATAGGCGACAAATTATCTTGGGACATAGTTACCGTGGCGTCTTTGTGGAACCTATGGCTAGATCGAAATAACTTTATTTTCCGGAATTCTTCTTATAATTTCTCAAATTCAATGCATAACATTTTTTCGTTGACTCACGACTGGGCAGGGACTGAGCAGGCGAGAAAGAAGATGAAAAACAACGAAGGAGAATAGCCTAAGAAGCATCGGTGACAGGACGGGCCTTCATCTGGACAGCAGGTCTCTTTGGTACATGTTTTGTTGCCAATATGGCAGGTTTGGAAGTGCAGAGTAGCACGAGGCTACTGTGGCCGCAGGATGGCTCATAGATGTTATGTTATAGATGTAGTTTGTATCTGGTTTTATTTCATGTTGTTGTTTTGTCAGGCTTTTAGATGTTTTGACAGTATTGACGCGTGTTGCGTCTTCTTTAGTTACTGCCCCTTTTGTACTACTCTGTTTCGTTAACAAATCATTAATGAAACGATGGCAGGACCATCTTTATTCTCAAAAAAAAAAACCATAAATCGCACATGAAAATCCTCCAACTCTCATCAAAACGTGGAAATTTATAGTAATTATAATATTAATTATAATAGTGTATATATAAATAATTATATATATTTGTAACTCCCTGTCCCAGTTGTACGTATTTTACTACGTAAATTTTTTGTACTTCAATTTTCAGATCAGTTTTATTTTTCTCTTTGGACTCTTTATCTAAAGCCAGAATATTTTTCTGATCAATTCTATAATTTTGTGATTTTTCGATTAGAGTTTAAATACAAATTTTAAACCGTGATTAATCCTAATCCTAATACTAATCCTAATCCTAATCCTAATTCTAATCCTACCTAATTCTACGCCTAACTCCTCATTTTTCCTAAACCTATGATGATTTTTCTACACCTCCACCACCCTACACTCTCATTTTCCTAACCTATCCCTTGATTTTTCTACAGCCAACTACCCCCCTTTGATTTTTCTACACCCCCTTCTATCACTTCCTTCCTATATAAACACACACACACACATCAGAACATCCCACATCCTTCTCTTCTCTTATCTTCATATTTCCTTCTTCTCTTCCTCTGCCTCCACATCCGAGAGCAAGCAACGCCCAAGCTCCACTTTACATTCCACCTTCGAGCCAACGACTCCGCTTCTACGATCCCGTGAATCCCGAAAAATAACCCGACGCCGCGCCACCTTGTTATTGTCGTCGCTCACCGTTGCTACCGTTAGCTACCGTCTTATCGCCATTCTTACCACCGTTGTGCCGCCGTCCGTTGCCGACGTCGCTTCCTTCCGTGGTTAACACTACCACCGTAATCGTCACATTATAAGGCAAGTACCTTGTACACTATTTTTGTTCTCGTACAAGCATTTTCCTTTGACTCGTGGCAAGTAGTCTAGTTATCATCATATTTTATTGACAAACTCTATTCTAGTAACTTGTTTCATGCTATATCAACTCAAGAGTGAACCGTTAACACATTTCGAATCGTGTTATCGAATATCGAATATTCAACCTTACTATCTCTAAAATTTCTTGACCTTGCACTAAGAATTAGACCATGTTCCCAATACTGGATTGAAGATTTTCTATGTGGAAATCGTAGCCTATCGAGTCCCGAATACAGAACATCTTACGGTTTCTCAATCGGATGTATAGATTGTGAGATATCGCGATTTTAGTACTGTCATATTGTGAATTCTGAACCTGCACGGGATTACGAATGGTATCTTGTACTGAGAATTTGACCATGTTACCGATACTGGATCGAAAAACTTTCTACATGAAAATCGTAGCCCTTCGAGTCTAGATATCCGAAACATCCTACAGTTTCTCAATCGGATGTATAGATTGTGAGATATCGCAGTTTTAGTATTGTGACTCCGAATTTCTAGAATGCGCGCGAGACATCGAAACCAGCGAAGAATGAATTTGTACGCATCGCTACTGTCCTTAGAATGTATCGTGTGAATATGCGTTGGAACCGGGAGAGAGTCTAATTTCTAGAATCTCTGACGGAATCGAATTTGCTTTTCTGTAACAACGGGAAAATGAATTTGAATGCAGATAGGTCAAGTTGTCTAAAAATTCATCTATACATTTTTGCATATAAACCCTTTTGCTTTTCATACTTAATGAACTGAGTGCATTATTGTTCTTGTAATAATAACTTGCATAGATATAATAGATTGATAGAGTGTATTTTATACCACTTGATAATTCCATAATAACTACTCTCGATACATGTACTCGTTTTACGTCTCATGTCCATGATTACTGCCCTTGATATTTTTCTTGACTAAACTATTTGATTACACCGTTCCACTAGTCGTACCAACTGCATGTTCCTAATTAATTATAAAAGAATAACAAGCCGGGGTTATAAGGGTACGGCTTAGTAATGGACAATATAGGGGAGTATACTCGGAAGGGGGCCCGTGTTTCCCGAAATAGTGATTCTTGATTCTTGATTCTTGGTTATACAATTCTTGATTATATAGTTCTCGATTACATGATTCATGATTACATGTCTTGATACAATCACTGGAAGACCCGAGTACATGATCCTATAGAATTCACTACTTAAGTCTAAACGTCACATGATTGATATGCACCGAACTTGTGGTATGGGACACAGGATTGCGTGCATTAGATAAGTTAATAACATAGATAAACTTGAGATTTCCACTAAGCATGACTCTTGATTACATGACTCTTGATTACATGACCCTCGTTACATGACTCTTGATTGCATGACTCTCGTTTCTTGATTACATGATTATCGATTGACTGAGCCTAGGTTATCAATTACTTATATCTTGAAGTCTAGAATACACTAGTTATAGTTATTACTCACATGATCATATTGTCCCAATTCCTTACTTACTTCCATATTGTATTTGTACTTCTACTTCTTGTTTCTTCCATGTTATATCTAGTTATATTACCCCTTTTTCTGCTTGTTGCTACTTGCTGCCCGAAACTTGCTCTAACGGGAACTTTTCTATTTTTCTTTGAGTTAATGATTATACAGGTACTGATGGACCAGATGAGCAGACTCTCTAGATGATCATTGCTGCTTTGTTACTACTTCATGTTGTTTTTCTTTCAGTCGCTATTTTATCTAGTTGTTATAGCGAACTGTTCATCGTACTGTTTTAATTATGGCACCTTGTATTCCCGAGCATTTTGACCCGATGTTGATGTATTATCTGGATGATGGTTATTTTATTTTCAGCTCATGTGATCTTTATATTTGTCTGCGTAAATGTGTTATAAATATCTTGTTGAGCTTGTAATTGCACAGCTTATGGATGATGTATATCATTCGCTGGACCTCAGTTGCGTGCCTGTGTTTCCGTATAGTGGGAAGCGGGGCGTGACAGGTTTTTAGTGGTATCAGAGCCTTGGCTCGAACCATGCAAAGCTCAACAATATACACATCACGTGGATCACATGAATGTTAATAACCAACTTGCCATCTGGAGATTTACCCCATTCGAATATGCATTTCAGACTATGGGTCGCGGAGGATCTTCGACTTCTACGCCCAGGGATGAACTATCGGAGATCGTCGCCATTCTCCAGGAGATGCAACGAATGATGGAGCTATAGCACTCTATTCCTTTTCTTCTTTTCTGCTTGTTTCTTGTTCTTATCTTGCTTAATTTTTCTCTTTTCCTAAATCTCTCATTTTATAGAAATGAGAGATGAGTAACTGACAAATTATTCATTCCCGTTTCTCCCATTTTTCTTTGCGGCACCAATCTTACCACAATTTTTCAACATTGTTTGGTGGGTGGGGCCCACTTTACCAAATAAGTTTGACAACCAACATCTTCGTGTTACCAATCTCTTAATTCTGCTCAATTCATCGATCGCTATCACGTGCATCTAGAAACATCACCATCAGAGTGGCGCAGCGGAAGCGTAGTAGAGTCCCTTATTGATTCGTGGAATGAATATCAAAGTAAACTTCAAACGTCATCAACAACTCAAGGTTCGATGTTATATTTGGAATGGATAGGGGCCAAAGTGCAAATATTGGCCATAGGCCGGTTATAGGGTGCGGTGCATTAATGAAGAAAAAGACAAGAAGAAGAAGAAATAAAAAGAAGAGAAAGAGAGAGAGAGAAGTCAAAGAAAGAAGAAAGAAAAAAGGAGAAAGAAGAAAAAGAGAAAGAAAGAGGAAGAAGAAAGAGAGAGAAGTCGGAGAAGGAAGAAGAAAGAAAGAGAAGTCGGAGAAGAAAGAAAGAGAGAGAGAGAGAGGTCGGGGAAGAAAGAGAAGAAGAGAAAGAAGAAGGCAACTCGGGAGCAAGCTTCAGTGAAGAGAAAGAGTGAGAATCAGATAGCAGAGGCGGGAGCAAGAAAGAAAGAGATAGTAGGAGCTCAGATTTTCTTGGCAAATGGAAAGAAGAGATCAAGAATCGGTAGCGGGGATGAAGAGGAAATCGGTGGAAGAAGAAAGCGAAGCAGGGAAGAAGATGAAGCTTTCTTCATCTTTATCGAGATTCGGCAGGATTTGTGTATTTTGTGGCTGTAGCTCTGGCAAAAGAGCTAGCTACCAGGAAGCCGCGATCGAGCTCGGTAAGAAGCTTGTAGAAAGGAATATCGATCTCGTCTATGGTGGTGGGAGCATAGGATTGATGGGCATGGTTTCTGACGCTGTTCGTGCTGGTGGCCGACATGTTTTGGGGGTGATTCCCAAGTCACTGATGCCGAAAGAGATTACTGGGGGAACTGTGGGAGATGTTAGAGTTGTCTCTAACATGCACGAGAGGAAGGCTGAAATGGCTCGAGCTGCTGATGCTTTCATAGCCTTACCCGGAGGTTATGGAACACTTAGAGGAATTGTTCGAGGTGATCACTTGGGCTCAACTGGGGATCCACAGCAAACCGGTGGGACTTTTAAATGTTGATGGGTATTACGACTCGCTCCTGTCCTTCATAGATTCAGCTATGGCTGAGGGGTTTATATCCAGTAAGGCCAGACGCATCTTGATTTCAGCTCCATCTCCTAAGGAGTTACTAAGAAAATTGGAGGAGTATGTGCCGGAGCGAGATGAGCTTGTGAATCAGCTGAACTGGGATGTTAGCGATGTAGGTGGTTCAGATTCTAAGCCTAGACAATAAATTGTTGATTCCTCCAGTTGAGGATGCACAATTTGTCTTTAGTTGTATTCGTGCCTTTGTACTCTTTGTTTCTTTTATCTTCTGTTGTACTCTTCATTGAAGTGTATTGCATTTACTTCTTAAGCTATCCTATATCTCGCCTAAGTAAATTTCGAGGACGAAATTTTTTTTGTAAGGTGGGTAGGATTGTAACTCCCTGTCCCAGTTGTACGTATTTTACTACGTAAATTTTTTGTACTTCAATTTTCAGATCAGTTTTATTTTTCTCTTTGTACTCTTTATCTAAAGCCAGAATATTTTTCTGATCAATTCTATAATTTTGTGATTTTTCGATTAGAGTTTAAATACAAATTTTAAACCGTGATTAATCCTAATCCTAATACTAATCCTAATCCTAATCCTAATTCTAATCCTACCTAATTCTACGCCTAACTCCTCATTTTTCCTAAACCTATGATGATTTTTCTACACCTCCACCACCCTACACTCTCATTTTCCTAACCTATCCCTTGATTTTTCTACAGCCAACTACCCCCCTTTGATTTTTCTACACCCCCTTTGATTTTTCTACACCCCCTTCTATCACTTCCTTCCTATATAAACACACACACACACATCAGAACATCCCACATCCTTCTCTTCTCTTATCTTCATATTTCCTTCTTCTCTTCCTCTGCCTCCACATCCGAGAGCAAGCAACGCCCAAGCTCCACTTTACATTCCACCTTCGAGCCAACGACTCCGCTTCTACGATCCCGTGAATCCCGAAAAATAACCCGACGCCGCGCCACCTTGTTATTGTCGTCGCTCACCGTTGCTACCGTTAGCTACCGTCTTATCGCCATTCTTACCACCGTTGTGCCGCCGTCCGTTGCCGACGTCGCTTCCTTCCGTGGTTAACACTACCACCGTAATCGTCACATTATAAGGCAAGTACCTTGTACACTATTTTTGTTCTCGTACAAGCATTTTCCTTTGACTCGTGGCAAGTAGTCTAGTTATCATCATATTTTATTGACAAACTCTATTCTAGTAACTTGTTTCATGCTATATCAACTCAAGAGTGAACCGTTAACACATTTCGAATCGTGTTATCGAATATCGAATATTCAACCTTACTATCTCTAAAATTTCTTGACCTTGCACTAAGAATTAGACCATGTTCCCAATACTGGATTGAAGATTTTCTATGTGAAAATCGTAGCCTATCGAGTCCCGAATACAGAACATCTTACGGTTTCTCAATCGGATGTATAGATTGTGAGATATCGCGATTTTAGTACTGTCATATTGTGAATTCTGAACCTGCACGGGATTACGAATGGTATCTTGTACTGAGAATTTGACCATGTTACCGATACTGGATCGAAAAACTTTCTACATGAAAATCGTAGCCCTTCGAGTCTAGATATCCGAAACATCCTACAGTTTCTCAATCGGATGTATAGATTGTGAGATATCGCAGTTTTAGTATTGTGACTCCGAATTTCCAGAATGCGCGCGAGACATCGAAACCAGCGAAGAATGAATTTGTACGCATCGCTACTGTCCTTAGAATGTATCGTGTGAATATGCGTTGGAACCGGGAGAGAGTCTAATTTCTAGAATCTCTAACGGAATCGGATTTGCTTTTCTGTAACAACGGGAAAATGAATTTGAATGCAGATAGGTCAAGTTGTCTAAAAATTCATCTATACATTTTTGCATATAAACCCTTTTGCTTTTCATACTTAATGAACTGAGTGCATTATTGTTCTTGTAATAATAACTTGCATAGATATAATAGATTGATAGAGTGTATTTTATACCACTTGATAATTTCATAATAACTACTCTCGATACATGTACTCGTTTTACGTCTCATGTCCATGATTACTGCCATTGATATTTTTCTTGACTAAACTATTTGATTACACCGTTCCACTAGTCGTACCAACTGCATGTTCCTAATTAATTATAAAAGAATAACAAGCCGGGGTTATAAGGGTACGGCTTAGTAATGGACAATATAGGGGAGTATACTCGGAAGGGGGCCCGTGTTTCCCGAAATAGTGATTCTTGATTCTTGATTCTTGGTTATACAATTCTTGATTATATAGTTCTCGATTACATGATTCATGATTACATGTCTTGATACAATCACTGGAAGACCCGAGTACATGATCCTATAGAATTCACTACTTAAGTCTAAACGTCACATGATTGATATGCACCGAACTTGTGGTATGGGACACAGGATTGCGTGCATTAGATAAGTTAATAACATAGATAAACTTGAGATTTCCACTAAGCATGACTCTTGATTACATGACTCTTGATTACATGACCCTCGTTACATGACTCTTGATTGCATGACTCTCGTTTCTTGATTACATGATTATCGATTGACTGAGCCTAGGTTATCAATTACTTATATCTTGAAGTCTAGAATACACTAGTTATAGTTATTACTCACATGATCATATTGTCCCAATTCCTTACTTACTTCAATATTGTATTTGTACTTCTACTTCTTGTTTCTTCCATGTTATATCTAGTTATATTACCCCTTTTTCTGCTTGTTGCTACTTGCTGCCCGAAACTTGCTCTAACGGGAACTTTTCTATTTTTCTTTGAGTTAATGATTATACAGGTACTGATGGACCAGATGAGCAGACTCTCTAGATGATCATTGCTGCTTTGTTACTACTTCATGTTGTTTTTCTTTCAGTCGCTATTTTATCTAGTTGTTATAGCGAACTGTTCATCGTACTGTTTTAATTATGGCACCTTGTATTCCCGAGCATTTTGACCCGATGTTGATGTATTATCTGGATGATGGTTATTTTATTTTCAGCTCATGTGATCTTTATATTTGTCTGCGTAAATGTGTTATAAATATCTTGTTGAGCTTGTAATTGCACAGCTTATGGATGATGTATATCATTCGCTGGACCTCAGTTGCGTGCCTGTGTTTCCGTATAGTGGGAAGCGGGGCGTGACAATATTATATATGTGTATAATATATAGTATAAGTATATATAATATACATAATATAATATATATATAATATTATTAATGTGTGTATATATATTATTATATATATTATTTTATATTTATTTTCTTTTTGTTAGTTAATTTTTTATAATGATATTTTTTCCAATCAAAGCCTTAAAATTGGGAGGAAATGAAAGAATATGAGTGATGGGACATATAGCATTGCTATATGGTGTGTCAAATTTGACAAAGGAATGGCTATTTTCAAATTTGTCAACCCGAATGAGAGGTTGGTGTGGGGGGAGATTTTGCCATTTGGGCTGCCAAATTTGAAAATGGCATGCCAAAGCATCCACACCAATGGCCATTTTAGGTTGCCATTCTCAAATTTGGCAACCCAAATTGTAGTACCCCGCATTTTTGAAATACTATTTTCGAGATCAGAAAATAAATTAAAATGGTTTTTGGTGATTTAATAGATATTTATATAAATATTTATCTTTTTACATGTGCAAATATTGTCTTGGGGAGTTCAAAAGCCAAAATTGTTTTGGGAAAGCTCGTTATTTATTATTTGAGATTATTTGTGATTTGTCTAGATTTTTCGGATAATTATTGGACTCATTTGTAAATATTTCAAAAAAAGACTTTTGTGCAAAATTACCAAATGGGGGTGAAAACTCCGGATTTTCAAATTTTTAGGCTGGATATAATGCCTAGTTAACTCAGGAGTAAAGAGTTTGTCTTTTGTTTCAACACATTTGATATATTTTACAAGTTTTGATAAAAGACGATCTCTTCGCAAAATTGCTAAATTGAAGGGATGAAAATGCAAAATTATTTTCTGGGTTTTCCCTATAGGTTTGGTTGATGCTAGTGGGGGATCTTTTTGATTTTTTAACCCAATTAAATTGGTTTTAACTAATTTCCTAGTATGAGGATCTATTTATGTAAATGGATATTTTTTACAAATGTATTCAAAAAAACCCTAGAATCTTTAATCCCGGCCTATTTAGGGTGTAGTGCAGCAGTCACCTTGCAGCACAATACAGTGGATTTCTTATTTCTTAATATTTTGGAGTTCTAAAGAGAAGATCTTGGATTTCTTGCTGGGGAGGGGCTTTTCTTACTAATTTCTTTTCGTCTTCGTTTAATTCTTTCAACAAGGTGAGTGATATAATTGTTTTGTTTTGTGCTTTGAATGTTGTTTGTGGTGTTTCGTGTATTAGAAAGCATGCTAGGGTTTAGTATGAATATATATATGATGGATTGGATAAATTAATGAATTAAAATTTGATCTTTTATGAAACCCTAAGTTATTTATGAGTAGAATATGCATGATGATGGTTTGAGATTGGTAAAGAACCTATTCTAAATCATGAGTAGGCTATTTCTTTGGATTATTGTTGATTTAATTGAGTATGGTGAATGTTATGCACAATGTTGTCGCTGAAATCGGTGTGGAGGCAAACAGATAGATTTGTGGATTCGAAGGAAGTTGAATAGTCAAACCTGAATACCTTCGCCGGAGCTTGACCGAGATTCTCCCGCCGTTGACCTGCAAAAAGTGCGAAACACCGGGGTTGATTCCGGCGACGCACCCTCCGACGCTCTTGTCAGTAATCAGAAAGATTATGAAAGAGCTTTGATTGGCGAAAGATTGATTACCTGGTAACAGTGGGGGATGGGGGTATTTATAGCCGCCTTAGGAACCAGTTTCGGGATAAGATCAAATCCCTACTTCCCAGTGAATGGATAGAAGTGATCAGGACCGTTGATTAAGGTCAATCATAAACCCAAATTCTTCTATCCAGTTGGACTGGACTTCTTGCGGGTTGGAATCCGTGCCCAGTAAGATGGACCCGTTTATGGGTTATTGGGCCTTTGGAAAAAGGCCCAGTTCCCATTTCAGACCCGTTTTGTCACGCCCCGCTTTCCACTATACGAAAATACAGGCACGCAACTGAGGCCCAGCGAATGATATACATCATCCTTAAGCTGTCCAATTATAAACTCAACAAGATATTTATAACACATTCACGCAGACAAATATAATGATCACACGAGCTGGAAATAGAATAACCATAATCTGGATATTACATCAACATCGGGTCAAGATGCCCGGGAATACAAGGTACCATAATTAAAACAGTACGATAAGCAGTTCGCTATAACAACTAGATAAAATAGCGACTGAAAGAAAAACAACATGAAGTAGTAACAAAGTAGCAACGATCATATAGAAATTCCGTTTCGCAGGTCCATCAGTACCTGTATAATTATTAACTCAAAGAAAAAAAAATAGAAAAGTACCCGTTAGAGCAAGTTTCGGGCAGCAAGTAGTGTAACTCCCTGTTCCAGTTGTACGTATTTTATTACGTGAATTTTTGTACTTCAATTTTCAGATCAGTTTTATTTTTCTCTTTGGACTCTTTATCTAAAGCCAGAATATTTTTCTGATCAATTCTATAATTTTTTGATTTTTCGATCGGAGTTTAAATACAAATTTTAAACCCCGATTAATCCTAATCCTAATCCTAATCCTGCCTAATTCTACGCCTAACTTCTCATTTTCTCCCCCCTCATTTTCTCCTTCTACGCCTAACTTCTCATTTTTTTTCCACACATACATTTGATTTTTCTACACCCCTCCTTTGATTTTTCTACACCCCTCCTATCACTTCCTTTCTATATATACACACACACATGCAGAACCTCCCACCTCTTTCTCTTCTCTTATCTACATCCCATTCTTCATTTTTCCTCCTTCTCTTCCTCTGCCTTCTTCACACCCAAGAGCTCAAGCAATTACCTTCCACCTTCAAGCCAACGACTCCGCTTCTACGATCCCGTGAACCCCGAAAAACAACCCGACGCCGCGCCACCTTATTGTTGTCGTCGCTCACCGTTGCTACCGTTAGCTACCGTCTTGCCGCCATTCTTACCGCCGTTGTGCCGCCGTCCGTTGTCGACATCGCTTCTTTCTGTGGTTAACACCACCACCAAAATTGTCACGTTATAAGGCAAATACCTTGTACACTATTTTTGTTCTCGTACAAGCATTTTCCTTTGACTCGTAGCAAGTAGTCTAGTTATCATCATGTTATACTGGATTGAAGATTTTCTACGTGGAAATCGTAGCCTATCGAGTCCCGAATCCAGAACATCTTACGGTTTCTCAATCGGATGTATAGATTGTGAGATATCGCGATTTTAGTACTGTCATATTATGAATTTCTGAACCTGCACGGGATTACGAACGGTATCTTGTACTGAGAATTTGACGATGTTATCGATACTGGATCGAAAAACTTTCTACATGAAAATCGTATCCCTTCGAGTCTAGATATCCGAAACATCCTACATTTTCTCAATCCGATGTATAGATTGTGAGATATCGCAGTTTTAGTATTGTGACTCTGAATTTCCAGAATGCGCGCGAAACATCGAAACCAGCGAAGAATGAATTTGTATGCATAGCTACTGTCTTTAGAATGTATCGTGTGAATATGTGTTGGAACCGGAAGAGAGTCTACTTTCTAGAATCTCTGACGGAATCGGATTTGCTTTTCTGTAACAACGGGAAAGTGAATTTGAATGCAGGTATGTCAAGTTGTCTGAAAATTCATCTCTACGGTTTTGCATATAAACCCATTACTTTTCATATTTAATGAACTGAGTGTATTATTGTTCTTGTAATAATAACTTGTATAGATATAATAGGTTGATAGAATGCATTTTATACCACTTGATAATTTATAATAACTACTCTCGATACATGTACTCGTTTTACGTCTCATGTCCATGATTACTGCCTTTGGTATTTTTCTTGATTAAACTATTTGATTACATCGTTCCACTAGTCGTACCAACTGCATGTTCATAATTAATTATAAAAGAATAACAAGCCGGGGTTATAAGGGTACGGCTTAGTAATGAACAATATAGGGGAGTATACTCGGAAGGGGGCTCGTGTTTCCCGAAATAGTTATTCTTGATTCTTGATTACACAATTCTTGATTACATAATTCTCGATTATATGATTCTGGATTATATATTTTGATACTATCGCTGGAAGACCCGAGTGCATAATCCTATAGAATTCGCTACTTAAGTCTAAACGTCAGATGATTGATATGCACCGAACTTGTGGTATGGGACACAGGATTACGTGCATTAGATAAGTTAATAAAACAGATAAACTTGAGATCTTCACTAAGCATGATTCTTGATTACATGACTCTTCGTTACGTGACTCTTGATTCATGATTACATGATTCTTGATTACATGACTCTTCGTTACATGACTCTTGATTCTTGATTACATGATTCTTGATTACATGACTCTTGATTACATGACTCTCGATCCTTGATTACATGATTATCGATTAACTGAGCCTAGGTTATCAATTGCTTGTACCTTGAAGTCTAGAATACACTAGTTACAGTTATTGCTTACATGATCATATTGTCCCAGTTCCTTGCTTCCTTCTATATTGTATTTGTACTATACTTCTTGTTTCTTCCATGTTATATCTTGTTATATTAATCTTTTTTCTGCTTGTTGCTACTTGCTGCCCGAAACTTGCTCTAACTGGAACTTTTCTATTTTTCTTTGAGTTAATAATTATACAGGTACTGATGGACCCGACGAGCAAACTCTCTAGACGATCGTTGCTGCTTCCTTACTACTTCATGTTGTTTTTCTTTCAGTCGCTATTTTATTTAGTTGTTATAGTGAACTGCTTATCATATTATTTTAATTTTGGCACCTTGTACTCCCGGGCATCTTGACCCGATATTGATGTATTATCCAAATAATGGTTATTCTATTTTCAGCTCATGTGATTATTATATTTGCCTGCGTGAATGTGTTATAAAGATCTTGTTGAGCTTATAATTTTACAGCTTATGGATGATGTATATCATTCGCTGGGCCTCAGTTGCATGCCTGTATTTCCGTATAGTGGGAAGCGGGGCGTGACAAGTAGCGACAAGCAGAAAATTGGGTAATATAACAAGATATAACACGGAAGAAATAAGAAGTAGTAGTGCAAATACAATATAGAAGGAAGCAAAGAACTGGGACAATATGATCATGTAAGTAATAACTGTAACTAGTGTATTCAAGACTTCAAGGTATAAGCAATTGATAACCTAGGCTCAGTTAATCGATAATCATGTAATCAAAGATCGAGAGTCATGTAATCAAGAATCATGTAATCAAGAATCGAGAGTCATGTAATCAAGAGTCATGTAATCAAGAATCAAGAGTCATGTAATGAAGAGTCATGTAATCAAGAATCATGCTTAGTAAAGATCTCAAGTTTATGTGTTTTATTAACTTATCTAATGCACGCAATCCTGTGTTCCATACCACAAGTTCAGTGCATATCATTCATGTGACGTTTAAACTTAAGTAGTGAATTCTATAGGATTATGTACTCGGGTCTTCCAGTGATAGTTTCAAGACATGTAATCATGAATCATGTAATCAAGAATTATGTAATCAAGAATTGTGTAATCAAGAATCAAGAATCACTATTTCGGAAAACACGGGGCCCCTTCCGAGTATACTCCCCTATATTGTCCACTATTAAGCCGTACCCTTATAACCCCGGCTTGTTATTCTTTTATAATTAATTATGAACATGCAGTTGGTACGACTAGTGGAACGATGTAATCAAATAGTTTAATCAAGAAAAATACCAAAGGCAGTAATCATGGACATGAGACGTAAAACGAGTACATGTATCGAGAGTAGTTATTATAAATTATCAAGTGGTATAAAATGCATTCTATCAACCTATTATATCTATACAGGTTATTATTACAAGAACAATAATACACTCAGTTCATTAAATATGAAAAGTAATGGGTTTATATGCAAAACCGTAGAGATGAATTTTTAGACAACTTGACATATCTGCATTCAAATTCACTTTCCCGGTGTTACAGAAAAGCAAATCCGATTCCGTCAGAGATTTTAGAAAGTAGACTCTCTTCCGGTTCCAACGCATATTCACACGATACATTCTAAAGACAGTAGCTATGCGTACAAATTCATTCTTCGCTGGTTTTGATGTTTCGCGCGCATTCTGAAAATTCGGAGTCACAATACTAAAACTGCGATATCTCACAATCTATAAATTGGATTGAGAAACTGTAGGATGTTTCGGATATCTAGACTCGAAGGGCTACGATTTTCATGTAAAAATTTTTTTGATCCAGTGTTGGGAACATGGTCGAATTCTTAGTACAAGAGACCGGTTAGTGATCCCGTGCAGGTTCAGAAATTCACGATATGCCAGTACTAAAACCGCGATATCTCATAATCTATACATCTGATTGAGAAACCATAATATGTTTCGGATATTTAGACTCGAAGAGCTACAATTTTCATGTGGAAAGTTTTTCGATCCAATGTTGTAAACTTGGTCAAATTCTCAGTACAAGAGTCCGGTTAGTGATCCCGTGCAGGTTCATAAATTTACGATATGACAGTACTAAAATCGCGATTTCTCACAATCTATACATTCGATTGAGAAACCGTAAAATATTCTGGATTCGGGACTCGATGGGCTACGATTTTCATGTAGAAAATCTTCAATCCAGTATCAGGAACATGATCGAATTCTTAGTGTAAGGTCAAAAAATTTAGAGATAGTAAGGTTGAATATTCGATATACGATAACACGATTCGAAATGTGTTAATGGTTCACTCTTGAGTTGATATAGCATGAAACAAGTGACTAGAATGGAATTTGACAATAAAACATGATGATAACTAGACTACCTACCACGAGTCCAAGGAAAATATTTGTACGAGAACAAAAAGAGTGTACAAGGTACTTGTCTTATAACGTGACGATTACGGTGGTGGTGTTAACCACGGAAAGAAGAAGTGACGTCGGCAACGGACGGCGGCACAACGTCGGCATGACGGTAGCGAGCGAGCAATGGTAGCAACAGTGATGAGCAACAACAACAACGAGGAGATGGCGCAGCGTCAGGTTATTTTTCGGGGTTCACGGGGTCGTAGAAATGGAGTCGTCGGCTCGAAGGTGGAAGGTGAATTGGAGCTCGGGTGCTGGCTTGGGCTCTCGGGTGTGAATAAGACAAAGGAAGAGAAGGAGAAGTGAAGAATGAGACGTAGAGATGAGGGTGGCGTGTAATATGTGCATGTATATATATAAGAGAGAGAAAGAGATGGGAGGTTCTGCATGTGTGTGTGTGTGTGTGTGTGTGTATATATATATATATATATATATATATATATATATATATATATGGTAAAAGGAATATGAGCAACTTGCTCATTTAGTAAATGAGCAATTGATTATGTGGCATGCATGTGATACATTGGACAACTAACCCTTTTAAGGATTTTCCAATCACATACATGCCACATCATCAATTGCTTATTTACTAAATGAGCAAGTTGCTCATACCCCTTTTTCCCATATATATATATATATATATATATATATAGAGAGAGAGAGAGAGAGAGAGAGAGAGAGAGAGAGAGAGAGAGAGACAGAGAGAGAGAGAGAGAGAGAGAGAGAGCTTTCTTCCGTTGCAAACGGGTCGGAAGCGGGTCTGTTCGCACCGACCCGTGCGAACTTCGATCTGGACCGTCCAAATTTTTTTAATAAAATTTTGCCTTAACCCATTGTTCGAAAGGACGGATTATGGCAAATTTTTATTTAAAAAAATCGCCTTAACCCGTCCTTCCCAAGAACGGGTTAAGGCTATCTATATTCATTTGTATTTCCATTCTGTTCGTCTTCTTCGGCGATTGCTCTTCGCACTTCTTCTTTCTTCGACGAACCCAACGGAAAAAAACCCTAATCCTTCATCTAAACCCAAATCCTTCGTCGAAAACCCAAATCGAGTCCACTTACGCCCGCTCCCCCTCCTCCTAATTACAAAATCGAAACCCTACCTTCTCTTCCCCTCTTCGATACGAAATCGAAACCCTAGTTCTCTTCCAAATCGATTGTTTGGCTTGATTTGGACCTATTTTGTAAGGTATACACTAATTCTTTACCTCAATAATCTACATTTGTATTATTTTTTTGAATTTGTGTGTAGTAAATTATTTAGAAATTGGGAAAAAATTTATATGCATTAGTAGATTTTAGATGTAGAATCGGGTTGACTTCAAGTATATTCAATTGCCGAATTATGTTGCTTGCGTAGGTAATTTGTAGAATTAGAATTGTATATACAAAATTAGTTAGAAACTTTTCAGTGCGGTTATGGTTGAAAACCCTGCAAACGACCGTGAAAAAATACGAAACTTTCCAAATAGGTTCGTCGCACGTAGTACAAGCCACCCCAAGTTGTAGAAGCGAGTTTCGACTCACGGTTCGAGAGATACGGCCGCGTATCGCTTTCGGTTGAAAAAAACCAAGTAAAGCGGTATACAGCCGTATCTCCCGAACCATGACTCGAAACTCGCTTCTACAAATTCGGGTGGCTTGCCCTACGTGAATTGGACCTAGTCGAAAAGTTTTATAATTTTCGGATGCCATTTGCGCGGTTTTCTCAACATCCTCGCTTGAGAATTTTTCCACTTAGAATTTTGTAAGTGCGGTTAGAGTTGAAAACCCCTCAAACGAAATCCAAAAAAATTGAAACTTTGCGAGTTGGTTGGTGTCCACTATGAGAAGCTAACCCAACTTGTAGAAGTGAGTTTCGACTCACGGTTCGAGAGATACGGCCGCGTATCGCTTTCGGTTGAAAAAAACCAAGTATAGCGTTGCACAGCCGTATATCGCAAACCATGACTCGAAACTTACTTCTACAAGTTCGGGTGGCTTGCCCTACATGAATTTGACCAAGTCGGAAAGTTTTATAATTTTTGGATGCCGTTAGTGCGGTTTTCTCAACTTCTTCGCATGAGAGTTTTTTGACTTAGAATTTTGTAAGTGCGGTTAGATTAGATTTGAAAACCCTTCAAACGATATCCAAAAATTTTGAAACTATGCTAGTTGGTTGGTGTCCCCTACGAGAAGCCAACCCAAGTTGTAGAAGCGAGTTTCGACTCACAGTTCGAGAGATACGGCCGCGTATCGATTTCGGTTGAAAAAAACAAGTAAAGCGATACACGGCCGTATCTCCCGAACCGTAACTCGAATCTCGCTTCTACAAGTTCGGGTGGCTTGCCCTACGTGAATTCGACCAAGTCGGAAAGTTTTATAATTTTCGGATGCCCTTTGTGTGGTTTTCTTTAATTCCTCGCATGAGAAGTTTATGACTTAGAATTTTGTAAGAGCGGTTAGATTAGAAAACCCTTCAAACGACCTCCAAAAAATATGAAACTTTACGAGTTGGTTGGTGTCCGATATGAGAAGCCAACCCAATTTGTAGAAGTGAGTTTCGACTCACGGTTCGAGAGCTACGGCCGCGTATCGCTTTTGGTTGAAAAAAATCAAGTAAAGCGGTAGACGACCGTATCTCGCAAACCGTGACTCGAAACTCGCTTCTACAAGTTCGGATGGCTTGCCCTACGTGAATCCGACCAAGTTGGAAAGTTTTAAAATTTTCGGATGCCGTTTGTGCAGTTTTCTTAACTTTCTCGCATTACAAGTTTTAGACTTAGAATTTTCTAAGTGCGGGTAGATTAGAAAACCCTTCAAACGACCTCCCAAAAATACGAAACTTTGCGAGTTAGTTGGTGTCCCCTATGAGAAGCCAAACCAACTTGTAGAAGTGAGTTACGACTCGCGGTTCGAGAGATACGGCCGCGTATCGCTTTTGGTTGAAAAAAAACCAAGTAAAGCGGTAGACGGGCGTATCTCACAAACCGTGACTCGAAACTCGCTTCTACAAGTTCGGGTGGCTTGCCCTACGTAAATTGGACATAGTCGGAAAGTTTTATAATTTTCGGTTGCGGTTTGGGCGGTTTTCTTCAATTCCTCAAATGAGAAGTTTTTGACTTAGAATTTTGTAAGTGCGGTTAGATTAGAAAACCCTTCGAACGATCTCCAAAAAATACGAAACCTTGCGAGTTGGTTGGTGTCACCTACGAGAAGCCAGCCCTAGTTGTAGAAGTGAGTTTCGACTCATGGTACGAGAGATACGGACGCGTATTGTTGGATCCTGTAGGCGAGACAACAAACACTAGAGGGGGGGTGAATAGTGTTAATAAAAAAAACTGCGGAAATTTTCTTCGGTGCAGTCGACTTGGTTGTGAACCAGTCGACTGATATGACCAAATTTAAGCAAAAACAGCAACTCTGTGCAGTCGACTTATAGATGAGACAGGCGACTGAAGACACAATGAAAAGTACAACTTATACGACACTGACCAGTCGACTGATAGTGCAAGGAGTCGACTGTCCAGACAACTTTTGCAGAACTTTAAGTAAACAAAAGTAAATACAAAGTCAAGACAACCAATCACAGAGTACACAAGATATATCCTGGTTCGGTCCTCCCGACCTACATCCAGTCCCCAAGCAACCCACTTGAGATTTCCACGATTCTTGAAAAAAGTTTACAAGAATACCCTACGGCGTTAAGACAACAACCTTGTCTAACCCGTAGTCCTTTCTCTCAACCAGAGAAAGCAGACCCACTCTACTACCAAGAGTGAAACAAACCGACTCTACAACCTAGAGTCAAAAACCACTCTCCAACCGAGAGCAAAAAGAACAAGAAAGACTTTACAGTCAACCTATAGCCTTGCTGGTGTATTGTGTTGTTGCACGTGGCTAAAAACAAGGTCGACTTCTATACCCATTCCAGAACAGAATCGTTGTTATACTGGACTGAATGTAGAGAACCAAAGAATTTGAACTTGAAAGCTTTTTCTCACTTTTCACTTGAAATTTCTCAAAGAGTGCTCGGTATCTTAAAAAGTTGTTGTTAGATCTTTTCAGTGAGATCTGAACTCTATTTATAGAGTTAGATCTCCTGGACGTTGGGGGACAGTTATTCCAACTGTCAACCAACGGATCTTTAGCTTTTGATTTTGAAAAATCAATTTTTGAAAACAGAAAACAGTCAAAAGCACTCGAACAGTCGACTGGGTTGCCATATGAGTCGACTGGTCAGAGTTTGAATAAATTTAAACAGTTTTGTACTGTCAGTCGACTGCCAGAGGTATCAGTCGACTGGTACTCAACAGTTAAATTACTTCAAACTGTTTTGACTCTTTTGGGGTTTTTGAAAAACACACATTATGAAATTGTGAGTGTATGTGTGTGTGACAAGGCTTTACAATCAGACTAAGACTCAACAAAAGTAAAAATACAATGTTTTACAAGACACAACAATTTGACACATTTGAGCTTGAAGTCTTGAGTCTTGAATCTTGATTTGAGTCTTGAGTCTTTAAGCGAAGCTTTGGCCATTGTCTCTTATTTGGAGCTTTTGTGCTCGATCATTTGTTCAGCTGTATAATAGTAGGTCCTTTGTGTATAGCACCTGTAACTTTAGCATTGATACATGTGCAGTGTGTTGTGATCATCAAAATCAAGAATCAACATTCTCCCCCTTTTTGATTATGAAAACACAATAGCTGATAATAACAGATAATATACAAGCATAGTAATGATATGCTCCCCCTATTAAAAACACATCATGCATACAGATAAAAATGTATCTTAAAAACATGTATCAGTCGACTTAAAAGTATATCAGGCGACTGATCAGAAAACACATACATAGTAAAATCACAATCACAAATAATAATAATCACAGATGCAGCAGTCGACTTATATGCCTGTAGCCAGTCGACTGACCAGAGATATTTTCAATACACAGAATCAAATACTTAAGAGGAAATCTCTCCCCCTTTGTCATCAACAAAAAACACAAAAAGAAATAGTCTTTTGCATAGAAAACATAGAAATAAACTAAGAAATGTCTCATACATAATTGAGTTCATTAAGACAAAAATAGAAAATTACATAATAGAAAAAATAAAAGTCTTCAATTGTCCTCATCGGAGTCTTCATCGGCATCGTGAGAAGGAGGACGAAATTGAGAATGGAAAAGATCAGTTTTGGAATCAATGGTGTGAAGCTGGGTATCCACAGTCTCTGAATGTTTCATGAGATAAGTGACACAATCATAGAGAGTACGTGGATCATCATAGTTAGCTTGTGGAAGAGATGGAACAGAAGAGGCAGAAGGTCTAGAAGGTCGAGCAGTAGAACCTAAAGGAGCTTGAGAAAGTGGAGGAGACCTAGGGGCTGTTCTAGGAGGAGGATCAAGAAGTTTCATACGTGCTAAACTAGCACGATCGAAACACTCATAGTGCGTAACGACATTGGTCTCGGAATCGAGATCAATACCGAAAGCTGCAAAGGCACGAGTGAGAAGCCCACCGAAAGGTAAGAAGTGGGTGTGGTTTTGTTCAAATTTTGAAAAGATAACACGACCCCAATTTATAGCAATTTTATCAAACATTGCATAAACAGCTTTTTGTAATTCCAGAGAGTACTGGTCATAACTTCATCTTTTGGGAAGGATGTTATAGGCTAGTATTCTGGCTACAAGCTTAGCAATAGGAGTAATACTTTTGCTAGTCATTGGAGGTCCGTGATTTGGCAAAAATATTTTAGATAAGATAGATGCATCATCAAGGATAATATCATTTAGATCTAATCCTCTGTCATCATTACCCATTATGAGATTGATTCTCTCGGGTGTGAGTGTCATTTTAACATTTTTTACAGATGAGCGGATAACTACATCCCCATCTTTCTTTTGTACAACCCTCATATTAGTGTAAAACAAATAGATGAGTTGGGGATAATAGTTAGGTTGATTAACTAAGGATAGATATTCATAAAGGCTACTATTTTGAAACAGTGGAACAAGATTAAATGGAGCAAGATCATCAAAATTAACATATCTCCCGGGGAAGATGACAATGGTACACATAAGGTACCATCGTTCAAGAAGATCGGGACTCAATAGAAATTGAGAATAATCTAGGGATGAAGAACTAGCATCACCATGAGTTCGTTTAGATCTTTTGGGTGCCATTGGAAAGAAGTGAGGGAAGGATTTTACCAAAGAAATTGGAGAGAGAAACAATCGATCATACACCAGGGCAGCAGGCGACTTCTTCTTCTTCTCTGGCTTAGGGTTTCAGATTTGGGGTAAAAGTAAAAGAGGATGGAGGCTGTGAAAGAGGGTTTTAACTGAGGGCAGACGGCTGAGATCAAAGAGGGAAGAAAGCGACGGTTGAGATAAGAGGTCATGGGTGAAAAAGAAATGAATTTTATCTCAAAAGCTGCGATGAATAGTCGCTGAAGACATTTGAACTCGCGACAGTCGACTGGTAGGGTATATTAGTCGACTTAGTCGAGAAGAAAAAAAATGGGTATTTATATCTGCTGAGCAGTCGACTGGTATAAGGACCAGGCGATTGGTCAGAGAACAAAAATAGGTATGTTTGAAAATACAGTATAGTCGACTTATTGAAAACACAGTCGACTTAACAGAAACAATTTTCAACAAATATCAATAAAATCACAAATTCCAAGTTCTCTTCTTAAGTTAATGAAAGTATCTTCTTTAAGGGGTTTGGTAAATATGTCTGCTACTTGTTTATCAGTAGAGATAAAGTCTAAAGATATATCTCCTTTTAAAACATGATCACGTAGAAAATGATGTCGAATATCAATATGTTTCGTACGTGAATGTTGAATCGAATTTTTAGATAAATTAATTGCACTGGTATTATCACACATAATTGAAGGTTTTTCAAATGAAATACCATAATCTAATAAAGTTTATTTCATCCACAAGATTTGTGCACATGCCAAACTTGCAGCGATATACTCAGCTTCTGTGGTTAATAGGGATACGGAATTTTGCTTTTTACTGCACCAAGAGACTAGGGAATGTCCCAAAAAGTGACATGTACCACTCGTGCTCTTGCGATCAGTTTTGCTTCCAGCAAAATCAGCATCGCTATATGACAGAAGTTGAAAATTATCGGTGCGTGGATAAAATAAACCATATTCAGATGTGCCTTTAATATATCTTAAAATTCATTTCACTGCTTTTAAATGAGACTCTTTAGGACTCGATTGATATCTAGCACATAAGCATATGCTCAACATAATATCTGGTCTACTTGCGGTAATATATAAGAGTGAACCGATCATACCTCAATAGAGTTTTTGATCAACACTCTTACCTAATATATCTTTGTCAAGAGTAGTAGTAGTAGCCATAGGTGTGGATTTACTACTAGTACTTTCCATGTTAAAACGTTTGAGTAATTCCTTTGCATATTTTCCTTGATTGATAAATATGCCACTTGAGGACTGCTTAATTTGAAGTCCAAGAAAATAATTGAGTTCACCCATGTGACTCATCTCAAATTCGTTTTTCATGGTATTAGCAAACTCTTGACATAGATTATTATTAGTAGAACCAAAAATTATATCATCAACATATATTTGTATGATTAAGATATCATTCTTAACTCTTTTGATAAACAACGTAGTGTCTACTTTACCTATTTCAAATCCTGTTTCTAAAAGAAAAGTTTTCAAACGATCATACCAAGCACGAGGTGCTTGTTTAAGACCGTATAAAGCCTTTTTCAATTTATAAACACGATTTGGAAATTGTTCATGTTCAAAACCTGGTGGTTGTTTAACATAAACATTTTCTTTAATAAACCCATTAAGAAAAGCACTTTTAACATCCATTTGATAAAGTATAAAATTCATGAAACAGGCAAAAGATAATAAAATACGAATAGATTCTAGTCTAGCAACAGGAGCATATGTTTCATCAAAATCTATACCTTCTTCTTGATTATACCCTTGAGCAACTAATCTAGCCTTGTTCCTTACAACTTGTCCTGATTCATCTAACTTATTTTTAAATACCCATTTGGTACCAATAATAGTCTGATCAGGAGGTCGAGGAACTAAATCCCATACATCATTCCTTATAAATTGGTTTAGTTCATCTTGCATGGCATTCATCCAATATTCATTCTCACAAGCATCTTGTATATTTTTCGGTTCAAAATCCGACAAGAATGCTGTATGAGAAATCATATTAATATGTGAACGTGTCTGAATACCATGGGAGATGTCACCAATTATTAAGTCATGAGGATGATCTTTAACTTCAACAAATGACTTTGGTAAAGTTGAAGATATCACAATAGGATCAGTCGACTGGACAGGTTCTTCAGTCGACTGCTTTGCTTCAGTCGACTGGAAGTCCTTATCAGTCGACTTATCAGTCAGATTAGTTTGCTCTAAAGATTTAATCACATTATCTAAAGGTGATGAATCAATTTCATCATCTTTATTTAAAGTTGATGAAGGCAGAGATTCATCGAATGAAACATGCATTGATTCTTCAATAGTCATTGTAGACTTATTGAAAATTCTATATGCTTTACTCCTATTTGAGTATCCTAAAAAGATACCCTCATTAGATCTAGGATCAAATTTGTCTAAATTATCTTTTGTGTTTAGAATAAAACACTTACAACCAAATGTCTTAAAGTAAGAAACTTTAGGAATTTTATTAAAAAATAACTCATAACAAGTCTTCTTTAGCTTAGGTCTTATAAGAATTCTATTTAAAACATAACAAGCTGTAGCAACAGCTTCAGCCCAAAAATGCTTTGGTAAATTGCTTTCAACAAGCATAGTACGTGCGCATTCTTGCAAAGTCCTATTTTTGCTTTCAACCACTCCATTTTGTGGTGAAGCTCTAGGAAATGCAAATGAATGTGTTATACCATTCTTGTTGCAATATTCTGTAAATGTTTCATTCTCAAATTCTCCACCATGATCACTTCTAATAGTGACTATGGTTAGAGATTTTTTATTTTAAATACGTTTACAAAAATGTGCAAATTCATCAAAAGCATCATTTTTATGTTTTAAAAAGAATGTCCAAGTGAATCTTGAAAAATCATCTACTAAAACAAATACATATCTACTTTTATTTAAAGAAGCAACTCTAGCAGGGCCAAATAAATCCATATGGATTAATTCGAGTGGTCTACTAGTAGAAATTACTTCTTTTGTTTTAAAAGTGGATTTGATTTGTTTTCCTAGTTGACATGCATCACATAACTTATCCTTTTTAAAGGATAGTTTTGGCAGTCCTTTAACTAGGTTATATTTAGATAATTTTGAGAGATTTTTCATGTTCACATGTCCAAATCTTCTATGCCATAGCCAAGATTCATTGTTAGAGGCTATTAAACAAAAATCATTTGATAGTTCAATTGAATTCAAACATAATTCATAAATATTATTTTTACGAAAACCTTGAAAAATAACATTTTGCATAGTAGAGTCATAAATCAAGCATGCATCTTTTTCAAATACTATTTTATACATCACATAATTGACTAATGCTTAAAAGATTATGCTTTAAACCACTAACTAATAATACATTTTCTATGGTTGGGTTAGAAGTTTTACCGACTATGCCGATACCTATGACTTTGCCTTTGTTGTTATCTCCAAAGGTGATAGTTCCTCCATCTATGCTTTGAATGGTGGATAGCAGGTTGGCATGTCCTGTCATATGTTTTGAACACCCGCTGTCTAGTATCCAGCGTTCTTTCTTGGGTACCTATAAAAAATTCAAGGTAAATATGGTACCCTTTTTATTGGGTCCAAAACATATTAGTTTGGGGGAAACCAAACCCATGAAGAGTTTGATCTTTCTCCATAAGCAGGAATATAATTAATAGAATTACATACATTTGATACATATGAAGTAATATACGCAATTCTGTCATTCTGATTTAAGCTGACTGGAACCCATACAAACTTGTTCTGTCCAGTCGACTTAACAGTGTCCTTCAGTCGACTGCTAGTGTGTGTCAGTCGACTGTATGATACACTAGGTCGACTTATATGAGGTTTTGATCTCGTTGAATAAGATTCAATTCCTCTGGACAGACGACTGGTAGATTGGTTCAGTCGACTTAACCGAACAGTAGACTTGCTTTTATCACTTATATTAACAACCTTAGGCTTTTCAAAAAATTCATACAACTTGTGTGTAACACTAGAAATAGATGCTGATTTATTTATACTAATGTTTTTAGCAGGAGATTCTTTTATAGAAGAATTTTTAAAACCAAGACCATATTTTTGACTAGATTTTACTTGATGATGAAGCACATCATTTAAATTCTCTTTGCCTTTGTTAAACTTAGATACATTCTTTGATATCTCTTCGTAATTCTTTTTGAGAGATTCAAGATCAGTATCTAAACTTGCAATGCGAGAATTTAAAGATTTTACTTCCTTATCAAGGTTAAGATTTTCTTGAGTAAGTGTTTGATTCACTTTCTCTAGATTCTTAACTCTAATCTTTTCCTTTTTTAACTCTTGAAATATTTCATTAAAAGCATCAAGAAGATCTTCTGAGTCGTAATCATTACTTACATGATCTTGTGAAGCCATGAAGCACATGTTTGCCACTTCATTGTTTTCATCCGTTTCTTCTTCGGAAGACGAATCACTATCATCTCATGTAGCTTGATAGGCCTTCTTGTTCTTAGCAAACTTATTCTTTGAATATTTATCCTTTTTGAAGTTGGATGGTTTTCCCTTGTTCTTTGCATTTTCAAGGGGACAATCCTTCTTCATGTGTCCTGTTTTATTGCACCTGAAACATGTAGGAGGGTCATTAGAATCTCTATTTTTAGAATTAAACTTACCCTTCTTTAAGAATTTTTTGAATTTTCGGGTGAACATTGCTATCTCCTCTTCATCTTCTTCCTCATCTTCCGAGTCTGTCATGGCTTTAAAAGCCAATGATTTCTTCTTTGCTTGGTGAGATTCTGTATCCTTCTTTCGATCTTCAAGTTGGACCTCGTATGCCATGAGATTGTCCACAAGATTCTCGAGAGAAAGTTGTGACAAGTCATTTGCTTCCTCTATTGCCGTGGTCTTCTTCTCCCACGATGCCACGACGGCGAGTCAGTGCTCGAAATTGCAGGCCATTGAAAAGGATCGTCTCCTTGGGTGGGCAATTGCTGAAGTTGGCAGACTGACCGTTCAGGGAGGAGACGGTGGGCGGCGGATGAGCAGGAGATGTGTAGCGCCCTGAATTTCTAATATGATAACTTAGAAAATACGTGGCACAATCCCAGCATCAACTTCAATGTAATAGTACACATAGCCCAAAAACACAAATAGTTTTATTCCAAACTTTTATTACAATAATCTTTTTCAAACACAGCGGAAATACAAACACCTTGAATTACAACATTCTTTTTACAACACTTCTTTTACACAAGGCTCTATTACATTAGTTTATCTCAAAACTATCTTAAGCATCCAACCTCCAAGCACTAGGCAACAACCTGCAACACATGAGGCTAGAGATGATCCCTAACCCCCAAAACTAAAGGGGTCAGCCATAAATGGTGTGAGTGATATAAACAACAACAAAATAAACAATAAGCATGGATTCTTAAACAACATGTAATGAACGAGAGAAGCAAATACTGAACATGTATTGTGAAGTAGAAATGACAGGAAAACATGAAAACATCAAATGTAGCTTAACTAAGTGTTAGAAGCAGAAAACAGGAAACTCATGCATAAAATTAAGTCAAGAAAACAACACCACCGATCAGATACCCGTTTATCAGTCACTCTCAACACCGCAGATTGGATACCCGGTTATCAATCACTATCAGTGATTCTCAACACCGCAGAGTATACCCAACCCCAGAGATCAATAACTCTCAACACCGTAGAATATACCCATCTATCAATCAATCTCAATACCACAAATCGGATACCCGGTTATCAGTCACTCTCAACACTGCAGATTGGATACCCGGTTATCAATCACTATCAGTGATTCTCAACACCGCAGAGTATACCCAACCCCAGAGATCAATGACTCTCAACACCGCAGAATATACCCATCTATCAATCAATCTCAATACCACAAATCGGATACCCGGTTATCAGTCACTCTCAATACCGCAGATTGGATACCCGGTTATCAATCACTATCAGTGATTCTCAACACCGCAGAGTATACCCAACCACAGAGATCAATGACTCTCAACACCGCAGAATATATCCATCTATCAATCAATCTCAATACAACAAATCGGATACCCGGTTATCAGTCACTCTCAACACCGCAGATTGGATACCCGGTTATCAATTACTATCAGTGATTCTCAACACCACAGAGTATACCCAACCCCAGAGATCAATGACTCTCAACACCGCAGAATATACCCATCTATCAATCAATCTCAATACCACAAATCGGATACCTGGTTATCAGTCACTCTCAACACTGTAGATTGGATACCCGGTTATCAATCACTATCAGTGATTCTCAACACCGCAGAGTATACCCAACCCCAGAGATCAATGACTCTCAACACCGCAGAATATACCCATCTATCAATCAATCTCAATACCACAAATCGGATACCCAGTTATCAGTCACTCTCAACACTGCAGATTGGATACCCGGTAATCAATCGCTATCAGTGATTCTCAACACCGCAGAGTATACCCAACCCCAGAGATCAATGACTCTCAACACCGCAGGATATACCCGATAATTAATCACTCTCAACACCGCAGATCGGATACCCAATTATCAGTCACTATCAGTGACTCTCAATACCACAGATTATACCCGACCCCAGAGATCAGTGACTCTCAATATGTCCATAATTCACTAATCCATCGTTAAACGGTCAAAGGAGAAATCTCTCCACTCAACAAACCCAAGTCTTTAATAAATTCCATAATCCAAATCAATAAAATATATTGAAAACATATGTTCTATAGAAGAATAATATTTATAAGGGTAGGTTATAGATCCAAAACGTTTAAAGAAATAGTCGTTTAAAGAATATCAAAACACCTTAGAAAAGTATTAGTACCAGACGACTGCAAAAGGTCGCCAGTCGACTGTCCAGAGGAAAATTCAGTAATTTTAAGAAAATAAGTTAAGTATTATAAGTTGACTTATAAAAATCATAAGTCGACTTACCAAAAACATAAGTTGACTTACAAAAGTCATAAGTCGACTTACCAAAAACATAAGTCGACTTACCAGAGGGAAATTCCAGAAATCTTTAAGAAAGTATTCTAAGTGTCATAAGTCGACTTGTAAAGTCATAAGTCGACTTAAAAGATAATATAAGTCGACTTAATAAGTCATAAGTCGACTTACCAGAGAAAAATCTACGATAACTTTGAAAAATAAATTCTAAGTGTACCAGTCGACTGAAAAGGGTCTAAGTCGACTGTCCAGAGCGGATTTTCAAGAAAACTAAAGATACAGCAGCTGGGTCGTACTAGTCGACTGAAAAGTCTACCAGTCGACCGCCGACCTTCAGTCTGCAAGGTTTTGGTTGTTCATGATAATCAAGATTAGGGTTTTCCAAAGCAATCATGGTTTACTAAAATAATTTGTATTCAAATAAAACGATAATCTCAAATAATCCTCATTATGGATACGTTTTTTCAAATCAACCAATATCTCAAAACTCAATTCTTATGTTCTAAACTCCTAATTCTTCCATTAGGATTTCTCAATACTGAATTTCTTTCACAACTCAAAACCAAAATCTGATTTGTAATCGCGAGATCCAGATGTTCATCCATCCAATCCCTTATTTTCTTAATCATACTCAAATCTTAACATGCTTTCAAGCAATAAAGAATTCATTAATCAAGATCTACTAAACGTTCATAGATTTCACATACATAATACAAATAACAACTATTGCATCGTTCACATACAAGATACACTAAATAAACAAAGATGTCGAAACAAAACATCACACAATCATTCACATAAATCAATCAACAAAACAAAGTTCATATCACTCACCTTAGAATGAAGAAATCCGACAAGAAAGTCTCCCTTTTGTGAGATCCAAAATCCCCCTCTTCAATCACCAAGAAAATAAAAGATATAATAAAATTTGAGTTGTGCAGCGAATGACGGCTGCAAACCCTTTTTATATAGGCCGGAAATAAAGATTTAGGGTTTTGGAAATGCATTTGCAAATAGTCCTCCCAAATTATAAACTTACATATATAACTCTATTCTTGGAAACTCAAATAAAAATCATTTAAATTAGGATTTAAAAGTAAAATATACTCATTAATCTCAATTGGTACAGTTCAAAATGTCCAGAAAATACATTTTGCATTTTAACCCCTGAAAACGACAAATATGCAAAAAGGTCCTTCTTTTCTCAAAAATTGCAAATAGATCCAATTAATTTCAGAAAAATCTGAAAAAATAATAAATAATTTCCAAATATTAAATAATGATTTTTCATGAAGAAAACTTGACTTTTGAACCTCTCAAGAAAATATTTGCACGTGTTTTGCACGTGCAAAAAGATAACTCTTTAGAAAATATTTATTAAATCTCCAGAAAATCATTTTAATTCATTTTCAAATATTTAAAATAATATTTGAAAATACGGGGTTCTCCTTGCCCCAGTACTCAGAAAATTTTAGTATTTTTTTTAGAATACAAATTAGATATTATGTAGTACAGCTGCCCACCACAGGCTGCCTCTCAAAAGGTGGTTAACCAATTAGGTGACTCTTGATCCTTGGCAATTATATTTATACTCAAACTATTTTTGTACACATCCCATGTGGGACTATATTTCTCAAATCCTTTCACAAATCTCCTCAATCCCGTGTACATAGTGTACACGTCATTCAGTAGCAGTCGACTGCTAGGTATACCAGTCGACTGTTCGGTTGAAATACGGGGTTCTACATACACCCCACCTTAGAAATCAGCGTCCTCGCTGAGTACGGGACACACATCTAGTGTAGGATCCGCCTTTCTAGCACCCTGCCTATCCGGAGAATCATCTCCCTGCCTATCCGGAGAATTACCTCCCTGCCGTGTACCCCACGAATTGTGCAGATACACCCGGTGTGTCGAAAGTCGGCTCTGATACCATTTTGTAACGCCCCGCCCCAGTACTCAGACAATTTTAGTATTTTTTTTAGAATACAAATTAGATACTATGTAGTACAACTGCCCACCACAGGCTGCCTCTCAAAAGGTGGTTAACCAATTAAGTGACTCTGATCCTGGGCAATTATATTTATACTCAAACTATTTTTGTACACATCCCATGTGGGACTATATTTCTCAAATCCTTTCACAAATATCCTCAATCCCGTGTACATAGTGTACACGTCATTTAGTAGCAGTTGACTGCTAGGTGTAGCAGTTGACTGCTAGGTATACCAGTCGACTGTTCGGTTGAAATACGAGGTTCTACAAGATGACATGGCTAACGGCGGTGGCGAAGGGGTGGAGGCGGTGGCCAAGATGGAGGAGGGAAGCAGATTGGAAGGGGAGAGGAGAAGGGAAGGTGGAAGTAAGATGGAAGAGCTTTTTAGGGTTTGGGTGAGGGGTTTCCGATTTGGGGTTTTGAGAGAGACAGGGTGGGGGGAGAATGAAATTAGAAATTGGGATTTTGGTGGGAATTAAAAGTGTTCTATCCCGTCTATACCCACACTTTACTACACGTCTGTAGGTATATGATGGCTATACCCACGGTTTTAGTGATCCGTCACTGCAGGTGTCCGTTGGTATATGGAAAATTTCTTGTAGTGCAGCCCACATCCAGAATTCAAACTCGGCTCAAACCAAGTACGTTTTTTTTTCTATAACTATATGTTCGTATTTGATTATCTCATAATAGTTTTATATTAGGATTTATGGTTGCTACATAATGGGAATAGATCATTTGTTTAATTATATATATATATATATATATATATATATATATATATATATATATATATATATATATATATATATATATATATATATCCAATTAACCGATTATTCACTAATCGCTCCTAGGCCGATTAGTTTCAAAATCTAATTTTAACTGCCTAGTATATATATCATACTCATAAATATGCACATACACTTGGAAATATGGGGTATTACATACAATTCAAATTCTTTAACTCTTGTGAGGGGCGTTCATCATTTATATAGATTATCGACATCATAATAGCTACACCAACTCGAGCTTATGGAAAATGATTTGGTGGATGTTAACTTTCTAATTTGTTCCTGTAGATTTTGCATGCTAGATAATCTATATAAATTGGGTATTCATGCTTAGATTATGTGTTGATTGTTTTTTAGATTATTTGTTGTTAGTTAATTGTGTGAAAGTACGATATGACTAACTTAGAAACATTTTTATAATTTTTGTCCTGAGTTTGTCTCACTTCAGAAAATCATTTCTCTTTAGTTAGATGGAATCTAAAGCTAAATTTTTATGTGTATGTTGTATATGTCTTGAACATATCCTCAAAATTTCATGATTTTTGAATGTCATTTAGTATTTTAAATAAATCCGAACTTAGTACTGGTTGGCAGTTTTATTTAGTTTCTAAAAAATTATAGACCTTCCGGTTTTTTATCTTTTTAACCCCTTATATGCAATATTTTGAGGAAACTCAGAACTAAGAATTTGAAGTAGATTCATTAATCTTTCTTTCGAGTCTAAGAAATCAATTATTCATGAAGTATGAGATTTTAGGTGATTTTTATTAGTAAGAGATGTAGTTTCTGGAATCTGAACCTACTGATTTGCAAATAGATTTTGACGAATTAATTGTGGATGAATTTTAATGATCTTAACTAGAAAGTTATAGTAGACTCCTTTATGTTTTATATGAAACTAAGAAATCCATTTTCTGATAAGTATATTAATTTATATGATTTTTGAAAGTCCTTTGAGTTTTGCCCAAAGATAGTTGAACATTCAAATAGTGGATTCTATATATGTAAATATTTTGATGCAAAATAAAAAAAGCATATTCTATATATACAACATTATTTCTTTCATTTCTCTTTACTAATTCACTGAAATCTCTCTAGTATCTCTCAAATCTCTCTATTACCTATCAACAAATCAAGTTTCTACTACATTTTGCAAGGATCAATAATCAACAACAATTTACAACAACAATCAACAACAGTACTACAAGCTCTCAAGTCTCAACTCTCTCAGCTTTCATTCTTCAAACTTCAAACACTCATACGGTATTTTAGTATATGTTTAATTTGTAGATTTAACATAGTTGATTATTCTCATCTATATCTCTTAATTAGTTTGGGTTTTCTTGAACTTCTTCCTCTCACTTTTTTAGATTTTATTTATAAATTTGGTAAACATACATACACTACTCACTAGTTCTTGTTATTACTGTTTTTTTTATAGTTGAGATAGATTGTTGTTCCTTTTAAATTTTATTGTTTCCTTTAATTTAATTATCATACATTTAGTTGTTTCGTACATTTGTTTTAAATTTCTTTGTTTCTTTTAAATTTCTTTTAAACATTCTCTACTTTTCTTTGATAACACCTCTAATAATACTACGGTAATTAATAATTTGAAAATTACTTTAGATCCTATAGAACCGGAAATTTTTCATGTTAGGTGTGTTTGTCATATTTTAAATCTTTGTGTACAAAATGCACTAAAATATGGACACGATAAACTTGATACAATAAGAGATTGTGTTCATTATATTACATTGAGTGGTCCAATATATCAATCTTTTCATGATTAGTATAAACTTAGGGGAATTATATATAAATGTTTTTCCTAAAGATGTTAGACATCGTTGAAATTCTACATTTGATTAATTAGGTGTTGTTCTTCAATATTGTTTTAATCTTAGAGATTTTTGTGTTGCAATGGGTATGCAAAATTGTATGTTAGATGATGATTTTTGATTTTTTGCCGATAGTTTGTATAAATTTGTAGAACCTTTTAACGATGCTACTTTGCAATTTTCAAAAACATATACATCTACATCTAATGGTATTTTACTTGAAATTGTCACTATGAAGACAACAATTAAAGATTTGATAAATGACCCTTTTATTGGTGATATGGTTAATGCGGCATATATTAAAATTTTAAAATATTTTCATCCACTTCCTATGTTATAGTGTAGCTAGTGTAATGAGTCACATGATTAAATTAGATGGCACAAAAAATTAATTGAAATTTTTTACACATGCCCCACACGATGCAATACAATATTTTGATCATGTTGTTTTTACTCATCATTTTGAGCATATTTTGACTAGTTTATTTGATACTTATGATAGACTTTATTCATCTAACTCTACACAAACACAAACCAAAATGTTGATTCTTCTTCTTCTTCCAAATTATCAAAAGGAAAGAGCTATGCAACTAGTAGTGTTTTAAATCTTATTAAATAAAAAATACCAAGAACCAATTCACCAAATGAGTTGAATTGGTATAATGCATAAAGTTCAATTGATGATGAAGTAGATGTGTTACAGTTTTGGAAGTGCAATGAAGTTATTTTTAATATTTTTTCTCGTATGGCTAGAGATTTGCTAAAAACACCAGTGTCAACTCTTACATCGAAAAGTATTTTTTCTCTTGGTGGCAGGATAATGAGCCCGAACAGGAATCAATTGACTACAAAAAATTTGGAGATGCTACTATGGCCGAAGATTGGATGAAAGTGGAAGAGAGGACCCAAGATTTACATGAAGCACAAGCTGGCTTAATAAATAGCGAAGAATGAACAACAAGATTTAGTCAATTTACATTAAAATGTTGTATAATATATTGTAAAAAATTGGAAAATTTAGGGGGATGACATTCTATATTTAGGTTAAGTAGAAGTGCACGACAATAGTCCAATGCCTTCTCTTCAATGTAAATACAGGTCATCTCGATCTCTAAATTCAAATAATTCCATTATTTTGTAATTTGATCTAATTTGTATGAAATATTATTCATGAACTTCATTTTATTTAACAATTTTAATTTATTAAATCAATTTAAATTTGCTTTTAATTTCTTTTATTTATTTTTTCTTTGCAATTGTAATGAAATTACTATTTAATACTTGATTTTTGTTTTTTTTATAAATATACTCAAAAATTGGCACGGCCCGCTAACCGGCCTGGCCCGGCCCGACCCCTACCCTTGGGGCCGGGGGCCAGATCCGGGCCTCACATTTCCCCCCTAGCCCGGCCTGGCCCGGTCCGAGTAGGCCAAATGCCACCCCTACCACCATCGGCGATGGCTCTAATACAGCTCTGCAAGCTATATCTTAAGATGTGCATATCCTTGCGTACCAGCCCTGAACTCACATTTCAGTCCCTGGAGAACTATCTTTCTTTCGAGGAGTTTTCTGGAAATAACCTAGTCTTTTTGTAATAAGGCCCTCTAAGTAAACTTCAAGGGCTATACATGTGGCAAGTAGCAGCCTATGAGTGGAGTTTATTTAGTGGCGGGTCCCAACTACAGTGTAGTTAGTTAGGTGGTTATTTCTTTTCCTTTGTAATTATGGGCAATGCACGTGCTACATGGAAGCACCCGATTGAAAGATGAAAAGCAAGGGAGAGCACTGCTCTTAAATTCCTAATTGAAATCCCATTTCTTTTTTTTTATAATATGAATTAATATTGTTCTTTCTTTTTTTTGTTTAATTCAATACCACCGCCGGTAGTACCGATGGTCATTGAGAAGCACGAAACATCCACCGCCGATCAGGTTTGGAACCACATCAATGGTCTGAGAGCCTTGCAACCCTGTGAATCTGAAGGAGCAGATCGAGCGCTCATCAATTGTTGAGTCTGCATCTCATTCTGAACTTGGATCACCAAGCTCGATGACGCGAGGGTCAACCCTTGGCGGTATTGATCCTCACAAGTCGACCAATCTGGAGCAAAGGATGGAGAACATTGAGGTCTTTGTAGGGAATCACCCATCACAATTCACAAGTATTCAGTCGCCAAAAGATGAGATTCGGGCCTTCATGCAAAGGTTGATGTCGTTGGTTGAGCGAGGTAATTGTGACTGGTTGGGAGCAACCACTGGTCCGAAAAGAACCAATTCACCCCCACCTACGCAGCTTTGGAGCCCAATCCCAAATCGATGGTGGGGAAGGAATGATGAAGAAGGGTATGACCAGTATGACTCCATCTTTCCTAAGCATACTAAGCTTGAGATTCCAATTTTTTATGAAAGTGGTGATATCACTAATTGATTTTGTTTTTTTTTTCACGGAGCATCATTTTGATACCCAAAAGATTGAGGAGAATCATCATGTAGATTTCTGTGTGTATTTCCTGAGAGATGATGCTCTCATGCGGTGGAGGTTGTTTAAGAGACAGTATGTGGCTGAGGTGTGTTGGGAAACTCTCAAGAAAGAGATATGCTGCTGCAATTTAGTAGTGCTGAGCTCCACAATCCAACTATGACATTGCTCAAACTACGACAAACTGAAATTGTTCATGAGTTCCATTAGGAGTTCATCAAATACAGTCACCTGAACAAACCCTTAGCTATGCCTATTCTAGTAGACTGTTTTGTATCTGGACTGAAGGAGGAGATCCAACAAGAAGTGATTCTTAAACACCCCCTTACAGTTACAAGTGCATATAGAGAAGCTCAAGCAAGGAGACTCTACTGATGTGCCAAAGAAAAGTTGCTATGTTCCAAAGCTCAAGTAATAAACTAGGATACACTCCTTATTCTCAAGGAGTTCAAACTCCACCTGCAGCTGGCAGTAAAGCTATTGTACCTGAGATGCTCAAGCAGATACAATTTGACAAGATTTTGGCAAAGAAGTGAGCTCAGAGTTTATGTTTTAGGTGTGATGAAAAGAGGGTGAGAGGGCACATGTGAAAGGTTATATCTATGATGCAAATTGAAGGGATTTGGAGAGCACAGAACCCCGTGTGGTGGAGGTAAAAATCGATGAAGCCTTAGATATTAATTCCAAGTTAGAAGGAGGACTCCACTGCATATTGAGATCATTGAATCAACTCACCCAACCATGTATCTAGAGACTATTAAAGGATTTGAGGTTCCCCAACTATAAAAGGAAGTGTATTTGAAACTAGATCTACTCGGAACACAAATTGTTAAGAGTGTTAAATTGTCTGATACTAGGAGAGTAAATTTTGAAGTCACAATTGCTGGGGTGAGAAATTGAAGTATGGTCTCTGTGAGAATGTGGAGATTGTGTTTCAAGGGGTGACTATCAAGGCAAACTTTTACATCCTCCCTTTCGAAACCAGTCATATGGTGTTGGGAGCTCAGTGGGTGAACACACTGGAGGGAATGTGGCTGAGTTTTAAAGACTACTCTATGCACTTTGAGCAAGGAGGGGAGATCAAGGTGTTGAGAGGTGTTAATAACAAGCAGATTGATGTGACTTCATCTAAGTTCATGTTGAAAACTCTCATGTACATGAAGAAGGGACTACTGCTACAAGTAATTGTAGTTGTAAGCAATGAAACTTCACATTCCAGTTTTCTAGAGGATCTCTCTTAGGTCCTTAGAGAGTTTGAAGAAGTATTTCAAGAGAAAACTACCCTTCCACCAGTTAGAGCATATGATCATAAGGTTCTCTTGCATCCTGCTGCACAAACCAGTGAGCTTGAGGCCATACAAGCATCCCTGGCACCACAACAATGAAATAGAGAAGTTGGTCAGAGAAATGCTGCAAACATGTGTAATTAAGCCCTGTTCAAGCTCTTATGCATCTCATGTGGTCATGGTGAAGAAGTCTTATGGGTCTTGGAGGATGTGTGTGGATTATAGAGTCCTCAATAAGATGACAGTCAAAGATAAGTTTTGCATATCTGCAATTGATGAATTTTTAGATGAATTACAGGGGTGTGTGGTATTTAGTAAGTTAGATTTAAGGAGTGAGTATCACTATATAAGAATGAAGGAGGAAGACATAGACAAAACAGCTTCAAAACCCATGAAGGGCATTATGAATATGTGGTCATGCCATTTGGCTTGACTAATGCTTCGTCCACCTTTCAATTCCCCATGAATGCAGTGTTTAAACCCTACATGAGGGAGTTGGTACTAGTGGTCTTTGATGACATTCTTGTCTACAACAAATGAAGGACTAAGTAAGTACAACACTTGAGATAGGTGGTGCAATTGTTGAAGGAGAACTCTTCGCAGGCTAAATTGAACAAGTGTGTGTTTGGACAAAGAGAGATGGCATATCTTGGACACAGTGTGTAAGATACTGGGGTAGTGGTAGATCCTAGCAAGGTGTCTGCAGTGAATAATTTGACAATTCCTAAGTCTATTAAGGCATTAAGAGGATTCTTAGATCTAACAGGGTGTTGATGAAAGTTCATTGATAACTATGCAATAATCTCCGAACCTTTAGTACTCTAACATAGAAAATGTAACGCCCCCTACATAAAAGTATATATATATATATATATATATATATATATATATATATATATATATATATATATAGTAGTAATAATAAAAATAATAATAAGTAAGAAGGGGGTAGTTGGGCCTATTGGGGTTTCGATGGGCCTTGGTGCATGGAGATTTGGCCATATGATGTGAATAAGAAGAGGAGTGGCTGCTTTGGGGGTGCGCCCCGGTTCCTTGATGACGTGGAAGATAGGAGAGAAAATGGGGGGGGGGGGTGTTTGATGCACGTGCTCGATGTGTGGCCAGAATGGCTTTGATCAAGCCATGCATCGTGGTGTGTGGGATTCAATTGGTCCAATATCGACCATAAGAGAGAGGATTAGAGTGTGTATATAATATTTGCCAAGGTGCAAGAGGTACCTACAAGCTATAGCACCTTTTGTGAGGTAAGCCTATGGTGGACAGTTGTTGGGACTTCTTTTGTTCGCGTGCGCGCACGTATAGTCGCGTTCGCAGCTGAGCCAAGTTCGGGACGTTAGAAATGGTATCAGAGCTGACTTTTGACATCGATCGTGGGTAAGAGTGGGTTAGATGTATGCCTAAAATGGAGGTAGCAGATGTACAGGTCCCGGGTAGGGTTGTATTGTTTGTTACATCCCGAAACCCGAGCCCCGCTCAGCTGCGCACGTGACTACACGTGCAAAAACTCAAAAAATAGATCCAACAACTGCCCACCATAGGCGTACCTCACAAAAGATATCAAAACTATCCTGTGCCTTTTGATCATGGGCCAAATTATATATACACACATTATTTATTCAACTCCACCGAAGTGGGATAAAGCCACAACCCAACATAACACACCCCAAAGCACGTGCACGTGCAATGCACCAGCAAACACACACACAACACACAACTCCCCTGGCCACACATCAAGCACGTACATCACACACACACATGCATTTTCTCTCATATCTTCCACGTCATCAAGGAACCGAGCCCCACCACCAAAGCAGCCACTCCTCTTCTCATTCTCATCATATGGACACATCTCCATGCACCAAGGCCCATAGAAACCCCTATAGGCCCAACTACCCCCTTCTCACTATATATATATATATATATATATATATATATATATATATATATATATATATATATATATATATATATATATATATATTCACCCAATATAATATTATATATATAATCTTAAATACGGGGTGTTACACCCCCCCTTTAAGAACTCAGCATCCTTGTTAATCCCCGAGGCTTGCAATCTAGCACAGGATCCCTTTCTATCCGATGTGGAGTGGAGTACCCTGATTCTGATATCAAGTCCCCCTACTCGGGACCACTGGCATTGCTCAGTCGGATCTCTAACCCACTCTTACCTACGATCTGTTTTGAAAGTCGGCTTTGATACCATTGGTAACGCCCCGAGCCCCGCTTAGCTGTGCAAACGACTGCACGTGTGCACACGAAAAAAATAGATCCTAATAACTGCCTACCATAAGCGTACCTCACAAAAAAGTGTCATAACCATTCGGTGCCTCTTGATCATGGGCCTAATTATATATATACACACAACTCATTCACTTCCACCGATGTGGGATAAAGCCACAACCGAACACAACACACCCAAAGCACGTGCACGTGCAACATGCACACACACACAACACACAACTCCCCTCCTTCACTTCCTCCACGTCAGCAAAGGCCTGGGCCCCACCAACCCGAGCACCAGCCTCCACTCTTCTCATCCATATGGCCCAAATCCTATAGGACCAAGCTAATAGAACTCCCTATACCCATTCTCACATTGTATATATATATATACTAGGTTTTCCCATTGACACGTGCCTACGGCACGTCTTCGGAACGGTGCACCTGGTTTGATTAAATAAAATAGTTTTGGAGGTCCACCAAATTAATTGAAGCAGCAAACATATTATATGAGGAAGCGGTATATCTACCTTTAAGCTCAACCATCGTCTTCTTGATCATTAGCTTGAACTTACCTGGAATGCATATAGTTTGTTAGAAACACCGCATAAAGGTTTTTTTAACTTCAGCATCACTTTTAGATGCTTGTAATAGTTATGCAAGGACATTATCATATAGGTTTTAGAGAGCTTACTCTAATCCCATAAGCACTATGAGTATGTCTAAATACAGTGGTAACCCAAGTGTACGTGTGAAGGTATCTACAATACTAATAATCTAAACATTTGTTTGTCTGAGACTCAATTTGCAATTGAAATACCTCTTATTATTATTTCAGCCAAAATGAAATACATGAAGTTCTCAAAACTCTAAACCAAGCTAATCATTTCTTTTATCTCCACTTTGTCTCCCCATTGTACCTTTATAAAAAAAAAAATCAAAATGGATAAATAAAAAATTTACTTTAGCTATCTTTTTTGAGTGGAGAGTTTGCACCATTCACTGGTAAACTCCAGTCATCCCAATCCTATATATCCAAATATACACTAAAAGTTCTTATATGTTATGTTATCCATAGTTTCTAATAACCAGTGAAGGGAACACTTCACGATAGTATTTTCTCTTGTAGTAAAGAAATTAATGTTGCATATTTGTCAAGTTATTTTAGGTTGCTAGTCAGTTTACCTGTCCTGTTATGGTTTAGAAGCCCAAATTGAGGCCACCAAATAATCATCTCTCACTTGCGTACACCTTAAATCAAAACTAATAAAAAACTCATCAAATAAATCACCAAATTAAAAAAATTTAAACCAAAAAATAAAACAATCATCCCTCTCTGAATTTAGATCCCATCAACAAACGAAATTCGTGTCAGCAAAAAACTGAGTAATCCCCTGCACACACAAAATTAAAAATTAGAATGAGAATTCGGTTAATGAGATGAAATTAGAGTCGTTGCATCGCATATAGAGACTCTCGATTTGGTGGAGGGGAGTCACCGATACGAAGTCGCGTGATATTCGCGCTCGATTTAGTGGAGGGGAGTCACCGATACAGAATCAGCAGCGGATCAGATATCCGCGACGACCTCTTAATTGGGGTTTGACATTGGATTTTGATTTGGATTTGCTTTGAGATTTTAAAATTTTTAAAATTTTAAAATTTTAAAATTTTTATTTATTTATTTTTATTTTTAAATTTTTTTAAAAAAATTAATTTTAAAAATTTTTAAATTTTAAATTTTTTTTTATTATATTTTTTTAGTTTTAAAATATTTTTATTTTACTAATTTTTTTAAAAATTTTAATTTTTTAAATATTTTTTTATAAGTTTTAAAAGTTTTTAAAGTTCTAATTTTTAAAAATTTTTATTTCTTTTTAATTTTAAAAGTTTTAAAAATTTTGAAAATTTCAAATTATTTTTTTAATTTTTTATAATTTTTTTATAAGTTTTTTATTTTTAGTTTTTGAATTATTTTTAAAGTTTTTAAATTCTTAAATTTTTTAGTTTTTAAGTTTTTTAATTTTGAATTTTTCTAAATTTTAAAAATTTTATTTTCTTAATTTTTTAAATAGGATATATATATATATATATATATATATATATATATATATATATATATATATATATATATATATATATATATATATATATATATATATATATATATATATATATATATATAAAGAGAGAGAGAGAAATAATTAAATAAATAAATGAGTTATTTTGGGTGGGGGATTTGAATTTGTGTTTGGGGGGGGGGGGGGGGGGGGGAGAAATGTGTTTTGTGAGATTAGATCTGGGCCTTTGATTTTTGGGGGATTGAAGAAGAGCCACTTGATAGCTTTCTTTGTATTTTATTATATATATATATATATATATATATATATATATATATATATATATATATATATATATATATATATATATAGATAATTAAATATATATGTAGATAATTAAATAAATAAATGAGTTGTTTGTTTGGGGTGGGGGGGTTTGAATTTGAGTTTTGGGGGAAAACTTTGGGGGGGGGGGAATGTGTTTTGTGAAGTTAGATCTGGGCCTTTGATTTTGATGGGATTGAAGGAGAGCCACTTGATAGCTTTCTTTGTGTTTTATTATATATATATACTCTTAAGTACGAGATGTTACAGAAAAGATCTTTCATGTGGTCTGTAGTTGCTTAAACCGCTTTTGAAGCTCTCAAAACTGCTCTAATTACACCACTAGTGCACAAATTTCCTCACTTTGCTGAGAAGTTTTTCTTGGGGTGTGATGCAGTTGGTACTGGAATTGGAGCAATTCTTATGCAGCAATAGCTTCCATAGCATGTATCTCTCCACTTATGAGAAGGAGATGCTTGCAATTTTCTTAGCTGTGAAGAAATTGAGACATTATCTGCTGGGCAGATAGCTTTTTAACAGAACAAATCACAAGCCCCTCGAACACCTGTTGGAGAATAGATAAGAGACAAAAGCTCATCATACATGGTTGTGGAATTTTGTCGAATAGTATGAAATGTGCTTGTAATGGGGTGTAAAGATTTTGAGGAATTGTTTTTTTCAAATTTCACTTTCAATTGCAACTCCAATGCAGTTGCAACGAACCAAACACCTTTAGTAATTGAGCAAATTCAATATGAAATCATAACTCATGATCCATATGGATTTTATTGTAAAAGTCAATGAGAAATTTCTATTGGTTCATTAAAAACCAGGGATACGAGAATTGTCAAAACTTAGTTCGGTAAGCAATTCCTATTATATAAGGTAATAGACAACAAATAGATGAATGTTTTGAAATTTATATTGTTGAGCTATATCAAAATATTAATTAGTATTCATCGTCGGGAGGCAGAGAACGAAAAGACTGCAATTATACTTCATTTTTGGTATCTTTTCGGCTTCTTTACACTGTATATCTTGTTAAACAATTTTAGCATCTTCTTAAAGATCGACATGGTTAACTTACGATCTTGGTAAGCTCATCGTTGCAGACATACAAGCAACAAGTACCGATATGAATAGGTTAAATCCACCTTTAACTTACTTGGTTACATGAGATAGGTTAAGTGCCTATAGCAACAACATGAAGCTTGAAAATCTCATCCTTAGCAAAGTTTTTTTATCCAAAATTCGCATTTGAACTTCGTTTTTTCCCTCTCTAATAAATCCATTTTCCTATGGATTTAAGCCCAAACTAAGCCCATGTTACATACAAAAGGCTTCCATACAATTGGTTGTCACATTTTACCATTCAAAAATTGTTCTAGTTTTCAATTTTCTTGACTTATATATATATATGGCACACTTTGGTCCATGCATATTGACGATGTTAGAGCCCAAAGTATGAAACTTTCACATATTTAATTTTGCTCAAAAAGAAAAAGAAAAAGAAAAAAACTTCCATATTCATTACTCAAAGCCAACAACGGACATTTTATCGTAGTATAAATAGAAAAGGAACTTACTTAGCACAAGCTTCAAACCAAAACATTATCAAGGAATGCAGTAATATAGCCTCCACAATCAACATAACGTTCAACCGTATATATGCATGCATCGATCTCACATTGACAAGCACACTGTAGGTGCATCGATCTACTTGTACAACTCAATTACCCAAGAATTGGCGTATCCGCAGACAACTTTCGATGCTGAGAACCCAGCCCCTTTGGCTAGAGAATCAAACTCCTTCTCGGTTCTCTCTTTGCCCCCTGGGTTGTAAGCCAACATGAACATGTCCGAGCGGAACATGACTTGGGCCATAGGTGTAGGCTCAGGGTTCACAGGGAGGATTCCCTCCATAAGGATCACCCTTCCATTCACAGGTAGGGCTTTCCAGCAATTTTTCAATATCTTCGCACAGTGTTCGTCGCTCCAATCATGAAGAATCCACTGTAATTATTTTCTAAAAGGTTAGTTCTCACGAATAATTAAGTTTTATACAACTTTTATTACAACAAAACTCCAGTAAATATACCGCTTTTACAGCTTTTATTACCAAACATAACCTTGTGCCTAACTTTATTGCAACTAAGTTCATGAAGTTGGATGTTATTCTAAAACGAGGACTACTACATGTGCATATCATATTAGTGTATGTCTATTGGATTTCATATAGGATTTCAATACATTTCATTAATATTGGTAAAAATTACTTATTTACATCGATTAAACATACATATCATATTAGTTTATGTCCATTGGATTCCATGTAGGATTTCAACACATCAACTAAAATATTGGGTACAACTAGAAGTACTTATAGCATTTCTTTTCCACAACAATTTAGTCTATAACAAACCACACATTTTTTATGTACCTCCTAGATGATTACTAATTTAGGTATTGTCCTCCACAATGGAGTCCTATTTCCAAATCCTTTTGAAAGTCTTCTATTTTTGAAAAGAACGAGAGCCTAATATGGGCTACTCATATATGAGTCTATATTGCTTATTGAGGACAACTTTAAAAATTCTAAAATTTGTTTTGAACTAATCAGTTAAAATACCCTTAGGTTCTTTCTATTTTGTAAAATTAGAATATTATTTACTTAAAGAAAAAGATGGTATATTATGCAATAGTTTTATGGCTCTGTTTGATATTGATGTGAATGATTTTTTCTTTAATTCTCTATCTGTAAACTTTAAAATTCATTTGAATTGACTTATATGAATATTCTTTTTTTTTAGATCATACATAAATAAATATGAAGTATACAAAAATAAACCCATCGGGCCTAAGCAATTGGGTCCGAGCCCGGCCTGAATTTTCCTCGGGCCTAAAAAATTGAGTTCGAGCCCGACCCGAATTGCGAATTATTAGCCCCAGCCCTCTAATTATCATGTCGGACCAAAGCGGACCCGGATCGAGTTCGAGCCAATTGCTAGCCTTACTCTTATCCAATCAACTCAAACCTGAAATCCACCAACTCACATCCTAGTTTTTAAACCAAATCCAATCCAAAACCTAGTAACTATCATCCTCCTTCTCCAACTAAATCAAATCCAACATCCATTAACTCTCCACCTTCTTCTCCAAGCAAATCAAATCTAAAACTCTCCATCTTCTTCTCCAACCAAATCAAATTCAAAACTCAAATATCTGATATCATAATTAGAGTTAATCAAGAATAATTTTGGCAAAAAAAAACATAATTAATCACGTGACATTATGTGATCAATTAAAGTATGAGATGGATGTTTATCGATTAACGGTGCTAACGAATGGTGAGTTTTTATAACAAAAAAGATTTAAGTAAATTTTGTCCCAAACCACCTAAACTAAGGATGGTTAAATAAAATTTATCCAACTTTAAATTTTGTCTCACAAAAGAATAAATAGAAAAGTAATAGTTCTTCCCTATTATTCTAGTGGACCACCTAGATTGGTGGAAAAGATCATTTCAGGGGCCCACAACAATATTTTAATCCATGTCAATTGGCTTGTTGTGGTCGGTGGTTGGGTGGGTGCGTAAGCAAATTTAATTAATTTTCTTAAATCCTATTTAAGTCTACTAAAATTTTTAGCAAATTCTAAAAGAGAAGAATCAAATGACTTGGCAGTAGGGCTGCATATGAACCGAGCTATTCGCGAGCTACTCGGATCGAGCTTGGTCAAAGCTCGGTCAAAGCTCGGCTCGAGCTCAAGCTCGAAAGCGAGCTCGATACGTAAACAAGCCGAGCACGAGCTTGAAGGTACGTGGGTTTTAGGCAGAAGCTCGCGAGTATTCGGCTCGAACTCGGTCAAAGCTCGGCTTGTGTCGAGCTCGAGCCGGGCTCGAGCTTGAAAGTGCTCGATACATAAACGATCCGAGCTCGAACCTCAAGGTATTCGGCTCGACTCGGCTCGTTTGCAGCCCTGCTTGGCAGCTTCTGCGTGGCTCACCTTCATGAGAATGGCATCCCCACTCGGAACACTTTCAAACATGTCTCCATCAATGTGCTCCACTCCTGTATCACCATATTAGTACGTTAGTCCAACTCAAATTTCGTTTATGTGCAAATACAAAGGATAAACATAGTAGACAGGTGCCAAATAAGATTTTAGAAAATGTTCAAATTAGTTGTTTCTTTTATACATACAGTTATTATAATATGTAAATTAATATGAATGGTATCGATTATTTATTATGGATCTTATCATGTGTGAGGATATATAACTAGCAATTAGAAATTAACCGTGCAATGTTTTCTTCTTCAGACAAAAAGGGGAAGGAGAAAGAAAGGGTTTTTAATATGTATTTCCCTAACAAGTATGATAATATCATATATATTCCTCACAAATGTGTATTTTTGTATATGCCTATAACAATTTGGACTTCATTTTATATTTACCCCTATATTAGATATCACTAAGTTAACCATGATTTTACTTTTATGAGACAAATAGATATCAAATTAAAAGATCAAATTAGACAATTAAATGAGACAAAATTTAACAGTTTCAAGGAAAATAAATGATGGCAAATTTGGATAAAGTAACATGAGGAGGAATATGTAGTTCTCGAAGATGCAGAGTTGGTTTTTTCTATTCTTGAAGAAAAATGAAGAAATTTTGTGAATAGTTAATAAGTATTTGTTTGATTAATAATTGCTCGGATTTACAAGTATGGAGAAGATAAGGTTTGAAAGGTACAGAAGATAATATTTCAATCATTTTCCATTAAGTTATAAAAAAAATCATTTTCCATTAAGTTGATTAAAAAAATGAAAATTCTCCATCGTTTTGAGTTTTTTTTTAACTAGAGGGATAATTAAGAGAAGCGATATATACTGTTGAGGACAAATATAAAAATATCTATTTGTCAGGGACATACATGATACACAAGTATTTGTTAGGACATACATATTAAAAACCCAAAAAAAATTACAACCGCTCCTCATAATGATATCTTGAAAATTCAATAAATGTCATTTTCTTAATAACATTGAACTCGAGATTTCGTGATTACGAGTATTTGTGAAAGGAAGATCATATGCAATGCAGGAGAAATATAACTGGTGCCTCTGAGATCACATGAGGCAGAGATCACATGAGGCAGGTCGAAATTAATCCCTTTAATGTGAGAATATTTCTTGATGATCGTACCGATGGTTCCTCCGACACCGCCAGCAACATCGACAAGCACTTTGAGGTCGCTAAAGCCCGTGTACATTTCAAGGAGCTTCTTGGTAATAATTGTTGAGTGACTCCTCATTCCTTCATTAAAGAGCTTGTTCAATCGAGGGTCTTTACGGTAGTACTCGAATGCATTCATTCCAAAGGCCTTATTGAATGGGATGCCTCCATCCAAAACTGCATCTTTCAAGTAGTACCTGTACAATATAAATCAAAGAGAAAAACAATTAAATACAAAACTTTATACTTAATTTTTATTAGAAGATTTAATTAAGTCACTTAGAAACGGATTATGAATTCATAAATGTACATCCTAATCCGTACAGATGCTACCATAAGGCAATCAATCATATTTCCTACGCAAAAAACATATGTGCGTAGATACTAAATTGCAATGTCAAAAATTTACTAAACATATGTGCTAAAACAAAATTAATGAAATATTTCCACTGAGAAGAATACATAGATTTTGTATTGAAATTAGATGACGGCATGTCATTTATGAGTACTACTCAAAACCACTGATAAGCAAAAATTCTGATATGATACATCGTTTTTGAAACATGACCATAACAATAAATCATGGTTCAAAATTTTCAATATCAAAATGGAATACCAAAAATGTCAAAGGCATCACTGTATTATATTAATAAGAAATAATGAAACAAGAATTAACAGGTAGTTGCACAGAATGGTACCAGCACTCCATATGGATCTTGTCCTGGTTCAAGAGTGAAAAAGCATCGAAGGAAACCCCATCCTCATTCTTGGTCAAGTACTTCAGCACAGGAGCAGCCCCATACTTCCTCTCAACCTTACCCTCACTACTTGTATCAACTGTACAGGTCAAAACATCGTAGGCAGCCAACAGCCTCAAAATCCTATCCAACATGACTGCAGCTTGTGGGTTCTTCTCAGCTGGCAACCGAGCAGCAACCTCAGATGGAGACAAGTGAGCATTAGGCCCAGCTTTTGCGATGATTTCCAGGAGGTCGAGTTCAATGGCTGCTTTGAGAGTCATAGGGAGAACGGAGTAGCTGGTGAGTTGGAAGGCATACATCATGAGTGCTTCCTCGTCTAAGGAGGAGGAGGAGGCTGTTACTTGGGTTCCTGAGCCCATGATTGACTTTGATGATGAAGATGATGATGATGATGATAATAATAATGAGAGAGAGGAGAGGAGAGGAGAGGGGTGGGGAGAAGAGGTAGGGCTATTGGTAGTGGTTTTACTGTTCTTTTTTTTTTCCCTCTTATAAGAGGTTATCTTTTATAAGAGATTTACAGTAAGAGCCTCTTTTTGAGGTGTTCTTTTTATATAAAAATAACCTCTTATAAGAGATTTCTGTTCTTTTTTCACCTCTTACAAGAGTCTATATTACCCCAAAGTCTATATTACCCCAAAGTATAAAAATAGTGAGATGAAGGACAAGAAAAGATAAGTTCAAATTACTAATATATAAACTAGTTTAATGGCAAGTTAAATTCACATATCAGTGTAAATCATCAATTATAATTCCGGGCTACTATAAATTTTTAATTAGTATGAAAATTAGTATGTAGAAATATAAATAATAATAATTTGTTTCAAAGAAGTTGGATTAAAAAAATTTAAGGTCAATGGGCTAATATTACAGTCAACTATGTATATGATTACACTTTTTCTAGGATAGCATATTCCAGGCTACTATAATATATAAACTAGTTTAATTAGTAACAATTATAATATAGATTTTGGGGTAATATAGACTTTTTAAGTGATAGAAATCTTATAAGAATTTGAAAGAGGCTACTAGAAATCTTTTAAGCTTATAAGATATTTTGAGAAAAATGTCTTATAAGAGGTAAAAAAAGAACACTAAAAAAAACTCTTGTAAGAGGGGGACCACCTCTTACAAGAGGTAAATCTCTTATACGAGGAGAAAAAGAACACTACCTAAGACAGCTACCAAGTATCCGTTTTATTATAAGACTTCCAAATGGGGATGGTGCTTTGATAGTTTGATGGGAAGTAATGATGTTTTCAGATTGGATACATTTCAGATATTAACTATACCAATGTTTGAGGCGCAGTGCAGAGGCGCCTCTGCGGTGTGTTCTCGGTGGCTAGCCGCGGTGGTGTTCCTAGTTCCGTCTTCCGGTCTCCCTTGTTCCTGTCTCTCCGCCTTGTTCGCGTCGCCTCCTCCACCTTTTTCCTCCCTGCTCTTGCTCGTCTCCTCCGAGTTGATGGTCTGCGACTCCCGCCCTACCATCTATCGCGCGCAGGTAAGTGGCCAGGTACGGTGCTTTACTCGATTCCCCCCTTCTGTTCTCGCTTTTAGTGTTTTTCCCTTCTTGTTTTTGGGTCTTCGTGTTATTCTCGGATCTAGTTCTGTTGTTGATTGGTGGTGGTTGCCGGCACCGTTTGAGAGTGCTCAGTGCTGGGCTCCTATGCCCGGAGCGTTTTGTGATTTTGCTGATAGCCTGTTGTGTGCTTCTTCTTCCTTGCGCATACCATTGCCATTCTATTCCGCTTGCGAGATTCTCCTATTCACCCATGGATCTTTCTTGGGTCGAAGTAGTTAAAAAAAAGAAAAAAAATTAATTGCTCTGATGGGCCTAGGCCCAATGCATCCCTCTCTTCCTCTGGAAGGAAGGTGACTGGACCCTTCAAGGCCCATCGGCACCCTCTTCCAGAGTTTTCTAGCCGATTGTTATCCCGCCCTTTTCCCTCTGCCATCTCTTCATCTTCTCTTTCTCCTCGATCTCAATTTCTCCTCCCTTCCATCTCCTGCTTTCGGTGCCTACAAACTGGGCATTTGAAGAGCGCTTGTGTTTCAAAGATGAAATGCCTCTTTTGTTTAAAAGAAGGCCATGCTCGCAAGCGGTGCTTTTCCCTTCAAAAGCTTTTGGGCCTCACTGTTGGGGTTCCGATCGCCGACCAGGTCATTGCAGCACTCGACTTCCCAGCGCTGCAACGTGAATTGGCGGACCTTCCTTCTGATAAGAAAAAGAAAAAGAAGTCTTTATCTACTTCGCCCTTACTCCCGACTCCTCCCTCCGCCTCTAAAATGCAGTCTCCTGCTCTTCCTGAGACTCCCATGCTCGCTGCCCCTGTTCCGCCGCCTGCCCAGCCAGTGGTCACCCAGGTTTTTCTCCCTGATACGGAGCTCTCAGAAAGATTGCAGTTTTTTAGTTCTTATGGGGCCATTTCTTGTCGCGGTGGGTCGATCCCTTTCTACACTCTTAACGCTTTTCTGGGTAATTCTTGCAATATAAAAGATTGGGATTGGGTGGTTTTTTCTTGTTCCAATGGTGACACTATCATCAGGTGCCCCTCTCCCAAAATACTGGATGAGCTTTGTGCCAACTCTTCGCTTGCGATTGGCGCTATCTCCCTCGCCATTCGTAAATGGGTTGTGGTTAGTCCGCCCCCTCCGGCCTTGCCTTCTGCGCCCGTTAAAGTATCCTTAGTTGGTCTCCCTCCCTTTTGCGATACGCTGAGGTTTATTGCGCCCTACACTAGGTGTATTGGGGAGATTGTCAGCTTAACTTTCTGTGCAAGGCTTGCCTCTGGCAGTCTCCAAATTGAAGCACTGTTTCGTTGCCCCATCTCCAAAGACCGTATTGAGGCATTCTGTCTTAAGGACGGTATCTCAGCCTTTATGTCTCGGTGCAATACCACGATGTTCCTCCCGCTCCGGTGACTTCCAGGCCAGTTTTTTCCCCTTGAAACCACCTCTGGCTTTCACCCGGGATCGTCTTCGGCAGCTAAGGTGGAGGCAGCGGTTGGTAAAGCGGCCCTTAAAAAGCCGTTGAGGAGGGAGGTTCCACTACCTCGCAAACCTTTCGCCAAGACTAGTATTCCCAAAATCTCTCCAACCAAAGCTCCTAATTTGGTATGGATTAATCCGGAGCGATCGGCGCTTCCTCCCCCGAGAGGAGTGTCGTCCTCCCAGTCTTCAATTGCTCTTCCGACCAATGCTTCGATCTCCTCTACTGCTCCGTCCCATGGCATTTCTCCTCAGGCAGCGATTACGGTTGCTCCGTCGACTAGTGACTGGCCTGCGTGGGAAGTTAATCCTTCCTTCGCCTCGGACTGGGAGATGTTTCAAAAGTCTGCGCATTTTCCTGCCGCTAGCAAGCCCCTCCCCTCTCCTCTCTCCAAGGCTGCTAAGCACTCCTCTCCCCCTAAAGCTCAAGGTTGGGTGGACCAGGACGACCTGTTACTGGAAGAGGAAACGGATTTAACGAGCTCGCGAGCTTCCAAACAGGTATGTTTTACTTGTGTGAAAGCTAATTCCTGTTTCTCTTTTTTTTGTATCTGTCGATTTTTGTTTAGTTTTGTTTTCGGCTGGCGCCGAACTTCCTTTGTGCACTTTTTTGCCGCAGGCGCCTGGCAAGGCCCTGCAGCCCCTCTCTCCCTCCCCCTCCGCCTTTTTTTGGCTTTCGATCGATCTGTTTGATCGTTTTCATTGCTGGCGGTCGGCTCAGTCCGACGCTGCTCTCCCTGTCTCCACTTTGCATTGTGACCAAGGATTACCCCTTGTCAATGCTCTCTATCCCACATCTTTGCCTCCTGTTTCCTCGAATTGCAATCAGGGCGTGCCACCGATATGTTTTTCTTCGCCTGACCGACCTCCTAATCTTTTGATTAGGTGCAGCGCTCGTCTGCGGGCTAAGCATATTTTGTCCTTGTCCTCATCACCCATGGGCAAATGCTCTGTTCCATCACCCCATCCCGTTCCCCAACCTGAGCGGTTAGGGTCATTATATCACCCCCAATTTGAATCCTTATCAGATTGTGAACTTTTGTCCATTTCTACCTCTCTGGGTTTTAGGATTGATCCTTTGGATTCTAAGCCTCTCCGTATCATCCGACTCAACGAGCGTTTAAGAGTCAGTGAGCATTTAGTCCCTCATGATTAGTATCTCCTGGAATATCCGGGGCCTCAATTGCCCCGTTAAACAGAGGGCTATCTATGACTTGATCGTTTCCTCCAAGTGTGACCTTATTTCGATTCAAGAGTCGAAGATTGAATTTCCCTCCCCTCGCCTTTACCGTTCTCTTGGAGGCTCTGCCATTTCCAACTGGATTTCCCTGGACGCTTCGGGTGCTAGGGGTGGCATCCTGCTAGGTTTCAAGGAGTCGGTTTTCTCCCTTTTGGCAGTTCACCGCCTCAACTTCTTCTTAATTGTCCAGTTTCACTGGAGGGCTCTCAATAGTGATACAACTGTCATTTCTGTTTACGGCCCGCCAACATCTCAGCTCAGGCCACAGTTTTGGGGAGAATTTCGGTCCTTACAACAGTTTGGCAATGGTCTTTGCTTCATCTGCGGAGATTTCAACGTGACCAGGTTCGCTGCCGAAAGGTCGAACGCTGTTGTCTCCTTTTCCCAATCCTGCTCCTTTAACGACTGCATAAGGGATCTTCAGCTAACTGATATTCCGATCAATGGTAGATCCTTTACCTGGTTTAACCAGCGGACCCCGCCTACCCTGGCCAAACTTGACCGTTTCCTCGTTTCTCACTCTTGGATATCCCAGTTTCACTCCTCCTTTGCTAAGGCTTTGCCCAACCCCTCCTCCGACCACGTTCCCATTGCCTTTTTCTCTAACTTTCACTTTCCCCACCACCATCAATTTCGGCTCGAAAAATTGTGGCTGCAAGACCAGCTCTTTGTTAATCTGGTCGAGGAATGTCTTGGTGCTATCTCTGGCTCCTCTGGTCTTGCCTCTCTCCTCCTTAAGCTGCATGCCATAAAAGATGGTTGCAAGATCTGGCATAGAGAAAGACAGGCTAACACCAATTTCCTCAAAAGTTTCCTCCTTTCGTCCATCGAAGCTATTGATGTTTTGGAGGAACACGGACCCCTTTCGGAACATGCTCGTGTTGAACGTCAAGATTGCAAGCGCGAAGTTGCCAACATCCTCCTACAAGACCATGCAAAATGGGCACAAAGAGCCAAAGTTAAATGGCTTAAGGAGGGTGACGGCAACACCGCCTATTTTCACAATTATGCTTCTCACAGACAACGCAACAATCATATTTCCTTGATCCATGACCAAGGGGTCGACCTCCACTCTGAACCTGACATTCACAGAGCTTTTCTCTCGTTTTATAAACAGCTCATTGGTGTTCCTAAAGAGCGTTTGATTTCTCTTGATTGGAATCAACTTTACGGCCCCCCCCACAGTTGATCTATCCTCGCTCGAGGATCCTTTCTCCTTGGAGGAGATCAAATCTGCAGTCTTTGCTCTTAAAAGCGATTCGGCGCCAGGTCCGGACGGATTCCGGGCCCTTTTCTTCCAAAAGTTTTGGTATTGGCTTAAAGATGACCTATTCAACATCTTTAAGGAGTTACATAACGGTTCCTTTTCCTTTGATCGCATCAACTACGCGCATATTGTGCTCATCCCCAAAAAGGCGGGAGCACATGTTTTAGCAAACTTTAGGCCCATCAGTTTAATTAACACTACTTTCAAAATCATCATGAAAGTCCTCGCGGCTAGGTTAAGTGCGATTATATCGCCGCTCATCGACCCGGCCCAATCCGGTTTTATCAAGGATTGTTTCATCCTTGATAGTGTGGCGGCGGCTCAAGAGGTTATCTCTCTCTGCCACCATTCCAAATCTGAGGGCATTCTACTCAAATTGGATTTTCAAAAGGCTTACGATAACGTAAGCTGGGAATTTCTTTTCGATATCCTATTTCATCGAGGTTTTGGTCCTAAATGGATTTCTTGGATTAAATCCAGCCTGATTGTCGGCACCTCTTCCATCATTATCAATGGCTCGGAAGGCCACAAGTTCAAGGTTAAATGCGGTCTTCGTCAGGGTGATCCAATCTCCTCTCTTCTTTTCTCTCTGGTTGCTGATGTGTTCAGTAGGTTGCTGCGCAATGCGCGCGAAGCTCAAGTCATTGAGGGCCTTGGTTGTTCCCAATGCTTTGATGGTATTCTTAATCTCCAATATGCTGACGATACTATTATTTTCCTTAAACCTAATCGGTCATCTCTGCGCAACCTTAAACTTCTTCTCTATTGTTTCGAGTTAGCCTCGGGCCTTTCCATCAACTTTCAAAAGTCCTCCGTGACATGGCTGGGTGGTGATTCCTCCCGTCAAACGGAAGTCTCTCAGTTTTTTAACTGCCCCATTGCCTCTTTTCCCATAACCTATTTGGGTATTCCCCTTAGATGGGGCAAGTTGATTAGATCGGATTGGTTCCCTATCATTGACAAAATTGAAGCCAGACTTAACGTCTGGACGGGGAAATTACTCTCCCGTGGAGGTAGATTGACCTTGCTCAATTCAGTCCTATCTGCTATTCCACTATATATGATGTCCTTCTATTACTTCCCCTCTTGGGTCATCAAGAGATTAGACCAAATAAGAAGCAATTTCTTCTGGTCCGGATCCGCCAGTTTTAAAGCAGGATCTCACCTTTGGAACTGGAATCTTATCTGCTCCTCTAAGGCGAGCGGGGGTTTGGGAGTTCTAAACCTTCGACACCAGAACATCGCCCTGCTAGGGAAGTGGCTCTGGAATTTCATCATCGTCAGTATCTTCCGTGGGTTCAGTGTATTAAAGATCATTATTACTCTTCCACCCCTTGGTGGTCCTTCCCTTCTTCCACTCACCGCTCCGCGTCCCCTTTCTGGAAAGGTGTTTGGAAAGCTGCGTCAGCATTCCAGTGCGGAATCTACCGTAGATGCGCTAATGGGTCCAGAACTAAATTCTGGTCCGACCTATGGATGGGTAACATTAAACTTTCTTCCGCCTATCCCCAACTGTTTCGGCTGGCTTCTTTCCCGGACGCGTCTGTGGCCGATTCTTTCTACATTTCTAACTCCAACAAGATATGGTTCATCCCCTTTGAGATTGAACTTCCCCCACTCTTAATCGCCGAGCTTTATGAGCTTGTTCCTTCTCTGAATCGCTACGATTGGCATCCTGATGATGTGATCGCTTGGCATTGGAACTCATCCGGGATTTTCTCCGTTAATTCCTTATATAACTTTCTTAATTTTCGTGCTACTAAATCCCCTTTCGCTTCCTTCATCTGGAGTTCCTGTGCTCCCCTAAAGGTTAAGGTCAATACTTGGCTCGCTCTTCACAATAAATTACTGACAGTCGAGATTCTTAATAAGAAGAATCTAGCGTGGGGGCAACTCTGTTCGCTGTGTTCAGAGGCCTCGGAGGATGTTAATCATCTTTTCGTGGGATGCCCCTTCATCTCTCCACTCTGGAAGATAGTTTCGCTAGCTTGGGAAAACTTGTCGTTGCCCATTAACCTTGTTTCCTGCTGGATGTCCCCTTTGTCGAATCCTAGATTTCGCAAAGGTTGGAACCTTTCGGTTCACATTATAATTTGGATTGTTTAGTTAGAAAGAAACCGTCGGATATTCTCCCACCGCTCCTCCACGATTGCCCATTTGATTGATGAATTCCTTTTTCTTTTTAATTTTTGGTCAACACATGCTGCTCGCATCGATGGAGATCTCTTTTATGGGTATCGGTTACACGACGCTCATCGTGTTCTTCTCAGTCTGAATGCTTTATGAATTCTTGGAACCTTTTGGTTCTCATTTTTATTTGGTTTTTCGGGTTGGAAAGATTCCGTAGTTTATTCTCCCTTCGCTCCTCCACGATTGCCCTTTCGATTAATGCATTCCCTTTTCTTTTATTTTTGGTCTTTGCATGCTTATCGCATCGACAGAGAGTTCTCTTATGGGTGTCGTTTACATGACTCTTATCGTGTACTTTACAGTTTATTGCTTTATTGGTCTTCTTCTTGACTGTGAGCTTATAGTTTGTTCTATCGCAGGTTGGTTGAGGGGTCTGGCTTTCCATCGTGCTGGTTCCAATGGTATCTTTTGCACCCATGCTTTTTGATTTTGCTCTGGTGTTGCTTGATGGAGCACCCTAGAGGTAGCCTTTTGTGTTCATGTTGCTTGGGCTGTTGGTTGGCTCTGTCGGAACTGTTGTTCTTTTCCCGATCAGCTGAAATTTTGGTTGTGGGTTTTTATTTTTGAGGGATTCTTTCCCTATGTTTTGATAGCTCGGGTGGCTGTTTTATTTTCTCTGCCTGATGTAATTATACCTTTCTAGTCTGTGCTTATGGTATAGAGTTTCACTCTCTTATGCTTTCAGTCTTTGTGGCTGACGCTTGTGCTGGGCTCTGTGGTCCCTGCGGGCTGCTGTGTGTTAGCGCGGTCCTTTTTTGTGATTGCGAGATGCTTGACTCGTTTGGTTGTTGTATTCGGGTGTGTTTTTTAGCGGTGGTTTCGTGCAACCCTGCTTGTGATGTTTGGTTATTCTAGTTGTCTGTTTCCCTACTGATGGTTTTACTATCTGTGTTCCCTACTTGTCCCCCCCTCTCCTTGGTTGCTTTGTTTGGTCCGGAGGAGCTAGGTGTGCATGCCTCCTTTCGAGCCATCAGTCGACTGGGTAGCGTCCCTGACATGGGGCGGCTCGTCTGTCTTCATTTTAGGGGTGGCTAGTGTGAGTGCTCCGAGTTATCCTTGATGTAGTTTGCATTTCCGGTGGCTGCGGCCTCTGGAGGCTGTCGGTGCTTTCCCGCTCCAACAGTTTTCATAGTATGATGGCCGGCCGATTGTCAAGGTTGGCGTTTCGAGCTTCTCTGGGTGCCGACACCTGATAAAGCTCGAGCTGCGTGCTGTCGTCTGCTGTCCCTCTGCTCCTATCTCAGTGCCTTAGTCGCGTCTTTTGTTCCTTTATTGCACCTGTTGGGGCTGTTGAGTTGTGGTCTTTATTTATTCTCTGCATTGTATGGTTTAGTTCTGCCTTTTATTTTGTTTTACAGCTTGTAAAACCCTGTAATGCACGCTTTCTTTTTATAATATATTTTTGTTGTGGCTGGAGTCGTTAGACTCTATCCGTTTACATCAAAAAAAACTATACCAATGTTTGCGTATCCATATTTTAAAAAAGAATTTATATACCAATAAAGATATAACAGGAAAAACAATTATATCCATATCCACAATTTTTTTATACAGATACAAATTGGATACAATGTATCCAATACAGATACGAATTAGGATATTAAAATTATACAATATAAGATTTATGTATAAAAAGAAAAGAAAATTAAATCGAATATAACCAAATTTTAAGTTAATATATTAGTTACAAAGAAAAAATGGTACTTTAGGTATAAAATTAAAATTATAGATAATTGTAATTTAATATATAATGTGAGGGTAAAAAATGTTTATGATCATATTAAATTTTGACGATAATATAAAAGAGTTTTAAAATTATATGAAAACTAGTATATTTATTTATATATAACTATAAATTATATATTTTTTAAAGTTAAGGTCAACCCAAACCCTAATATTAACTTTCTTTTTCATTAAATAACTATAAATAGAATGTGAGAAGAACCATCTTCATGGAGCTCCTACCAACTTCTCCATCTTCTTCCTTCCAACACCAGCCTATTTTCCCTCTTAAATCCTTGACCTTCCCTTAAACCTTCAGTTCCAAACCTTCCCCCTCCTTCTCCTGTTATCTCCCACCGTCTCCCCAACTCCTACGTTCCCTTGTTTGCTGCCTCCGACTCAGTTATTCTTCTCAGTCCCAGTTCGCTACTTTTCTACCCATCCACCATGCTATCTCTTCATGAGATGAGTGGGTGCGGGCCCAACGAGAGGGTCCGCCACCCACTACCCCCTACACCTCTACCTGAGGCGGCGACGGCGGCCCCAGCCATTGCATTGGCCTCTTCACCACCTGAGGTTCCACAACCCTTACAACCCCCTGTCACAAACAATGCTGCCTTGGAGGTCCCATTAGTTACTGCTCCGATTCCCCCTCCTCCTCACTCTCACCCCGATGGGGGTGGAAGTCGAGAACTCAGAAGCAATCACTCCCCAACGCGTGCTCATCATAGAAGGCATCAGCGTCATGCGGGGAGGAATTTCGCTCATCATCGTTCTTCGGAGGAGGCGACCAGGGGCCTTGATCACCAGCGAAAGCACTGGGTGCACTTCGAGGGGAGGGCCCAAGGAGGGGGTCCCCCCACTGACCTGGGGAGGCGTAGGAGAACCTCCCTCGATGAGCCATACGTCCCCCAGTTGAAGGTACAGACCAGGAGTGAGGACAATTCTGACACTCGCAGCAATCGGCTGGTGTACAGACCTACTGGTAAGCCCCCCATCAGTTCCAACTTTCCTAAGCACAAACATCACCAACAACCCCCCCCGACCCAAAACTCCAAGCACCCTATGCACAAACATCACCATCTTTCACCACACAAACAACACCTTTCTAATGCTACTGATCACCACTCCGAGGCTTACAACAACTCCCTTCCGTCCACCCACACTTCACCGCCACTTCATCGAGACACCCACCGTAGCCTCACCACCAATCTACTCCCTAATCCGTCATCTCCGAGAGGCCTTGCACCCAAAGCTCCAGTCAAGCGTACCACGCAAGGGGTCACGCTGGACGGGAGTTCGGGTGTTAGGGATTCGGGAGTTGAGGAGGGGGAGGGGCAGTGGACCCAGGTTGGGCGTAAACACAACAAGAGAGGAGGGAGCTTGACTGACCTTATTCTTCCCCAAGCAAGCAGTAAGAAGAAGCAAAGAAAGGGCAAGAAGAAGCCGGCGCCGTGCTTTAATTGTGGTGATCTTGGGCACTTCAAAAGCGAGTGCACCAAAGAGCCACGCTGTCTTAAATGTATGAAATGGGGGCACTTATCGTATGTCTGCTCTAATGTAATCGAAACACCTAGCGATGAAGAGAGATCAGTACACCGTGGTCGATCCCCGGAATCGCCAACGGTGATACGTCTATCCAGGAGCCTGGACGTCATTAAAAATGAAGAAAAGTGGCTGAGACTTTGGTGTGCCGTGGCCAAAGTCACCAAAGGGGGACCGTCGGAAGCCCACGTCATGCAGGCGCTTAAGGAGAGATGGCCGATGAGTGCGTATGGGGATTGGGTGGCCAAAAAATTATGCCATCTGCAGTTCCTTATCTCCTTTCCAACACCAGAAAAAGTAACAGAGGTAGTTGCCATGGGTAGAGTGGAGTTTGGGCACTTTCAACTAGATTTCTCGGCGTGGACTCCGACGTTTGGTGCGGAGCTCCCCCAAGGTGAGCAGTACTGGATTTGGGTACACAATGTGCCCTTGCATTTCTGGAAGAAAGAAGCCCTCCAAGAAATCGTTGCAAACTTCGGATCGGTGGTAAAGATTGACGAAAAGACTGTGAGGAGATCAGAGATTGTGTCGGCGAGACTCCTTATCAGAAGCACGGATATTTCCCTCATGCCGCGATTCGCAAAGGTCTATTCCTTCGACGAATCGTATCTCATCAGATTCGTCCTTGATAGGCGAATTGAAATACCACCCTCATCACCCTCCTCAGCTATTAGGGATGGCAGGTCATACCGTCAAGTTGTTTCGCCGAGTAAGGAGTTCACAATTGATGGATCACACGAAGTGGAACGGGCCCACAGAGAGATTATCAAGGCGGCTTCAGGCCAGGGGCGACGACCTGGTGCGGCGGGGGGTGGAGTTTCTGAAGCTCCGAGCAAACTTGGTGAAGGGGAAGCGCATCACGCTGGATCCAACGGTCAAGAACTCGTTAGAGTCCCCAACACGTCAGATCTAGCGGTGAACCACACCATCAGGCCTGATTTGGAAAGATCAGAGAGCTCCCTCGAAAGAAGAGACAAAAGAGCCGCTTCAAATGGTGGTCTGAGCAAATTGCAGTCAAAGGAGGTGTGTGCGATGGCACAGAGGGGAACTGCAAGGAACACACACACCATTTTTGGCAAAGCAGGGCCTTTGTGCAGCATGCAGGCTTTGGGAGGAGGGCAGGTGGAGGAGTCGTCTTCTTTGGGGATAAAAACAAATGAAAAACCAATCTCGACCAAAGAATGGGTTACACAAAGATGGTTTCCATCTGAAAAAGAGAAAGTAGCTTCTGAGAAGCAGGGAAGCAAAGAGATGGCAGCAGATCTGAGAAAAGAGGCAGTACCCCCTTTGGGGAAAGAAACAAGGGTGGTTGGCTTAGACCAGAGCAAAAGCTACCCTGAGAAAACCATCACCACGGTGGTAGTTGGTAGTAAGGCTACTGGGTTAGGCAAAGAAAAAGAGATGATAGAAGCAGATACTGAACAGTCCTCTGCCTTCGTTGAGCTTGAAGAAGAAAGTAGAAAGGCTGCGAGGGGTTCTGTGCCAGCCTCAATGGACCAATTTGTTTCACAGCCCACCGAAGCCCCCACCAACGGGATGCTGCCACGTGGTGAATGCGTACAGACGCATCTCAAACCAAGCAAAGGAGACTTGTTGGGTGTCGCACCCACCGTCAATTCCCCCTATCAAAGGGTGACAGGTGGCAAGGCCTGCAGGAGTGGTTCGCTTACCGAACCGGTGTCTCTTTCGAGGAGCGATTGTTTCGACGCAGGCGGTGTGGTGAACCGCGGCAGCACTTTAGAGCTTAAGTTGGTTCAGAGTGTTTCAGTTGGGCTTGGGGAAGACCTTTTTATAGAAGGTACTGGGCCCATAGAGGGGCCCAAGATGCCTCTTAATAATCATGGGTCTTGTTATACTAGCAACACTAGTATCACTTCTCTTCGCCAAATTGGGTGCGGGCCCAAAGAGGGGTTCGCAACAGACAAGGCGACTGCTACTATTGTTATTGAGTCTTCATGCGACGGGCCCAATGAGGGGTCCGAAGGGAAAGCGCTCACGCTTAATGATGAATCTTTACACACAGACAGTGATGAGGATCCAGAAGGACGGCTTAACCTCGAGGTTGACTTCTCTCCCTCTGAGGACTCAGAGGATACGGAGTTCATTGCTAACACCCAGAGGGAGATCTCACCGGAGATTGTCCTGTCCACAATCCCAGACTCAGCTCCAGGAAATTGCTCGGGCCAGTACCGTAGACCGGTTGGATTCAGAGTTCAGTAAGCGCCTAAGAGGGCTCATGTGGAGTCCTTGGATGACTACCTTGAGGTCGCGGCCGCAGCCAAGGCCGCTAAGTTCGACAATGGAGGTACGTCAAGTTATTTAGCATCTATTTTAAATTGCATGTCAGATTCTGATGTTCTTTGTCTAGCTATCACTTGTGGGCTAGAGATTTGGGACACTGAGCGTATCGCCTTGCTCCTTAATAAAATTCGGGGCTGGGAAACAGAAAGAGTTAGGTCACCTGACGATAACGCTTCTGGAGTCAGCATGGGGTCGACTATCATTCTCGAGGATGTAGCCGGCCCTACACCCTCCACTACGATCTCCCAGGACAATACCCCCCAATGAATACACTATTTTGGAATGTTAGGGGTCTGGGGGATAGGGGTAAGAGGGGTATGGTTCGAGATGTCATTAGCAATTGCAGGGCGGATATAGTAGGGCTGCAGGAGACCAAACTCCAGCACAGGCACAAACTCAAAAGAGTTGGTGGTTACAGGATCAAGGAGTGGTTGCTACGCCCCTCTGTTGGTGCCTCAGGGGGGATTGCTATAGGGTTCAACTCGGATCTTCTCTCCTGCGAAGAGGAGCTTTGTGGAACGTTCTCCTTGACTGCCCGTCTGAAACGACGATCCGATGACTGGATGCAGACAGTGACTGTTGTCTACGGGCCAAACGTGGCGTCTGACAGAGAGGCCTTTTGGCAAGAACTGTCCGACATCCGTCAGCGTTGGTCAGGACCTTGGATTGTGGGTGGGGATTTCAACATCACTAGATTTGCTTTTGAGCACAAGGGTAGAGGCTCTAGTGACAGGCACAGAGAGGAATTCAATAGAGTTATCACGGAACTTGAACTGATTGATATCCCAATCAATGATAGACTTTTTACTTGGTCTAATTTGCAAGCGGATCCGGTTATGGCCAAGCTGGACAGGATTTTAGTCTCTATGGATTGGGAAGCTTTATTTCCTCTCGCATCGGCCAGAACGATCCCTAGACCAACTTCAGACCACACTCCGATCCTCCTCGATGTGGGGAACCGGGGAGCCCGCAAGCCTAGGAAATTCAGATTTGAAAAGGCATGGCTGGAAATCCGGGGTTTCCACCATTTGGTTATGGAGAACTGGGCTCTTCCCATGGTCGGCAGGGACGCGGCAGCTCGATGGTGTGGGAAAATTCGTAGACTTAGAAAGAGGCTCTGTAGATGGAATCGGTCTAGATTCTCGAATATCTGGCGTGACAAAGACTCCTACCTGGAAGATATTGATGTACTGGAAAGGGTGGAAGAAACTAGAGTCCTTTTGCAGGTAGAGCGGAACAGACTATTAGAACTCCGTGATAACATTGCAAATCTGTATAGACTAGAAGAGATCAAATGGCAACAGAGGTCCAGGATTTCGTGGCTCAAAGAGGGAGACGCGAACACGGCCTACTTCCATCGGGTTGCAAGTGCAAGAAGGAGATCCAATCTTATCCTATCTATTCAGACGGATACAGGTACATCGCAAGATGATAAAGTGATTTCTTCTACCTTCCAGTCTTTCTATAAGGGCCTCTTTGGGAAGAAAAATGACTTTAGGATTCCTATGGGGGAGGACTACTGGCACGAGTATCAGATTGCTCCAGACCACAATGTTTCATCCTTGGAAGAGCCGTTTATGGAGTCAGAGGTCAAAGCGGCCATTGACCAGAAGGGAGCTGACAAGTCGCCTGGGCCAGATGGCTTTCCTATGTTATTCTACCAAGTGTTCTCGGAAGAAATTAAGGGCGAGTTTATGGATGTAATGATGGAATTTTTCCACAATAACCTGAGATTGGGGATGTTCAACTTTGCAGAAGTTGTGCTGATCCCCAAGCGGGAGGATTCCAAGTGCGTTGGGGATTTTAGACCAATTAGCCTGATAAACTGCTCGGCTAAGATCATCACTAAGGTACTAGCTATCCGCTTAGGTGGCATTATGGACAGTCTTATCAGTAGAACACAGACGGGATTCATTATGGGCAGATGTATCCTAGACTGCGTGGCTACTGCTGAACAAGTTATCCACCACTGCCACAAGAGCAACTCCAAGAACTTCCTCCTCAAGCTGGACTTTGAGAAGGCATACGACTCTGTGGACTGGGAATGTTTGCTAGAGGCCCTCAGGGGGAGAGGTTTTGGGGATAAATGGATTAGATGGATCAAACAATGTCTACTCTCCAGCAAAACGGCCATTTCAGTGAATGGGAGACCCGGCCCTTCGTTCCCGTGTAAGAAGGGGCTCCGTCAGGGGGACCCGCTGTCCCCACTACTATTCACTATTGTAGCGGATGTGCTCAGAGGAATGCTAGAAAACTGTCAAAAAAAAGGGTGGATATCACCTGTGGCCAGCAGTACGGCTAATCAGGGATGCACGATCCTTCAATATGCTGACGACACCCTTCTCTTTGGTAACGGGTCTAGAGCGGAAACTATATGCTTTAAACGGGTTCTGTACTGCTTTGAAGCCTGGTCTGGCCTTAGAATTAACTTCCACAAGAGTGCGCTGATTCCTATTTCACTTTCAGAAACTGAAACTAGGGATCATGCCACCATTCTCAACTGTGCAATTGAAGAGTTCCCAATCAAATACCTTGGGCTTCCGCTCCGTCCAGGGAGGCTCACTAAAGCTGACTGGTTGCCTATTATTGATAGGGTGGAGGACAGACTGTCCGGTTGGAAAGGCAAATCACTTTCTCTGGGGGGCAGAGTGGTACTCATCAACTCTGTGTTATCCAATCTGCCCATTTACTACATGTCCTTTTTTGAACTCCCGAAGTGGGTAATCCAAAGGATTGACCGTATAAGGAAAAGATTCCTATGGAAAGGTGCAGACTCAAATAAGGGAGGCTACCACCTTATTAAATGGAATATCGCTTGTATGAAAAAGAGGCACGGAGGGCTAGGAATCGTTGACCTCAGAGATATGAATCTGGCACTCCTGGGAAAGTGGTGGTGGAAGGTCTTTCATCACGGAGGGGAAGGATGGCAGGACTTTATCCAGCCTTACCTCCGAGGGAAAGGGACAAGAAGCTTAGGCTTTCGAGTGGGATCCAAAGTATCCCGCTTCTGGAAAGGAGTTGCTAAAGCCAGCGGACCTTTCAACTCAGCAACTTCATCTGTGATCGGCAATGGTCGAACCACCAGATTCTGGTGGGACAAGTGGTGTGGCCCTCATACTCTTAAGGAAGATTTCCCAGAGTTGTTTGCTATTTCGATTCGACCGAATATCTCGGTTGCGGAAGCATGGAAAAGGGGGACTTGGAGACCGACGTTCCAAGGAACTCTTTCTCCAAGCTTGCTACAGCAACTGCAAGATTTACAAACGCGCATTATCCAATCTGAGGTGACATGTGCCCAAGGCCCTGATCACAGACGTTGGGAGCCTGAGAACAAGGGAGTGTTCTCGGTTAGATCACTTTACCACCGGATATACTACCGAGGATGCAGGCCGAACTGGGCAGCGGTACTTTGGAAGACTAAAACACCCCTGAAAATTAGAGTCTTCCTCTGGCTTGTGCTCAACAATGCCATTCTCACTAGAGAGAACCTGGCCAAGAGGCAACCTCACATTGTGACCAATTGCGGGTTCTGCAACGTGCACGTGGAAGATTTGAATCACCTGTTTCTGCACTGCACCAGAAGCAAGGCCATCTTGATAAAGGTGCTGAGAGCACTAGGAACAAGTGACTATCCAAGAGACTATGAGGAACTGTGGGTTGGCTCCAGATTTGCATCAGTTCGTCATGATATGAAGGATGCATGGTTTATTGCCATTGCGGCAACTACATGGGTGTTATGGCTAGATAGGAACAATTTTTATTTCCGTGCTTCGTGTAATTCTACTTCTAGTAATCTTACTCATATCATGCATCTTATTTCCTTTTGGGCTACAGCTACTGCTTCAGGAGCAAGAGGGAGAATAGCAAGGGTGTTCCAGGTGGATGACTTTGACGACGAAGAGGTAGAGATCGGGCCAACTCTGGACTGATGAAGTGGTCACCGCAGCACTACTTCATTTTTTGTATCAGGCCTTAGTTTCTTATATTTGTGTTTTGGTGGCCTTTAGGCTGGATGATGTAACCCACCCCCCAGGGTTTTGTTGGGGGTTATGTTTTATTTCCTGCATTGTACTTTTTTCCCGACAAGTCGGGGTTGTTTATTAATCACTTATTAATGAAACAGGGTGGCTTTATTCCACCTTTTCCTCAAAAAAAAAAAAAAAAAAACTATAAATAGAATGTTTTTAAATGTCCAAACCCAAAAAATTTAAGGCCAACATAAGGACCTAATTTTAGTTTTCCATGGCTATAATCTATACTATTATTAAGCAAAGCCTCATTTTGACGGCTTTTTACTATCATGCCCTCATAAATATAAAAGGCTAAAAAAAATATAGGGTTAATATCGGAGGTCAGAAATGTAATTTGCATGTATTGAAAAAATAATTAACATGCATAGATTTGCATGCCTGTGTGCATAAATTTGAAAAAATAATTAATAGTATAGATTTGCATATACTTGCATGCATAATTTATTCATAAGAAAGTTTCATCCTATCAAAGTCAGTAGGTCTAACACATGCATGTAAATATCAAAATGAATAAATTGTGCATGCCTGTTTGCATGCATGCATGCATGCAACCTCTTCGGTGACTTGCCCCTTCCTCAAAATCCTACACACCTTTATAGACGTGCATCGCACGTGCACTATACTAGTAAAAAGAAAGCAAACATTACAGGAGCCAAGATTTGAACTCTTCACAGTACAAATGGAAGAAGACAACCAAGCACTCAGAACTAAATTATTGATCAACTCTGGACATATTATTATATATTATAATAATCCGGATATTTGTAGCCAATCCGAACAAATTGGACGGATTCAAATTCGTATATCCAAAAAGTAATTGGTTTTCCAATCTGGATTCGGATCCGAATCCGACCGATATGGATTTTTAATATTCTTATCCGATTAATTTCGGATTCGGATTTGGTTACGGATTCAGATTCAGATCGATCGAATAAAATCCCTATTGAGAAGTCATGTAAAATCATAATGGAATGAGAATACGTGGGAATGATATGCTAATTGTATTTCTTTTTTTCTTTTTTTCTTTTTTTTGATACTACTCCATTAATTGAGATGGTGCCCACAATTAATTATTGTAAAAATATTTTATATAGATTACCATAAGTCTAATAGTATCAAAGTAGTAAACCAAAAATAACTACACTAAGCATTTTTCTATGTGAAAATATGTACAACACCCCAATTTTTAGTACCGACATTTACAAAAATGTTAGAACTTATAGGGGTTTCTATGAGAATGTTTAAGATTTACATGAGAAAAGATTAATTTGTAATGTTTCGAGTAAAGGAGGGCTTCTCATTAATTTGACTTAGGTTGGTGCTGTACAAGGCAGGCACGAGTATGACTGTGTGAGCGTGATAGGGATGAAGTGGTTTCGGACGGATATAATAAGGGTAGACTTAGGTTGGTGCTGTACATGGTTATGTAAATTAGGTTTGTGGGAGCCTTGTACAGAACAGGAAAGAGAGATTATATGGGAGGTAGAAGAACAAGAGTGCAGGAATCCGGATCTTAAAGCATGAAGAAGAATTTGCCAAACGATGTAAGTCACTCTATGCCTTAATAGTGAATGATTGAGTTGATGCATATATGTGACATTGGCATGAGAAATAATGGAATTGAGATTTTAGAGTAATTGATTAATTTTAATATAGGTTGATATATGCACATCCTCTGTGATTAAAAGATGGAGATGTAGTGAAGGATTTAAGAAAGTTATTAATTAGGAGCAAGGTAAGCTTTGTTTTGTTCTCTCTCAGTTGATGTTGATATTTGAAGAGATTTTGTTGCCAGTTTGGTAGCTTGCAGTAATTAGCATGGAGAGAATTTTGCATTAGTATAGTGGCAGATATGAGGTTCGGATGAATGATGATGGTGGAGATGGGCACGGATCCTAAAGTAGTGGATTTCAAGAATTATTTGTGAAGCTGGATGCTATTCTAAAACAGAGAAGTGCTACACGTACTTCTTACTGTAACAAATGTTTTATTTGATGCATAACATTTCAATTGTCACGATCACTTACGGTATGTATTATGTCTTCCGTGCCTATAACCAACACAAAGATGTTGCTTTATTTACTTACTGTCTCTTGCGAACTACGTAACATTCATAAAGAGTAACAAACAAACATAATAATTACCAAATTTTATAGTTTAATTAAGATGTTGCTCTATTTAATTGCTGTCTATTGTGAACCACATAACATTTATAAAGAGTAACAAGCAAACATAATAATTACCAAATTTTATAGTTTATGTGTTTTTGCAGCATTCAACTCTCAAGCACGAATTAATCCCAAACTTAACGCATATTTTCAACAACAAGTCAACTAACGATAACTTACAAAAAGAATTAAACATTATAAGTAGTAAATATTGGGCATACCTCTCTAAGGTTTCATATTTGAAATTTTCAAAATTTTGAATATAGTAGGAAGTCGTTAGTTGGAGGAGAGAGATCAGGGAGAGATGAAGAGAGACAAGTCCGGCTTAAGGATTGAAGTCTACGAAAATGTGTGATGATTTTTGGGAGAGATTGGTGGTTAGGGCTATTGGGGTTTAGAGTTTTGGGAAGAAGGAGATGGGGAAGATGAAATTAAATTGAAGTAGAGAGAGAGAGAGAGAGGGAGCCCGACCTTATTAACAGCATGGTTCATCTTGTGGTCGCTATTCGGAATAACGCCACGGTTATACGAGGTCGCTTTTCCCAATAGCGACCTCAGTTAAGTTGTTAATTTTAAAAATTACAGAGAATAGAAACTCTCTAAACTTAGCTAAGTGTGGAGAATACACTTCATTAGTGGTCACTATTCTTATTAGCAACTTAATTTATATTAAGGTCGCCAACAGGAATAGCGACAGATAAAAAAAATTTAAAAAAATATACAAAATATTCTGCTAATCCCATTAGCGGATTTTAAAATAAAAGGGCCGTTATTGAGAATAACGGCCGCTACTGACGTGGCACAGAGTATCTCACAAGCATTAATAATTTGGACAGTAACTCTTAAACGTAAATATTTTTAAAAAGTGACCTAGTACGGATAAAAATTCTGATAATTGGAGGCAATCAAGAATATATTTAGCAAAAGAATACAGCATCAATCACGTGATATTATGTGATCAATTTAAGTATGATTGCGGTTTATCGATTAATGGTACCACAAATGGTGGGTTTTTTTATAACGAAAAAAAAGTAAATTTTATGCCAAATCACCTAAATAGTGGGTGGTTAAATAAAATTTATCCTACTTTAAATATTCTCACAAAAGAAAAGATAGATAAGTAAAAGTTCTTCTATATGATTATAGTCTACCATGTATGCTGGTGGAAGAGATCAATCAATTCATGGGCCCACAACAAGATTTTAATGCATGTCAATTGGCTTGTTGTGGTGGGTGAGTGTGCGATTAAGCAAATTTAATTAACTTTACTGAAACCGATTAATGTCCACTAAAAAATTCAACATGTTAGAAGAGAAGATTCAAATGACGCTTTTGTGTGGCTCAACTTCATGCAAATGGCATCCCAACTTGGATGTATCACCAATGTGCTCCACTCCCCTATCACCAAATTTGTATGTTAGTCCAACTCAAACGTCGTTTATGTGCTAGTACAAACGATAACGGTAGTAGGCAGGTGCCAAATAAGATTTAAAAATATTCAAATTAGTTGTTTCTTTTATACATATAGATATTAATATATACATTATATCTATATCTTATACTAATATGAGAAAAAGTCTACAAATCTCTTCTTTCAATTTTAAAATAGAGAAAGAAGATAAATTATAGGGATTCCTATTTAATTAAGACGTGCACTATGCACGAGTTTATTAAAATAATATTCAATTGTATAACATTATGGTTTGTCATTGATTTTCTACACCATCTGTTTATGTGAGGAGGATAATGAAGATTTCAGTAATTACGGTAAAATGATTTTCATAAATTTATCCAAATTATCTTACATTTTTTTGAAGTTCTATATAATTTTATGTGTCTCTCCAAACTATTTTAGGCTGTGCAATTTGCACATGATAACACTAGTTAATATGAATGATATTGATTATTTATTATGCTAGAAGAGAATAATCAAATGACGCTTCTGTGTGTCTCACCTTCATTCAAATGACTTCCCCACTTGGAACCCTTTCAAACATGTCTCCACCTGTGCTACCACTCCTGTATCAACAAATTCGTATGTTAGTCCAACTCAAATGCCGTTTATGTGCAAATACAAATGATAAAGATAGTAGGCAAGTGCCAAATAAGATTAAAAAATGTTCAAATGAGTTGTTTCTTTTATACATGTAGATATTATAATATATAAATTAATATGAACGATATTGATTATTTATTATGGATATTGATTATTGATTATGGATCTGATTGTGTGTGTACATGTGTGTGTATATACATCACTTGTATAGAAGAAAGTTTTCTTCTTCGAGTGTAAAATCCATTTTCTCTTATATCTATATGGATGAATTATGTGAACTTTTTACCAAATGACCCTTTTTTTGAAAGTATTTATCAAACTGACCCATTTTTGAAACTATTTATCAAATTGACCTACTTGCTATCGTTGATAGCAAGTCTAGTTCAAATAAACTCGTTATCTCTGATAGCGAATGTAGTTGTACTCATTTTTCATAAAAAATTTGAACATGCAATTTTTACTTGAAATGTATACAACAATACACGCTATCTTAGATAGAGAGTCTAGTTCAACTGATTTCGCTATCTCCGATAGTGAGTGTAGTTATACTCATTTTTTAGGAAAATTGTAAACATGCAATTTCTAACTGAAATATATATAACTATACTCGTTATTTCGGATAGCGAGTCTAATTCAACTGAAAGTTATACTCATTTTTTAGAGAAATTTTAAACATGCAATTTCTACTTGAAATGCATAGACCAACACTCGCTATCCGAGATAGCGCATTCAGTTGAACTAGACTCGCTATCTGAGATTGCGAGCGTAGTTGTATATATTTTATATTCAAAAAATTTCCGAAAAAATAATTACAACAACACTCACTATGTGAGATAGCGAGTTCATTTGAACTAGACTCGCAATCTCAGATAGTGAGTAAGTCAATTTGGTAAATACTTTGAAAAAGTGGGTCAACTTGGTAAATACTTTGAAAAAGTGGGTCAATTTGGTAAAACATTCGAATTATGTGAGATATAATTATGGAATTAGAAATTAACACACGTCATATTTTCTTCTTCAGACAAGTTTTTTTTCTTTTTTCTTTTTTCGTCATATTTTCTTCTTCAGACAAGTTTTTTTTCTTTTTTCTTTTTTCCCGTTTTGTGTGTGTGTGTGTGTGTGTGTTGGGGGGGGGGGGGGGGGGGGGGGGGGGGGGGGGGGGGGGGGGGGTGTGTGTGTTTTTCAAAATTCACAATGAAAAATCAATAAATGTCATTATCTTAATAATATCGACTCCAAATTTCGTGACCATAAATGTTTCTTTATTCTAAATTCACATTGAAAATTCAATAAATGTCATTTTCTGAATAATATTGACACCAAATTTTGTGATTACCAAAATCGTCTTTTTCTAAATTCACATTGAAAATTCAATAAATGTCATTTTCTTAATAATCTCGATTCCAAATTTCGTGCTTACTAGTATTTATAAAAGTAAGATCAAATGGAATGCAGGGAAAATGTACATTTAGATATGACGGTTGAAACGAAAATCAATTACTGGGAATGCAGCGTATTATACCAAACGCGATATTCGGGAATCTTCATTCTCACCATCAGATTTCTAGAGATCCTCTCATTCCTAGGAATCTTCCAATCTGTATACCAACCGCCCCCCTAATTCTTAATTTTCCATAATCATATGGTTTCGGACTTCACAGGTTAAAAAATTGTTTAAATGTAGGGTGATAGAGAAAAATATTTAGCCGTATGTGAGTTAGCGTGTTTAGAACTTTTACAAGGTATGTTTTAGTCTTCAGGTTAGCTTTTAATCTCTTTTCTTTTTCCTCATGTCCGGAGGTGATAAAGAGGAGAGAGAAAGCAGTTATAATTTATTAGGTTGGTTCAATAGGAATATGACACGTATCAGTGAGAAGCCGGCTGTGGGATGAGCCGTTCTAGATGGGCTTTTGCATCGTTCTGTACTGGGCTTTGCAGAAATTTTGCAGAACTGCATTCTGCATTTTGTACACCATCATTTGCATCCTGAAATATTCAAAATTAAATCAAACATAGGTGATGAAAATCAAAACTTTAGAGAGTAGATGGAGAAAGATTTTCTCGTGATAGAGAGACAATGAGGATCTTGGATTTAATTCAATTTGGCCTTATTATAGAATAGAGAAAGAAAGAGGGAAAACTTGATAGAGAAATCGATTGGAAGGAGAGGCAACGACAGAGTTTGAGGTGGGGGGATAGGTAGGCCGATCAATTAGGTATGTAGATGTGTGGTATATATGGAGATGATGATAAAGGAGTAGCTGAAGAAGGGAAAGAATCGAAGGAAGAAGGGAGGATGATGATGAAGCAGAAAAGAAAAATGCAAGTGTTAATAGAGGTAAAGTGTGATTGCGGACAAGGAGAAGATAGTATGTCAAGCTGCAAAAAAGATATATGGTAAAGGTTTTCTGCAAACCCATGAAAACTATATATGGTTTACTAAAATTTAACCTATACATATTGATCATACATATAAAAAAGGAAGAAGAAAAGATAAACAAATCTATGTATTTCATTACTCGAAAGGCAAAGTTTAGCCAACAATTAAGTTTCTTTTAGCATTACACTATTACTACAAAAAAGAACTTAATCAGTGTAGCATCGAGGGGCCCACCAACTTTGAACTGCTAGTCGAGATGGATATTTGGTAAATTATTCTAAAACCCTGTATCTTTTGTTATTATAAAAGCATCAATCTCTATTTTTGAATCTGTCCAGTCTAAATTTGTACCGTAGATCTCTCTTTATTATATAGGCTAGATTTAATGTGGGCCATGCAAACCCCTAATGTTATTTTTACTTTTTGACAGAAAAATAGAAAAGAAAATAAAAAAACCCAAATAAAAGAAATAAACATTGTGCCCCCCCCCCCCCCCCCTCTGCCTTTGATCTCGCAATCCACTCAACGAAACCCCGCCTCACAAACACAGCCACAAGCTGAAACCACCGCCATCAACGAAGCTCTAATAAATCTCCGCAAGCTATATCTTAAGATGTGCAGATCCTTGCGTACCAGCCCTGAACTCACATATCAGTCCCTGGAGAACTTTCTTTCTTTCGATGAGTTTTTTGGAAATAACCTAGTCTTTTTGTAATAAGGCCCTCTAATTAAACTACAAGGGTTATTGTAACGCCCTGATTTCCATACACTGGAAAACCGTGACATAGAATCTTTTCCTTCAATTAGTCACAATACACAGAAAAATAGGAAAATTTAAAACTTTTTATTCAACACAAATGTATTACAAGTCCAAATGGTATAAAACTGCAATACATTACATCAGTGTTACAATAATGCCATACAAGCCCAAGTGTTACAAACTTTCAATAAGAAATACATCAGAGTACAATAAATAATACATAACATGCACTTGGCACTTCACTTAGATGCTTCTCAACATAAATAAATTACAACATATTTTACAATTGAAATAAATCAACACTTTGCTTCTTTTGCCTTGAGTCCTCCTGAATCCTGTACCTGTAGCTTTGCAATCCAGTACCTATTGAAGTGGGGATATCAGTACATATACTGGCACTTTAAGGCTGATGACTAGCAGCGATTCTCAACTTTAAATAATCAGATTGATAAAAAGAGAAATGTGTATATATAATTGATGTGTCAATGTATGCTATGACTTAGACTCTAATGCAAGATTAACTAATGCAATGATGCACTTATTCTAATGCAAGCAAGACTCTGGGACAGTATGCAGTCCATACTACATATGCCCTATATCAAGCCGTTTCTTCATATATAGGGATTTGAACCCGCATTATGAATTCTACTTTTGTACCCATCTTGTTCCTGACACAATACTACATGACTGATAAGGTTGCAGGTACAGTCTAGTTCTATTACTGCAATACAATAGTGGTGTCCCTATTTTCCACTATTGCCCGGCGAACCGGACCTCGCTCAAAAGCCAACACAAACCACAAGATACTAGCCAACCTTCTTTCGTGCCCTTAACTCGTCGTGAGAAGGCATAGAACGTGACAGAATCGTAGGGTCTATTTCCCTAGGAAAACCTTCCTTTCTTATCATGGCAGTTTAGGAATTAACAATCGAGATACGAATCCCGTGCTCCCAACTCGTCATGAAAAGCACCGCCCGTATCCCTTTGACAGGGGAATACATCCCAATAACACCACCTAGTATCAGCCTATAGGAGAAGTCGGATTATAAGGTATCACCCCTAACACCAACTCTCACCCTTCGGTAATTCATAGATAAAAATGGCTATGTAACAGTTACTACCCTAACGATGTCACTAACCCTAACCAATCGAATGGGGCCGTACGAGCTACAAGGTACTTTCAACCTGGAGTCGTACTCTCAACTTGCCATGAGATGGCACCAAAAGATTCAAACAAGCGAGACATGTTACTGTACTTCCAACTTATCATTAAAAATCACCTCACGTGTCCCTCTTCAAGAGAGTATAACAATTGTTGACACAATCTACTAAGACTCAACCTAGACTTCACAAGATCCCCTCGAATCCATTCATCGCCTATCTATTCAAGATAATTACTCCATATGAGCCCAATGAGCTACGCATGAACAAACAACTACATACGAGTTAGGTGAGCTACATATGAGACAGACCAATACTTATTACATGAATTATGAGCACAAAGAATACTTGTTACTTATAATCAAGTGTATGTTTCAAACTACAAACAATTCACGACAACTCTAGTTAACATGAACTAGAATTTAGTGTATAAGCTTACTAATAAAAACTTGATCTTTTATAATTAAAAGCAACAGAAGAATCTTCTAACAGTCTAATATAAACATACTGCCAATGAAAATCCGAAAGCGACATAAAAAGCCAAAATTATACTTTTTAGAAAGGTGAGAACGTCTCCTAAAACTCTATAGTTGAACACTTTTTTAGATTCGGTAAGGAACTCAAAATATGGTCCGTTAAACACCATTTCAAACAATAACAGTACAGCCAAAAGCTGAAACTTTCCAAGCTCATAACTTTTGCTATACTTGTCAGAATTTAACCAAATTATACTTTCTAGAAATGTGGGAACATATACTACAACTCTCTAGTTTAACACATTTTCAGATTCCTTATGAAACTCAATCCACCGTCCTTTGAACACACACAAAAATTAACCAACAGCAGATTTCTTAACAAAAAGCTGAAACTTTGAAAGCTTGTAACTTTTGCTCAGTTTGTCGAAATTTAACCAAATTATACTTTCTGGAAAGCTGGGAACATATACTACAACTCGTTAGTTGATTACTTTTTCAGATTCCTTATGGAATTCAATCCACCGTCCCTTGAACACATGTAAAGACTACAAAAGACAGCCAAAAGCTACAGCAAAGCTGAAACTTGCAAAGGTCGTAACTCCTACTCCGCTTATCGAAATCTAACCAAATAGGGCATTTTGGAAAGGTGAGAGACTCTAATCAACTCTCTAGTGGAACAATTTTTTAGATTCAATCAATAAGAGCTGCAAAAACTTCGAACAATCCAAACAGCAAACTTTTAGCCAAAAGGCCAACTGCTGAGATTTTGTAAAGCTCATAATTTTTGTCCTACTTATCGGAATCTAACCAAATAGGATATTTTGGAAAGGTGAGAGACTCTAATACAAATCTCTAGTTGGACACTTTTTCAGATTCAATCAATAAGAAGTGCAAAAACTTCGAACAATACAAACAGCGAGCTTTTGGCCAAAAGGCCAGCTGCTATGATTTTGTAAAGATCATAACTTTTGCTCCGCTTACCAAAATCTAACCAAATATAAAATTTTGGAAAGGTGATAACATCTACTACAACTCTCTAGTTGAACACTTTCCCAAATTCAGTAAGTAAGGGTACAAAACGTCAAGCAATCAAAACAGCAAGTTCTCAGCCAAAACTGGCTGCTGTAAATTGTAAAAGCCATAACTCCTACTCCACTTAACGGAATCTAACCAAATAAGACATTTTGGAAAGGTGAGAACGTCTAATATAACTTCCTAGTTGGTCATATTCTCAGCTTCAGCAAGTAAGAGGTACAAAAACATCAAGCAATCAAAACAGTGAGCTTTCAGCCAAAAGCTGACTGCTCCAAATAGGATATTTTGGAAAGGTGAGAATGTCTACTACAACTTCCTAGTTGATCACTTTCCTAAATTCTGTAAGGAACTCCTAATTACAGCCCCTTGAACACACGTTGACGTTAACCCAAAATAGCGGTTTGCTGTTTTTGTTTGAAAACCCGCTATTTTGGGGGAACCGTCTATTGCACCCATCAAATTAACCCCAAAAATTATACAAAAATTTGAGCATGGTAAGGACACATATGAGAACCCCTAAAACTAATTTGGGCTCAAGATTCCACCTTTAGCATAACAATTTAATTCTAACCCTAAAACTACAAAGATCAAATCTTAATCGCTTTATTTTGTGTTCTACCACTCCAATATTTTCATTCTCTTTTATTCTAGTCAACATCAAAAATATGCACATGAGTTTAGTTCAAGTTCTTCTAACAACATACAACAATAAGTAAACAAACCAAACCAAAACAAATGAGTTAAGAATCCCCCACCCAATCGTGTAGGAAGAACTAGCTTACCTTCTCCTCCTTGCTCCTTTTTCTTTCTCCTCATGAAAACCTCATGAAAAACCCATGAAATCTTAATCCCTTTTTTGATTTGGTCTCTCTTTCTTTTTCTTTCTTCTCAAATTTTCTAAAATTAAACAAGTAGAACAAGAAGTACAAGAAGATAGAGAATGAGATGAGAAGGAGATAGAAACACACGAGTGGAAGGGTTTCTTTGCCCTTCTAGGGTTGGCTGGCCATTGGGAGGAAGGGGCGGGCGGGGGGGGGGGGGGGGGGGGGGGGGGGGGGGGGGTATAGGAGATGGGTGAAGGGTTTTGTGGTTGAGAAGAAGCCATGTCATTTCTTGTGGTTGAAAACAATTGGAAATCAAAATGCAATTTTATATTACAATCAACACCCTAATCCTATCCCTACCCTCCATCTCATCATGATGGATCAAAATAAAAGATATTTTTCCTAAATCACATACTACACAATTTTGTACAAACGTTCGAAATTGATACGATACATATACGTACATATATCTGTCTATACAGAAAATTTTCATTCGTTAAAACGAATAATCTCTATCAAAAATATTTTAATTCAGAAATAATAATAAATTTTTTTTCATTACTGGCTCGAAAGATTCCAGTACCAATTTGATACAAAACAAATATATACGGACTAGTATATATGCATTAATAATGTTTATTAACAAAACCGGGTGATATCCACCAAAAATATTTCAATTCTGAAAATAAAAATAAAATAATAATAAAATAATAATTTTTAATATCTATCCGGGATTTTCCAGATATTTTCTTAAACGCATTTTTAAAGGTTTTGTACAAGTACACAAAACTGATACAATACATATATATACTTACTAGAATATACATCCAGATATTTTTTATTAGAAAAACCAAATAATTTTCATAAAAATATTTTAATTTTAAAAAATAATAATTTATACAATATAATATTCGACCGGGATATCACAGTTATACACATGGCAAATAGCAGCCTATGAGTGGAGGTTATTTAGTAGCGGGGCTCAACTACAGTGTAGTTAGTTAGGTGGTTATTTCCTTTCCTTTGTAATTATGGGCAATGCACGTGCTACGTAGCAGCACCCAATTGAAAAATGAAAAGCAAGAGAGAGCACTGCTCTTAAATCCCTAATTGAAATTCCATTTCTTTTTTTATGAATATGAATTAATATTGTTCTTCTTTTTCTATTTTTTTTTTATTATTGTTTGATTCAATTGCTACCACCGCCGGTAGTTCCGATGGTCATTGAGAAGCGCAAAACATCCACCGCCGATCAGGTTTGGAACCACATCAATGGTATGAGAGCCTTGCAACCCTGTGAATCTGAAGGAACAGAATCGAGCGCTCATCAATTGTTGAGTCTGGATCTCATTATGGACTTGGATCATCGAGCCTGATGATGCGAGGATCAACCCTCACAAGTCGACCAATCTAGAGCAAAGAATGGAGAACATTGAAGTATCTGTAGGGAATCTCCAATCGCAATTCACAAGTATTCAATCACCAAAAGATGAGATTCGGGCTTCCATGCAAAGGTTGATGTTGTTGGTTGAGTGGGGTAATTGTGACTGGTTGGGAGCAATCTGTAACACCTCGCAAAATTGGAAAATGATAATTTTGCTCTCGTGTGTTACACACGTGTATTTTGTACCGATACTGGTAATATTTGTAACATGTTTCACTACATATTTTGATTTCCGACTATTTATGCATTTTCCGTATTCTTAAAATCCTATTGAGTCAACTCAAATATAAAATTTCAATCTTTGTGTTTTTACATGCTTTTTACGTATTATCGATACACGTATCGATTTCGTATTTTTCTACCGCTACGTGTAATATTTTAATGTGTTTCAATTATTTATTTTATTTATTCGAATTTATTTTATAACCGGAAATCCGTTTTTCTCCTATTTTGATTAAAATACTTTTGTACGTGTAATGCACGTGTTTTATATGCACATAGCGATTACGTTACGGAATATATAAAATTAATAGATATATTTTTCTTATGGTGTTTTTGATTATATTTTAATAATTTTCTATTGATAAAATCAAATTTTGTATTTCGGTATTTTTACGTGCGAAGTACGTGTTTTTCGGTGCACGAATTTAAGCATTTTCGTTTTCAAAATAAATTTCGTAGTGTGTGTATGTTTATTTTATTTGTGCATGAAAATCTATAAATTTTTATTAAACTAATTTTTTACTTGAACATTTACAATATATTGTATAAATATATTTTAAATTAAATATATACTAGATTTTCCCGTGGACACGTGCCTACGGCACGTCTTCAGAACGATACAACATACGAAAAGCCATGTAAACAGTAAAACAACAATTATGTAGTTCAAGTTTGAATAGTATGACAATAATTAGTTGTAAATAAAAGTCCATTTTTCTATTAGTATATGTTGAAAAGTAATTATAAATGAGGGCGTAAAATCAAACTTCTTAGAACTTTAAGGATGGAAAATGATGAAATTTAACTGTTGAAGAGATATTATCTATTTTCAATATAACATGTGCAATAAAAAAAGCATAAAAATTCTGAAAAAATTACAAACCTGAAATTTTTAAATCTAAATTTCTAAGTTAAGAAAGAATGGGAGAGAGAGAGAGGGAGAGAGAGAAAGAGAGAAATATGAAAAAATGAAGAGAGAAGAGAGAGATAGTAATAAAGTAATGAGTTTTTTAGTTTTAGGGGAAAAATTTTAATTTTGGGGTTTGAAATTTTGGGCGGAAAAATATGTTTTGTGAGAATCAATCTAGGCCATTGATTTTAGAGGAGACTGAATAAGAGCCACTTGATAGCTTTCTTTGTAATTTATTATATATATATATATATATATGTGTGTGTGTGTGTGTGTGTGTGTGTGTGTGTGTGTGTGTGTGTGTGTGTGTGTGTGTGTGAAGGAAGTGTGTGCTCGTGCAAGCACGTGCACATGTTTGGGCGTGAAAGAGGTGGCCGGGCTGTTTTTGGAGAGGAGGGAAAGACATATTTTGAGTTTGTGTGAGTGGTGTTAATGGGTGTGGTGGGGAGTAGTTATAATAACTACTCTATCACAAACTATACAAATACCCCCTACCCCTACACCTTTCTCCATCATCTCCTTTCCCTTCTCTGATTCATTTCCGAAAGCCCACAAGACCAGCAAGCTCTCCAATCCAGCAAGTCCATGTTGCTCCTCCACCTATTCCACCATACAAATGCATATATCTATACCTATACCCCCTATTTCACACTCTACCCTTTCTCCTCATTCCTCCTTCTTTCTCCTCTGGTCACATCTGAAACCCAATCAATCCAGCAACCTTTTGCCTCTCCACTCAATCTCCATATACATATATACATATAATGTATAGATATATACATACCTATATGTAGATATGAGATGGGTGCTCTCTCCTTCTTTCCTCTGTCCTTGCCGAAATCAAACCAACCAACCAGCAAACCACTGTTGCTTTTCTCCACCTACTTCCCTTTTACATATATATATATACTTATATATGTATGCCTATACATATATACAAATGTAGAAATGCATATATAGGTATATAGATAAGGTAATGAGGTGGGCTTGCTGTTTTGTCTTGCTTGTCGAAAATGAAGATGCTTCACTGTTGCCGAAATGGAGTTGGCGCTCTTGCTGTTGCTTGGCCGAAAGAAGGAGCTTGGAGTTTTTTTCGGTGCGCGGAATTCAAGGAGGCCAAATCGGAGTTTCTAGGAGTTTCTCATTTTAGGAGTTCATTTCAGTACATCACATTTTGGTGGGTGTTTCTTAAATCCTTTCTAATTTAGGAGTATGATGCTTAAGTAATTTTGGTAGATGTAGTATGAGTTATTAAATTTATATTATCATGTTGCTATGAAATGTGAATTTTGAAATATGCTAGATGTAGAATATATGTTGGTAAATGGCTAGTTGATTAATTGAAATATTGGTTATATGCTATATTAATTAATGTGACACTAGTATGATAAAAGAGACTATGTTCTAGAAATTATTGTAGAAATAACAGAAAGCAAGAAAACAACCTTATGTGATAATTGTTGTGCTAAATTTTGGTGGAAATCATGGTTGTTTTTAAATGTCGAAATTGTAGACATAGAATACAAATTAGAAAGAAAAATTCATGTTTTTATGTCAAAATAATAATTTTAAAATACTATTATGTTGCAAATCTATAAGATTAGTAATCTGGAAATTTTCATGAAATAAGTTAGAGTAGAAAAAGAGGTTAAGAGTTTTTGAATTATGAAATATTAGTAACAAACCGAGAGTTGGAGTTTAAAGAACCCAACACATTTTTTGGCAGTTAGTCACTTGAGACCAGTTGGCCTTCGGGTGCAATTTAAGAATGTTACTGTAGCCAGCGGAGCTATTGGGCTCGGGTTCGAGTCTTGTTAGAGACTCTGTTTTTGTGAATTTTGATCTTAATTCAAATTACCGAGAGTATAAATATAAGTATAATTTAAGTTCAACTCATCTCAGTTAATTATCTTGGACTTATTGGTTCTCGGGTGCACTTTAAGAAGTTATTTTTATTGAAAATTGTGACTCTTGTATAATTAAAGATAGATGAATATTTGGATTGCAATTAGATTTTCTTCTTAATGAGATTTTATGATTATTAATACTTGATTGAGATTATTTGATATTGCATACAATGGTATAAGGGATTAAATTGATAAAAGAGTTGAATTGAATTGTTTTCATGTTATGAGATTATAAAGAAATATTCTCTTTGAGAAAGAGATATGAGTAAAGAAATTGAATAATTATTTTCAGATTGAATATGAAATATTGTTGATCTCTAGAAAGAGATAGTTGTTAGAATCTAGAGACTAGGCGAGACCCTAGTAACTGACAATTTTTATTAATGAATTTGAGAGCTAACCAGTGTGGGTTGAGCATCTCTTAAGAAGTAGCCAGTTAGGCTGACTATTTGTTTTGTATTGGTTTAAGTCCGGTAGGGTAAGTTAGCTCTAGGTTGTGAGGATTTTCTTCTTAAACAAACTGAAATTGTAAGGACTACATTATAGTGGAGATGTGACGAAAGTAAAAGAAAAACATAAGTATGAGGGCCATTGGATTGGTGGTGTGAGTGTAGCATCCCGAGTTTCGCATTCTGGAAGCTCGTGACACTTACCCAGAATATTTACTTCAATGAGTACACAACACAGAAAAAATTACAGGAAATTAGAAACTTACATTGCACAAGGAAACTATATCCTACACTTGGATGCTTTTCAAAGCTCGAGTCCCCTGCTCCACGATCAGCGATCCTGCAATTAGTAAACCGTGGGCACGTCAGTTGAATACAACTGACGCAACGCAGAAGAAAATCACAATCTCCAAAATCCCTAACAATCAATATTTGATGCAGAAGAAAAGAAACGTGAAAGTCATACAAACATAAATGTTGGTGTATGTCATGATCTAGATTCTAATGCACAACTCATATGCACACCATGCTCTTAATCTAATGCAAACATGATTTGGAAACGTATGCATCCCATACTACATACTCCCCAAATCGAGTTCCTATTCTCCGGATGATAGGTTTCAATCCCTCGTCATGCATCCTACTCTTGTACTCCTTCGTGTTTCTGACATTCATCGAGTGACTGGTAGAGTCTGCAGCACATGTGGTCCATTTCTGCTCCTGCAGTCGGATCGTGGTCCTTCTCCACTCTGAACGGCAATGATCACCCTGTTCGTTCAGATCATGGTCCTTCTCCACTCCGAAAGGATCGTGGTCCTCTCCACTCCCGGTCAGGCCGGTGATCATCAGCTCAGCCGGATGGGACCTTCTCCACTCCTGCCCCTACCAAAGTTCTCATGAACATAAGGCGAATCGATAGGGTCACTCCTACTCCGCCCAGAGACTTAGAGTTACACTCTTGCTCCTTGTTCGTATTGATAACCCAGAACATAGACGGAAACTTAAAAGTCCATCTCCTTAGTTCCGACAGGACTTGTGACTTACGTCTACATCAAGTTCTTATCACTAAATCTCAGAAATTAACAGTCGAGACCACGTCGCATGTGTCTCAGATGAGATGACGCCGCACGTGTCCCCTTGACAGGTGAGTAATACAAGCCCATCTAGTGTCTTTCCTTACCAATCTTCCTAAATTAATTTCTTAATTCACCAACTTACCCGATTCTAATTGTTTCATTATCACGACTTCTATTTTCTAAGTTAATTAAACCGTGC